>JAYEVI010000169.1:0-586415 GCA_036346575.1 Dendrocalamus sinicus
GGGCCCGTCGATCCTCCTCAACCCAATCCTAGCCAATAGAAATCCACCAATCCTCACCCCACGGATTGTAGCTCCGCCTCTCCATTCCCGCGCCAAAAATTTCGAACTCCCGCCTCTCCCTCCCCTATAAATATAACCAAAATCCAGCCTCCTTGCTGGTCTCCTCTTCCTTGCTGTCCTCCTCCTTGCTGTCCTCCTCCTTGCTATTCTCCTCCTCCTTGCTCCTCCTCCTTGCTGTCCTCCTCCTTGCAAACGACGCACAAATCTACGGGAGGCAAAACACCACAGAAGCAACTAGCTCGTGCCAACCGTGCAGACGCTCAATCAACGTCGATGATGGTGGGCATCAAAGACATCCAGCTCATACGTTGCATCAGGGGCGAGAAGGCATAGAGGATCTTTACTTTTTCTCTATTCTTGTTGTGTAACCTACCCGTTGTTTTGGGATATTGTAATGGTAGGCTCTAATCTTAATAAAAATGGATGTTTTATGTTTGTGAAATGAATTGAGTTGTGAATTGGATGTATACATGTACATGTTGATCTGCTTGTTTCAGAAGGCATGGCTAGCATTTCCTGAGGCTAGCCAATAAACAGAAATAGGTTTAGGAGTAGAAGGGAATATCATAGACGGTTTTTAGCTAAAAACCGTCTGTGATAATTATAATCACAGATGGTTTTTAGTTAAAAACCGTCTGTGATTTATAAATATCACAGACGGTTTTTAGTTAAAAACTGTCTGTGATATTTGCACCACAGACGGTTCAAAAACCGTCTGTGATGACCTCGTATTATCACTAACCAATAAATTCAGATGGTTCACAAAGCATGCGTGATGACGTTTTGAACCGTGCTGTGATGACCTTTCGTAGTAGTGAAGGATCAAATCACTCACATCCGAGTGTTTGATCCACTTCACACACACGACTATAGCCTAACTCTAAATCACTTGTCTTCCGTCTCCTGCACCATGATTTTGATGTAGGCCTCAAGTTCGGTTTTGGGCAATTTCCTGAAATACCCCTGACAAAGCTTTCGAGCACCTTCCCTTGACTCCATCTTCTTCTTGTCGTGCAAGCCACCATTACGCCACGTATAGGTTGATCAATGGCCTCCCTTCTATCGGCAAGTCACTCCCGTTTTCAGCTCCCACCGAATCATGCCTCACTTGAATCAACGAAGTCACTTGATCCAACCCATTGCTCAAACCTTCCTTTAACTGTATTTCTTGACTTTGCCCCATCTGGTACTACCGCCTGAGACTAACAACAACCTAAATTTTCATGGAATTACAAATCCTTTTGCAAAACCCTATGTTCAACTCAACCCAACTGCCAATTGATCATCACAAATTGATTTAGACCTACCCACATGGTCTCTCAAAAATCAATTCTCTATTCATATGAGCAATTATTAGTTCCCTTGCATATCCTTATCTTTTGCTCTTGCATTGTAAAATTAAATCCCACAAAATATGAGAATCATCTAAAGATTCTACTGAATGGAAATTGTACTAAATCATTGCTGAACCAACAACAGATTCGATTCAATAAACAAACAGAAGATCCTTTTGTTTTAATTATAACCAAATCTTCTCTGTACTTCAGTTTCCATAGCAGCCCATTAGCATTAGCACTTTAAATAAACCAAGTTAACAAGGTAATGTTGTTGACTAATTATATAAATTGGCCATACTATTAAGCAATGTACGTATTAAATCAGTTATTTCAAACATAACTAAATGTGTCAATCAGATGATACAACAAGGCAACAGGAGTGTTGAAATCTGCAAGAGAGCAAGGATGTATAATATGATTCTTGCTCTAGCAGCTTTGCATGTGTTTCCCCGTTAGCAAGAGGTTCCTTGACTTTGTTGGCAATAGTACTTCATGGCGAGAGCATTTGAGTGCAGTGGCAGTGAGGCCACAACATGGAAGCATGATTTGTAGCTGTGGGGGCATGCCCACTAGCTTTCTTCCACACCACACAATTGTTATACTTTTGGACAATGTGTATGGATTTTATGAAACAATTCCTCCAAGGCTCCAACTAAGTTCTAAGCCCATCTAGATTAATTGGGTTCAGATTGAATCTAAACTATATCTGCATTCTAATTTTGAAAGTATGTGTATGAGATTGCAAAAGCTCCAAGCAACAAGTGTGCAAGTGCAACTTGCTTTCTCTTTCCTACAAGCATCATGCGCCCTTCTACTTGAGCTTGTTTTGCTCGTTCTAATTTGACCAAAATTTTGTTGCATACACGAGATTTGGCTAGCTTTTGGTTTGTGAGAAAAAAAGGTGATGTAATTTTACTGAAATTTGGCAGGTTAATTTCAATATTGTCCCCAGAATGAGAACAAATTTTAGAAGCCAAATTGGGTGCCAAAATTTGGTCACATACAGAAAGAATTTTAGTTGCAAATATAGGGTACGGTAGGTTGTAAAGAAAACACACACAATAGGCCGATACATGTTGGATATATTGAAACATTATGTAATATGTTGCAAAGCATGAATTAATTGTTAATGAGACAGTTGATTCCAAAGTACCTGCAAAACGTAAGAGCTCTGCAATAATAAGTAGCCGGCCTCTGGTAGTGAAGGACTGAAGGAGAAGCAGTTGCTAAATAGTAATGAATAGTGCCAACTACACAAATTTCAAGCTTGAACGGTTAACATTAGTTTTTTGTGTGGTCGTTTGGTTTACCAATGTGACAATATGCTTTCAAAATATTGTTTCCGAAAATTAGTATGAATATATATCATGTCTATGTTTGACTACGAACAGACTCATTGGACCCATTGTACGTCCAGTGGCTCCTTTGATAAGCACCCATAACCAATCTCCTGTTCATCTCTTTTCAAAAGAAATATATATCGTTCCCCCAAAGAAAAAGAACAGTATGATTTACACATGGCATTGAATTTCTAGCCGTGTATACACACAAACTTTCTATCTCGTCGCCCTTATTCGCTTAGTTTGATAGGGATATGTAACCTCCTATAAAATTGTACTGAAATGTTAAAAAATAACATGGGAGACATACACTTATTCTCATGCATAAACTGCACACTTAGTTAGTAATTCTATGCAAGCAAAGATAAGTTGATCATGCCAACAAGAAGTCTATTAAGACTAGAGCATCCTCGAGCTCCTGGCCTAGGGAAAACCTCATTTTCAATTAGTTGGACATGCGGCTCTCCTGTGTATTCGAGAAAAAAAAAATTAGTTGGACACACTAATATATAGCCATGAAGTGCCCCTGAGTTCTAGGATATAGTGGAAAGCCGGTATAGCAGCCTGAAAGACATTCTATGTACCAGGTTACTTCGTCAAGGTTAAGTAATATTTGCCAAAACAAGGCAAATCATCGGAAAGGTCCTGGCTGTAGTAATTTGCTCCAATGCTAACTTCAGTAAGGGAGAGGAAGTGGCAATTTCATCATGTTAGCACAAGGACCATATTAGTATCAAGACCTAACTGCCAACATATGAGGATGGACCCTTTATTTCTGGATGGCAGTATGGCACACGAGGCAATGCATTGAGAGTTACACACACTAGTCAATAGGGCTGGCAAGCTAGTACTTTTGTACTATGCTTGGTGAGGCTGTCCGCTGGAACGACATGTTGCTATTCAGGTGCCCTTGTCATGCAGACACATGGTCACACATGGATGGGCTCCTCCTGTCCAGGCAAAGCCATGCCATCTCTCCTTTCAAGAATTATTAGAGATCTGAAGAGCACCACCTCTCACTGGGACCCATACCTGCTGGCCTCCCTTTCCTGACCAAAATTTGGGTGCAACATGGGGAGATTGGTCAAACTAATCATGTACTTTTTGTGTTTTCTTGTTCTTTTAATTTTTGGTTCTTGGGTTGCTAGTTAGGATGTGCTTCATGCATTGCTAGCTCCTAGTTAATCTGCACGTCATTTATTCGACAAGGCTAAGATTGCTTTCCTGTTTACTGCAAACTTCTTTTAGATCTTTGTTTCTATTTTTCTGTATCTTCTTTTATCTGTAAAAGCTGAGAACATCGATTAGGAAAAAAAAACACAATTTTATTTGACCAATGAACTAATTGATCAAATATTCATAGAGGCGGGAAGCTAGGGAATCATGTGATAACTCGGTACAATGTTAAGACCGCTTTTTATTACATAAGGTATTGATTGATGGTTTAATTCCTACATATGTACCAGGGTGAGTTAAGAGGTCTTCTGAAGATATTTGACTCAATTTATTTATCTCAATTTCTAAGGAAAAACATGTGACCCCATATATGCCAGATGATAGAGATGTAAAGAGCTCCAGAGGCTGCCCTACAATGTTCTATCCATGCCCCTACTTTGGGTGCAAATGGAAAAAAGATTGGTCATACTAATCAGATTTGTCCACTTGGACCTGGAGTAGTGGACTGCATATGCATAGACTTCAAAAAGGTAAGCTTGGTTTTATCCAAGGTAGCAAGTGCCAAATTGTTTTGTTTAGTGTTCCCAACCTCTAATGCTTGCTCCCCCTGAAACATGGGGAGGGGCTTGTCACCTCTGTCTGCTAGCTTGCTGCTGCTCTTATTCTGCTACAGATTGTGCTTAGTGGCAAACAAAAGGATTTGGTGATAAGAAAATTTTCACTACCATTGATGAGCCAGCACCTATATGTATGTTACATTTTCTTCACTACCATGCCAAAGGTTATGAGTCAGCACCTATGTACGTTATGAAAAGGGATGGCACTATATCCAACTTATTCCCTACTATCTCACGCGTGTGAGTTGACCAACTAGGTATATTCCAAAATATATGAGTACACTTAACATTTCACATCCTGTTAGAAGGAAAACAATTCTGTGCTCTACCTAAAAAGAAAATTGCTCAAATTTGAAAGTTCATTTTAAAATTTTCACCACATTTTTTCCGACTCTGATGCATATTTGATTCCTCACAAATCCAGACTTGCAGCTCTGATCTTTTGCAGCATCACCAAGCATATCCTGCCAAATCAGCCTTTGAGTGCTCCATTTGTATGCACCCTTTATTTCATTCACCCTTGCAGCTGCAGTAGAATTGATGAGTCGTCTTCTTGTTGTTGTTTCCTATGTTTGACAATCTCTCTGCAGACAGATAACGGCTTTGCAGAGTTCACATAAAACGTCCTATTCCATTCCTGCATCCACTGAATGCGATCCGACTCCATCTTCCTTTCCAATAAATCCTCAGGAAAAATAGGAGAGACGAGAAGGAAAAAAAAGATGGCAATGGGAGAGGTATCCGAGGAAGGATGCAACTCATTTCCTCTATTTGTCGTGTTTGCAAGGTGCTATGATCAGATTCCAGCATTTGCTAGTACTGCTCCATGAGCATCACGGGAAGGTACTGTAGAACTACCAGACACACACTGTGTAATATCCCAAAATTTCCAATTTTAATTTAATATATGTTTAAATCATCATTTCTACATTTTTTACATTTTCAAAAAATCATCATTTCTACATTTTTTACATTTTCAAAATTTTCTGCATTTAAAAAATTTTCCTAATTTTCAGCAGCTGAAAATGAATTTTTGGAAATAAATAAAACTTGGTAAAAACCTGGAATATTTAATTTGAGTTCTAAAAATTCTAAAGTGCCTCTAAAAATGTTGGACATAGTTTGGCAATTTTCTGAGCTGAAATGCATATTTTTGGGATTAAATCAATTCAGAAAAGTTTTAAAATTCGAAAATCCTTTGTGTAGGATCGATTCACACTAAGATAGGCAATCAGAGGGGGGTGAATGATTGCGGAAGCTAAAAAAAAATTTAAGACTCTCCCCTAAACACAAAACCTATTTAAGCCTCGTTTAAATAATTCTGGACAGAATAATGTACTCTCACTAAAACTGATCCCAATTAAAAACCGTAACTCCGATTGACCTCAAATTTTGACAGAATAAACTAGACAAAATTATTTAACTAATCCAACTGGAATTACGTCAATCGGAGATCTAGAACTCGAGATATAAAATAAACAAGATCACTGATGCAGAAAGTGACGAAGATTGATTAAGCCCTAATTAAGCGAATAACAAAAACCGAAAGTATAAAAACAAAACTCAATTAACCTTACCTAATTTCCGATCTAATCACCTCACGGCTAATGAATCTGAATGTCACGGCCGACCTTCAATTTCAATCGCTCGTATGCATGCAGATCATGAGAGCAATACCTTTTCGATCGAAACAGCCGCCGCTCGTTTTTTCCTTCTTTCTATTAGTACTCGATGCGCCGATCACACCTTCAATCACGTATGCATGCAGATCACTTTTTCTCATTATCAATCGGTGTATACACGCATGCATCGCACTCGTGCATCCATCAATGTATTCAAGCATGCAACCGAGATGTGTATTCATCAACCATCACGTAGACATCATGAAGCCACCACTCGAGAGATCTTTTTTACGTGGCTACGCAAAAATCAAAACGGCCGACGCTCTATTTTCTTCAATCTATCCGTCGCTATGTGTTTTTCCAAAAGCCACGGCACTCCACCGCAAGCCCGCTCCTCTATTTATTTCTCAAAATCACGACCTTACAAAACCGTACAAAACCGATTTTATCTCTTCAATAAAACCAACTCCAACACGGAAGCACGCGCCACGGCGACCACTCCGTATACAACTCCAATCCGTATACAACTCGTAATACGCGCCATCCGGACACATGCAGCCTTGCCGCTTGCCTCGCCATGACGTATCTCCACGCCTTCAACGCCGCGTCATCTCCATACGCATTGTTCTCTAGCCTGAACATCCCGCATGACATCCTTGACCGATAGGACCTCAGTTCCTCCCTGAACTTAAGTCCCGAAACCTCAGTTCCACCCGAACCTAGTTTCAGTCCCGTCATCGACCATGTTCCGCCTCAAGCAACACCTGCACATGAATAAAACACGCAACCGCGTACGAGCACAAGTCCACGACTTGACTCAAGTCAATCCGCACAATACCTCACACGAGCGTATCATGCAACATTATCATATCACCATGCTATCACAAAGCATATAAAGAAGCAACGTACCATAAGTAATACCATAACCAACGTTGTCAATTATTCATCATCTAAAATAACCTAGATCTCGCCATATGGTCTAACAATCTCCCTTGATGAATACATTGACAACATATTAAATTAACTTGACTTCCATCAAATCTAAGTCAAGAATTTAAGCCAAACTTTCAAACTCTCCCCCTCAACATAAGAGTCAAATTTCTCTCCCCCTTTGGCAATGTAATCATCAAGAAAATTCAGAAAGAGAACAATTCTAAGAAAGAGCAATGATAATAAAAATCTAGAAGCTTTGTAGATTATCCAAGTCACTTTGAATTGATTTAATATTTTAACCAAGCCATATTTTTGAGTAGAGCTATCTAGATCATATTAATCCATATATCACATAGCAATGTCAAAACAAATTTTCAATATGATTAAGCATTTTATATCAATGACAGGCATCTCAACAATTACCAAACCAATTTATAGAGAGCACAATGAGATATCACAACGAAAAATCAAAACCTAAAAGTGAAGCAAATTTTAACTCTAGACGGGCTAGCAGTCTCATGTAACAACTTATTGCTCCACACTCAATTTTTAGGCATGTGGCATGCTTGTAGCATACTTCTTTTCAAATGTCATACTTTTCTTCTTCTTCTTTTTTGATGGTGGCATGCTTGAAGCATACTTCTTTTCATTTTGCGCACTTTTGTGCTTTTTTTTCACCATGGCATGCTTGAAGCATACATCTTTTCAAATTTTTTTTATATACTCTCTCTTTCTTTTTTTAAAACATGCCAAATTGAGTGATTATAAGAATTGGAACATGAAACATGCGAGCCTCATAACCAAGAGTTAAAATAAGACTCACAATCAAGCTAATCCTTTTCGATGGACATCGCAAAGTAATAACTATAATTAATCTAGTCAAAGTATTCTGCCAAGTCATACTTTTAATTCAAATGTAGCAATTTAATTATAAACAGTCTTGATCAAAACTACACAACATATGAATATATATGATAAAAAGAGCTCTACTACTCAATTGATTTCAATGACTTGGATTTGATGAGTTATTTGACAAGGATAATAAACAAAGCTTCCGAAATTTTTAAACAACAAGCTCCCCCTCAGAATAATTCCATAAGATGTAATACTCCCTAACTCACTTCGCAAAAGAGCAAAATAAGAGGAAACAAGTGGTTTTGAAAGAATATCATCAACATGAGAATCCAACTCAATAGGGTGTAAGACTACATCACCTTTTCCACATGGTCTCTCAAAAGGTAAAATCTCTTGCAAGTCATCAAACGAGTGAAGAACCATCAAGTATTCCAATCAAGCGATGATGAAAAAAAAAAACCAATTTAGCTCATGTTCTCCATCCTTATCAGCGGTTCTTACATCACAGGAAACATCGGTCTCACAGTATTGGGGTTAGTGAAATAAGATCTAGGAATCCAGTATTGAGACACACGACGAACAGGAGCAACAAAGCTAGAACCAAAATCACGTGCATGTGGATGATCATAATGCCAAAAAGAACGTGAATTATTTGAATTTGATCCCGATCTAGCATGTGAAGTAGATTTAAAGCCATCATGAAAGTTCTCTAAAAACATAGCTTTCGCACTTGATCTAGGAACAAAAGACAATGCACGTTTTTGTTTGAAAGCGTTTAATCTTTCCTTCTTCTCTTTCTTTGCACGTCTAAAACAAAATTCATGCAAGTGTCCATCTCTTCCACAATAGGTGCATTGAAATTTAACATAACCACTAATCTTTTGAGATGATGAGTTAGTACCTATATTAACATTTGATGAATTTTGCACAAAGCCAGCAGATTTAAACACAGTTTGTTTTGGTTCAAGTTTCACTTCAATCTTTCCAGGTTCAAGAAGCTTAACAACCTTAGGAGGATTATTCTTGGCATGCTCAACAGAATTAAATCCTAGACCATGATTTTTCACACTTATTTTTGACTTGTCTAGAATCATATTTAAATTTTTCTTGCCAAAAGAAAATCTCTCTAAAGTGTCTTTCAAGTACGCATTCTCTTTAGCTAGTGTGAGACAAGTTGTGCATTTAACAAGTTCATTCACAAGATTTTTAGAAGCACTAGATTGAGCCAATCTTTCTTTTTCAGCAAAATCATTAAGTTGTCTAGTCAAAACTTCTATTTCAGTGTTTAGCTTAGGACAGTTAGAGCAAGAAGATATCTCATGATAAAGCATCTGTTGAATTGTTTCCTGAGATGAACTAAGTCTAGCTTCTAGCAAATCACATTTAGAGCAAGCTTTAGATTGAGCATTTAAAATACTTGATTCTAAACATGAAGAAGAACTAAACTTGAGCTTTCCAATTTCATCATTAGCACATTTCAATTTTTCATCACAAGAGTCATATGCTAATCTTAATTCATCAAATTTAGCATTACATTTTTAAGTTGATCCATGTTTAAAGCATTTATTGACCTAGCATTCTCTAACTCGAATGCAAAATTTGACAAGACCCACAAGATTCATCATCAGGAATTAAAACTTTAAGTCTTGCAATTTCAGAATTTAGATATTCAATCAAAGTATCATATTTCTTAATCTTTTTATCTTTCTTTTCTAGCAAAGTACCAAGTTTAGCAACAACTTTAGCTAAATCATCATAAGAAGGTTCTACCTCATTGTAGTTGTCATTGTCAAGATCATCATTGTCGGTGGAGCTTTTGCTACTTGCCATTAGACACAACCCGCTTAAATCTTTCTTGCCTTTGGGAGTATCATCCTCGCTGTCCATGTCCACATCACTCAAATTAATTTGCTCAAGAGCTGCAAGAACACGATGCACCACCTTACGATTTATATAGCCATTCTTTTGTTCTTCCTTTTTCTTTCTCCATCTCTTCTTCCTTCTCATTTTCTTCCCTTGCAATTTTTGCTAGAAACTTTGGACATTTAGGACGAATATGATTGAGATCACCACACTCATAGCACCTTTGAGGACCAAAATTTCCTCTCTTTCTTGATCTCACATTCTGCAAAGCTCTTGTGAAGCGTGTAGAGAGGAGTGCCAAATCGTCTTCCGGAAGTTGCTCTAGCTGTTCATCAGTTAGTGAAGACAAGGAAGACAAAGCATAGCTAGTAGAAGAATTATCACCATTAGACTTGCTAGATTGTGAAGCTAAAGCAATTGATTTATTACCATTATTTTTTCTAGCAAAAACATCTAATTCATGAGTTTTCAATTTAGAATAAAGTACATCTAATGTAAGTGTACTCATGACAGTAGATTCTCTAATGGATGTAACCTTCATCTCCCATATCGACATATCTAATGCTCCAAGTAATTGACGTGCATTTTCAGCATCAGTATAAGTAACATTAACAGCACGTAGGTTACTAAGAATTTTATTAAAGCGGGCAAAGAGATCATCTATTGATTCACCAAGTTTCATCTCAAAACGCATGTAATCCTTTTTGTACATGTCTTGACGTACCTCTTTAATAGTAGATGAACCCTCATGATAATCACACAATGCTTTCCATACCTCATATGCGGATTTAAGATGCACAACACGATCAAAATCACTCCTTCCTAGTCCTTGAATTATCAGATTCCTTGCCTTGCTATTTGTCTCTACTTGTGCCATGTTCGCCATTTGTCACATCATCGTTCTCGGGCACTTGATAAGGCTTGTAGACCATCTCCCATATTGCAAAGCCTTGAGCTTGAATATATGCCTCCATCTTCGCTTTCCAATACTGAAAATCAACACCATCGAAAACACAAGGTTTTGTGGAATACCTATCCGTCGACATATTTTCTAATCACCGGTTAAGATCAATTAGAAAAATAAACCTGCTCTGATACCACTTGTAGGATCGATTCACACTAAGATAGGCAATCAGAGGGGGGTGAATGATTGCGGAAGCTAAAAAAAAATTTAAGACTCTCCCCTAAACACAAAACCTATTTAAGCCTCGTTTAAATAATTCTGGACAGAATAATGTACTCTCACTAAAACTGATCCCAATTAAAAACCGTAACTCCGATTGACCTCAAATTTTGACAGAATAAACTAGACAAAATTATTTAACTAATCCAACTGGAATTACGTCAATCGGAGATCTAGAACTCGAGATATAAAATAAACAAGATCACTGATGCAGAAAGTGACGAAGATTGATTAAGCCCTAATTAAGCGAATAACAAAAACCGAAAGTATAAAAAAACAAAACTCAATTAACCTTACCTAATTTCCGATCTAATCACCTCACGGCTAATGAATCTGAATGTCACAGCCAGCCTTCAATTTCAATCTGCTCGTATGCATGCAGATCATGAGAGCAATACCTTTTCGATCGAAACAGCCGCGCTCGTTTTTTCCTTCTTTCTATTAGTACTCGATGCCGCCGATCACACCTTCAATCACGTATGCATGCAGATCACTTTTTCTCATTATCAATCGGTGTATACACGCATGCATCAGACTCAGGCATCCATCAATGTATTCAAGCATGCAACCGAGATGTGTATTCATCAACCATCACGTAGACATCATGAAGCCACCACTCGAGAGATCTTTTTTTTTTACGTGGCTACGCAAAAATCAAAACGGCCGACGCTCTATTTTCTTCAATCTATCCGTCGCTATGTGTTTTTCCAAAAGCCACGGCACTCCAGCCGCAAGCCCGCTCCCTCTATTTATTTCTCAAAATCACAGCCTTACAAAAACCGTACAAAACCGATTTTATCTCTTCAATAAAACCAACTCCAACACGGAAGCACGCGCCACGGCGACCACTCCGTATACAACTCCAATCCGTATACAACTCGTATACGCGCCATCCGGACACATGCAGCCTTGCCGCTTGCCTCTGCCATGACGTATCTCCACGCCTTCAACGCCGCGTCATCTCCATACGCATTGTTCTCTAGCCTGAACATCCCGCATGACATCCTTGACCGATGGGACCTCGGTTCCTCCACGAACTTAAGTCCGAAACCTCGTTCCACCGAACCTAGTTTCGGTCCGTCATCGACCATGTTCCGCCTCAAGCAACACCTGCACATGAATAAAACACGCAACCGCGTACGAGCACAAGTCCACGACTTGACTCAAGTCAATCCGCACAATACCTCACACGAGCGTATCATGCAACATTATCATATCACCATGCTATCACAAAGCATATAAAGAAGCAACGTACCATAAGTAATACCATAACCAACGTTGTCAATTATTCATCATCTAAAATAACCTAGATCTGGCCATATGGTCTAACACTTTGCAAGCCGAATATGTTAGCCTTAGCCCAGCCTACTACTGTTTTAGCCTATTCCAGCCTACACCCCATCCCCTCCAAAACCACCTCCTCTCAATGTGGAAGTGTGTTTTCGGAGATGTGCCATCTCTTTCATCTCTTCACCGCAACTAAAGACACGTGGGGCCCACTCGTTAGGCGTAGTCATCCATCTCACTACCACACCATGGGAGTGGTTCAAGCTACTATAGTAGCTACAATGTCCCCTGTCGTGTTTCTGCAAAGGTTGGCCCATTTGCACCACCTTGAGAGCCTTGCATGAAGCCGCGCCTTGTCTCCTCTACCTCCTATATATAGCCATTTGTATCCGGGAGACACCAAAGACCGCCTTATTCGTGAGTTCTCTCATTCGGTGGTGAGAAATCAATGAGCACAATGCCTTCATCTCACCATATAAAGCCAAGCTCATCTCCTTCCTCTCCACTCCACACCATCTCCATTTTGCCCATTTCCAACAAGTTTACTCCTTTGGATCATCCACAGGCATTGTTGTTAGCTTTGATGTGCATGCTTTGCTAAGGCCAACTTCATTTCCAGTGAGCTAACTCCTCACCACTCGCATCAATCTACACCATTTTGCCTCCTCTGCAAAACCCCCCATTAAATCTTGCTTCTTGTCTAGTGTAGCGTTGTATCCACATCATCTTCGACTGCTGCCGTCACCATTGCATAATTGTCTCTCCGGTGAGCTTCGGCCTTAGCCATGGTCATTTCCTCCATCTCTCGAACCCTCTCAACCTCATTGCATAGTTTGTTTTAGCTCTCCAACGTCATAGGACCCTAGCATCGCGAAGCCATTGCCATCGCCTCTATCGCTACCGTCGCCTCTTATCAGATCTCTCTCTAGTGAATCTTAAGACTTATCATGGTCATTTTTAGCATCCCCTTGCCTCGCTGAACCTCGTCGTATGCTTAATTTTAGCTCTCTCAACATCGAGCTCTTCCACCATTGAAGTGTTGTTCACCACTTTCCTACCATTCCAAAGCTCCTCCACCATTGCCAACCCTCACCGACATATTCGTGGTGAGCTCTTGATCCAAATGCGTTGTTTAATTTGACTCGGAGTAGTAGCTTTTGTTGTCGTAGCCGCTTTTGCTAGCTGTTCTTCCTGTTCTGGTAACCATAGGTCCCCGTGCTGCCACCGTTAGCATCACAACCCTCCCAGGTAACCATCCCACATGCTCGTTAGGCTCTAGCGCTGTCGTAGCCATGGTGGTGAGCTAGCCTGAGCTAGTTACGCCGCGTGCGGCACTATGTGCTACATAGTAATTCTGGGGATTAGATTATATTATTGCTAATGATCTTGTTTAAGACTAATTAGTCACTGACATGTGAGGCTGATAATTTAACTAACCAAGATTTTGCTTTAAACTAATTTTTAAAACTTGTGTCACTAACATGTGGGCTCCGCATGTGTTTTAGCTCGTTTGTGTACTTGATTCACCATGGACCTGGCCCCACCTGTTAGTCTCATGATGCAATAAAACTGGTTTTCTTTAGAAATAAAAAATAAATAAATATTTGTGAAACCCTAATCAATACAGTATTTTCTCCTTTCTTTTTGGGATTTTCTCTCACAGCAAAATTTCGGATGGCTCGTTCTCCCTCATACGAACTTTGATTTATGCCATTCCTATTTTTAATTTTTTATAAAATCATGATGTTTAATTTTGCAAATAAATCATGAATTTTAGTCTTTTTTATTTTATTTGGTTTTTATTTATATTTCTTGGCTTTTCTTGTTTAGATATTGATGTGCTGAAATCTCTTGATGTTGGTCCAGAACAAGAACCAGTATTCAACGAGCAATGCAAGCTCCCTCCTTTGATTATGTTGATCCCATATTTCAATGTTGTGGATATTGTTTGCTCAAACTATTATGCATGCTTATTTTGATTAAATGGCTATGTTTATGTGTAGTATTTAGTTATTTAATTATCACTAATTGTTGCATTGATCCTTCCTTGAAAAGTTGATATCCTTACCATTGTCAACCTAGGAATATTATCCACAGTTGTTGGTAATATTTGTGGAATTTTAGAGTTATATATCAGTCATATGCTTAGCCATGGTTAGTTTAATAATGGTAAAAATGGTGGGAATTGGTATAACTTAATTTTGGATACTTTGGAAATGGTTTTAGCTTAGCTTGGACAGAGTGGTTACCTCTGCTATTTTGGCTAAAAATGTGAAAATAAAAATAGTTTTAGATTTGGATGAGTGGTTTGTGGAGACCGGTGCGGTTTGCACGATATTATGGTTTGTGATTGTCTTGCCTGGGTCATTAAGAGCCAAACATTAGTTCTGTTGATCTAAGCACTATCATACAACCACATGTTTTGGTAATGGGACGGATTTGGTTAAATAATTTATCAAATTCTAACATTGAATCGCAGGTGATAGTTGGTAGGTTTAATTGTTGGCCATGCAGGCTTAGTAAACGAACTCCATTCTCAAAGGGGCTCTTGCATTGCTTTGTAAGGCTTACCTACACAATGGATGAGCTCCCTTGACGATGGTAAACGGGCACCTATGTCTTGAGGTTTTACCTCATCGGGTAGTTTAATGTTAGAAAAATACACTGTAAAGGCCCCATTATAACCTCTCAGTCGCACTCTATTGTGTTGAGTGTGTGCGAAGATTATGAGTTGGTTATATCATTTGGATAAAGTTGTACATCCTCTGCGGAGTTAGTTCTCAATCTATTTGAATAGTTGTGTCCTCGGTCATGGGCATTGCTTAGTAATACCACACTTGGTTAGATTTTCTAGTTTCAAAATAGTTTTGAAGAAGTTATGGATAGTTGGAATCCATATTTGAAATGTTTTGGTAAAAAATTAACAAATGTGTTAATTTTGTGGCAAAGGAAAATCGCATAATTCATATTCTTACATTATTATTTATTACTCATTATTTCATATTAATGTCAATTGTTCTTACAAATTGCTCTTTACAAACTACGAAGTCTATTAAAATGAAAGCACTCTTTTTGCAAAATAAACTAGTTAGGACAACCACTTATTTGATAAAACTTGTATGTATTAATATCTTTGCTTGAAGTCCGGTGGAGTACAATATTATACTCACAATTACTTGTTGAACACTATTAGAGCAAGAGAAAGAAGATCCCTTGGCTAGCTACTTTTGTGCCATAGGATTTGTTGATAGGAATGCCAAATACTAGGGTGTCAATTCAATTGGTTTCCCGTGGGTTATGCTATACCATGCGGGCTCTTTTGTCTTAATTTATCATTTATTTTTGCTACAAGTACTCTCTTTATGTGAATTATTGGCTAGTTGGTCCATTTGTGTAAAACTTAGTTATATAGGCCTACATGAAATCGCTTAACATTATTTGCTACTCTATTTTATTTACTTGTGTATAGATGTCATGCAAGGATGTAATATGTGTATACTAGCTACTGATCATGGACTAGCATGGTAAACACATAGGATTCGGAATTGAATTTTTGGGTCCGACACACTGTAAGAAGTACAAGAACAATAGGTTTCCATTCCTCAACAATAATTGGCTGGTTACCGGCCTTAAAATCAGATCTAATTGCAATAAAATTTTGTATTAGGTTTGTTTAGTCCATGTTTGGGATGAAGAATTTTGCGAAAAACAGAACAAGTGAACTCCTATGTTGCAAACAAGCTAGGCTTGCGTCTTTCTCTCCAACAAGTAAGAAAAAAGAGTTTCACACATTAATCCCTAGCGTCTATCACATGTTCGTCTACCATGGTAAGCCTAAGATGTAGATTGAACGTGATATCATGTTATTGTTTTCGAAGACTGGTACTTCACTACTACAAAATAGATCATCACAAATGGTTCAAAAACGTTATCACAGCTGGTTTCGTGAGCCGTCTAAGTTTATGGGTCAGTAATAATATCAGGTCATCATAGATGGTTTTTGAACCGTCTGTGAAGAATACTATCATAGACGGCTCTAACCATAAATTGTCCATGATACTTGCACATCGCAGACGGTTCTAGCTACCAACCATCTGTGATGGGTGAGTATCATAGATGGTTGGTAGCTAGAACAGTCTGTGATACTTGCCCATCACAAGTAGGTAGGAGATGGGTTCGCGTGAGTATTTATAGAGGAGGGAGAGGCAAGAATTCAAAATTTTTTGGCGCAGGGAAGGAGAGGTGGAGCTACGATCCGTGAGGTGGTGGTTAGTGGGTTTCTATTGGCTAGGATTAGGTTAGGGAGAATCGACGAGCATAGTGGTCAGGGACATAATTATCATAAACGGTTTGAACTACAAACCGTCTGTGAAACATAACTATCACAGATGGTTTGAACCACAAACCATCTATGATACATAATTATCAAAGATTATATAATATATATATATATATATATATATATATATATATATATATATATATATATATATATATATATATATATATATATATATATATATATATATATATATATATATATATTGATGTAATATAAACAGCTAGTCTCAAAAGATGAAATAGCAAAGTTCTATATAGCTTATATATACTTACTTGAAAGGTTCGACGAGATCTAGAACTTTGTAGTTGAGGCGAACCCTAAATTCCGAAGGGAAAATCAAAAATTTTTAGCAAAAACAGAAATTGAAAACTTGCGATGTAAATTTGAGGCTAAATATGCCCGATTTTGGGGGTTTTAGAGGGCAATTGGCGCAAGCCAATCTTTTTTTGGATCGGGCTCGTCGTTAGCTTTCCAACGAGTACAAAAACGTCGAAAACGGACACCGTATACAAAAGTTATGCATGTTTTACTAAAAGTGTCTCAGAATGGAATCCTACTCAAACTCAGGTGGGAGATTATAAAATTTTAGTGGATTGCGAGACGGAAAACATATCACAGGCAGTAACTTCATTATCACAAACAGTTCTGTGAAGTATTACAGATAGTTTAAATAAAAAACCATATGTGATATTCTCTTCATAGGTGATTTTTAGCGTTGATAGCAATACAGACGGCCTCTAAACTTAAATCGTCTATGATTGCATTTAACACTGACGATTTTAATGAACTATCTGTGATGAAACATCTAATATATATCTTTTTTGTAGTAATACTTGCTCCTTGCGTTGAACTTCACGCAACCATATAAAACACACCCTTACCACGTCAAATTCCATCTATTGACCATGCGCGTCAACAAAAAGCTTTGCTGTCAAGGAAAGGCAAGCACTTCCATTCATGCTTCAACACTGTCTTAAGCCCAATTTTGCGACGCAGGAATCTTACAAGAATCCTAGAGCCAACATTCCGGATGGTTCCTACATTCTACTCATATATTTCAGTAGAAATATGCTCTACCTGCAACATTGCCCACACCAACACTCCATTCCCTGCAGTAATGTGCCTCCCTGAAAACAATGCCTGGCAGATTTGACCTAGGTTTCATCAGCCAGGGCTCCTAAAACCTAGGTCTCATCATGTGTCCATCTGACGCCCCTGAGAAAAAGGATGATGGAGGCCTGTAAATGCAGGACCATGCATTGAGCACGACGTGCCATCATTCCTTCGGAATCCGTGCCGTGCATGCCGTCTTCTTACACCATACAAGGAACTGTTGGTATCAGGATTCCCTGGTAGGCGTCGCTGTAGCTGCAGTCTTCTTCTCATGTTTGGTGTGCGTTTGTTTGTCAAATCCATGAGCATCTGCATTTGCAATTAGCATAAATGAGATGATCATGTATTATATATACAGCTAATTTGACCTCTCCATAACTGTTTGGTGGTCACCAAGCTGAGCAACCCTGGTCAACAGGATCTGTTCTGGGTTTTCTGGCCAGCCTGTGTTTTGATGCATGATAATTAATCTTAGCCGACAGATACTGTTTGAGAATAATGGCAGCATGTGGATGTTCTCTCCACATACCTGCGTATTAGTGTGTGTTTAATTAGTTTCTCGTTGGAAAAGAGAAAGGGGAGACCATACATGTCAGTTGATGTATGTTTCCTATGAAAGTAGGTTGGATCCAAATTCTTATGCCCCGAAAAATCACAAAGCAATCCCCTTGTCTGAACGCCGCCTAAGTGTAAGGTGGAAATAGTTAGGACAAGTTTGGATAAAGGAGAACAGGAATATCTCTACTATTATATATAGACGATTTGGTGGTAGGTCGTCCATTCTCCTTCGTCTCTCAGCCACCCATTCTCCTTCGACTCTTCGTAGTCGTCTGATCTCACGATTCCACTCCAACCGCCCATTCTCCTTCGACTCTTCATAGTCGTCCAATCCCACTCCCACTTGCGTAGTCTCCTCCGCAACCGCTCTGGATGACCAGAAAACCTCCCCCTCTCTCAGGCACATCTCAACTCCCCATCTCCACCTCCACCTAGCGCTGCGCCGCCCCTAGACCTTCCATTCCTCCACTATCGTTGCCTCTGAGTTCATCATCGTCTACCCCCGCCAAATTCGACCCACCGACAACTGGATCTAGTCGCCATCCTCGCCTTCTCCACTGGTGCCCTAGCTCCACCTAAGGGCATCATGGCCTTCACTTCCCTCATTTGTTTCTAATTGGGAGTGTTGATGTGGAGGCCGAGCGCGTGGCGGAGATGGAGCTCAGGGTGGCGGTGGATGCAAAAAGTGGACTTTGACTGTTCTACCTCCTTTTGTCACCTGTGTTCTCCTCTCCGACGCTGCAAGTCCAACCGGTGGAACTGCTCGTGTGTCGCCCGCTTCGTTCCTCCTCAACCGTGTCTGTCTCCTCCCCTTCGATCGGCTCCTCCTCTCGTTCTCTCCCTCTCCTATCTCCCAGGTTGCTGCCAATGCCACCACTGCTCCGCTTACCGTGACGGTACTCTAACAAGATCTTGTGCAAATGCCCATCCTATCACCCGATGTCCTTCTCTCATTCCCCATCCATGGCGGCTCGCTCGACCGTGCTCCTGTACCATCACCTTCTGTCCCCAGTAGTCTGCTGTCGCTCTATGAATCTACATGGTGTGTTCCTGTTCCCCAAATCAATCCCTTAAAAGTTAAAATTTATCCTTGCATGTATGTTTTTTGGAATCCCCGTCTCATAAGCTTGCAACCCATCTAGATTTTGTTGACATGCAGGGCCATTTGGAAAGTTTTGGGATGGAGAAGCAGTAGAGCAGGGTGAGTTCTTCCTCTTTCTTACCTAAATCAACCTATCAAATTGTGAAATTTATCCTTGCATGTGTACTTTTCACATTTCCCATCTCATGACCTTGCCATCCATATGGGATTTATTGGCATGCATTGCCATTGGGGAGTTTTGAGGTGGAGCAGCAGATCGAGGCTGCTCAGCATTTCGCGTGGAGTGGTGATCTCGGCTGGAGGCAATGGCTTGATGAGGCGGCAATCACCAGCAACCAGCAGCCAGGTCGCTGATCCTCTTGGTGTACTCCTCATTCTCCCTTCCCTTTCCTCTACACATCCCTCTCTATATTTACAACCCCGTCGTATTTCCATGCCTCCCCTCTATTCTTGTTTTTGTTTTTGCTTGGTACAGATTTCTTCAAGAGTTTTTGGGCCCACAAATGAATAGGTCAATTCGAGGTGCAGCTTTTAAATCTGTTGTTTCATATTTATGTGACGTATAGCTTGCCAATTGCTCGATAGAATGCCTCAACCACTCAACCAGGTAGCTTAATAAGGAAATTTGGAAGGGCAAGTGTTCTTGATGCTTAAACCAACGTGGTATGCCATCTACTGCCACTTCGTCTTGTTTCTTTTGCTATGCATAGTTGCACAATACTGTATATTAATTTCCATTTATTAATTGCCTTGGTCATGTACATGTTTGCGGGTAGTGTGTGACCATCTATTTCGTTCTAAGCCCTCTTATTAGTTTTGTTGATTTGCTGGATGGTACCAATGAACAACTTTGGCAGCTGCTTGATGCTGTCGATCAGTCCCAACATGCTCCTATGCCTGGTGTCCCCACTGCATCAAATCCGAGAGGCAGGTACGCATTCATTCTCCACTGTTTGCTATATGTATGTCAGATCATAATTAGGCAAAGTGAGCCACCAATTTGTACTCACAGGTCACAACATGAATTTTAGATACAATGATTTACCTAGATGAACTGATCCGAAGATTGTGGGGATTTGTGATTTTATGGCAAATTTGTTCTTCATAATCTTCTTAGCATTGCTCATCTGAAGAAGCATGTTGTTTAATCTTGATTATCTTTTTCTTTGTAGAGTTTATATTTCATAATTTAGCTATCAAGAAAGAGTGTCGCAGCATGCAGCATGCTATTGTAATCAAACTAACAGGAACTAAAATAATTGTACAGATCTACATCACAAACCATCTAAATAATCTTCTTCTGTATTTTTTTATTAGGAAAATATTGGGGGACAACTGCACGATGAACAATAGATGGTGCATTCTCTAATCAAGCTACAGCTATAGATGAAATGCTAATTTAGGGATGCTTGCTCTTTAGCTAGATTTATTTTGAGAAGCTTGTGACTGATATGGTCTACTTTTAGTACTACTAGAGTTGCTTTAAGAATAACTGCATTTTCCTAGCCTTTGTGCTTTCCTGCATGTCATCTGTGCGTTGTGCAAAACAAAGCTATTTTGGACAAGGTGAGAAGTAGCATATATGAATGCTAAGCTATGCTTGCATAGATTCTTTCATGTGAAAAATAATTGTGCATGTTAACATATGCGTACCATGTTTTTCCTGTTATTTGCTAATGGATGGTTCTGCCATTTTGTGTGAAGAAAAAACAAGTTGTCATCAAATCAATATCATGCCTTTGTTAAAGCACATACATTACACTTGAAGTGCTAATTTTTCATTCTTCAAGTCATTGGCGTAACGATGATGTCGGTGTTTCCCCATGCCTTTTTCATATTAGTATCATGCCTTTGATGAAGCGCATACATTACACTTGAAGTGCTAATATTCCATTCTTCATGTCATTGGTGTAAAGATGTCGGCGTTTCCCCATGCTTTTTTTAGTTAGGATCCTGCCACAGAGAGAAGTGTGCAGTTCGAGGGAGGATTATTGTTATATTGCTAGACTATATGATCACTTAATAGTGGTGTTGTGGTTACAGACCAAACAGAGAGAGATGGTAGTGGAGAGTGGGAAGAGTGGAGTGAGTGTTCTGCCTCCTCCCTCTCCATACATGTGCATATATATTCATATGGGAAGTGCTTTTACAATTATGCCCTTACAATCGTATATCCCCTTAGGGGTATTTAGGTCATTACAGTGTTCCATTCTGTCTTTATATCCTTCTAATGAGCCTGCAGGGCAGGTGGGGCCACCGCAACAGAGCCTCTCATGGTGAAGGGCTTCACAGGCCGAAGCCATGTTGCCGAGTCCTTTGGCCCCCTCCGTCCCTGCGGCCTGTGAACTTTTTGCCTTTCGCGGGAAAAGGGTCAGGTGAGTGGAGCCGGCGCCCAAGTCGAAGTAGAGGCGCGCGCGCTCCGTCCCTCACCTTCCGAACGGGTGGCGCTGGTGGCGCTAAGCCGAGGTATGGCGCGCGCGCTCCGTCCCTCACCCTCCCGAACGGTGGCGGCGGCCGGGCGCCTAAGTCGGCGTGAGGGCGCGCGCTCCGTCCCTCCTCACCGAGCGGGTGGCGCGGCGGGCGCCTAAGTCGCGAGAGCGCGCGCGCCCGTCCCTCACCCTCCGAACGGGTGGCGCGGGCTGGCGCCTGTCGAGGTATAGGCGCGCGCTCCGTCCCTCACCCTCCGAGCGGGTGGCGCGGCGGCACCTAAGTCGGACGTGAGGCACGCGCGCTCCGTCCCTCACCCTCCGAGCGGTGGCGCGGCGGCACCTAAGTCGGTGAGAGCGCGCGCTCCGCCCTCACCCCGAGCGGGTGGGCGCGGCCGGGCGCCGGCCGGCAGAGGCGCGCGCTCCGTCCCTCACCTCCGACGGGTGGCGCGGTGGCGGCCAAGACGAGGTATAGGCGCGCGCGGTCCCTCACCCTCGAGCGGGTGGCGCTGGCTGGCGCTAAGTCAGGCAGAGGCGCGCGCGCTCCGTCCCTCACCCCGAACGGTGGCGCGCGGCGGCGGCGTCGAAGTAGAGGCGCGCGCTCCGCCCTCACCCTCGAGCGGGTGGCGCTGGCGCGCCTGTCGTCGGTATGGCGCGCGCGCCGCCCGCCCCTCGAACGGGTGGAGGCGGCCGCGGCCAAGTCGAGGTATGGGCGCACGCGCTCAGCCCTCACCTCCGAACGGGTGGCGCTGGCTGGCGGCCAAGTCGAGGTATGGCGCGCGCGCTCCGTCCCTCACCTCCGAACGGGTGGCGCTGGGTGGCGCCTAAGTCGACGAGGCGCCGCGCCGCCCCTCACCCTCGAACGGGTGGCGCGGCTGGCGCCTAAGTCGGCGAGGCATGCGCGCTCCGTCCATCACCCTCCGAACGGGTGGCGTGGCCTGGCGCCTAAGTCGGTAGAGGCACGCGCGCTCCGCCCTCACCTCCGAACGGGTGGCGCCGGCCGCGGCGCCTAAGTCGGCGAGCGCGCGCGCTCCGTCCCTCACCCTCCGAGCGGGTGGCGCGAAGCTGCCGGCCGTCGAGTATAGCGCGCGCGCCCGTCCCTCACCGAACGGGTGGCGCTGGCGGCCAAGTCAAGGTATAGCGCGCGCGCTCCGTCCCCTTACCCTCCGAACGGGTGGCGTGGCTGGCGCTAAGTCGGCGAGGCGCGCGCCCGCTCTCCCTCCGAGCGGGTGGCGGGGAAGCGGGCGCCAAGTCGACGAGGCGCGCTCGCTCCGTCCTCACCCTCCGACGGGTGGCGCTGGCGGCGCGCTAAGTCGGCGAGGCGCGCGTTGGTGCACCCTGAGGCTGGTGTGGCCTCGTGGTGCGGTAGTGCGCTTTTAATGGCAGCTTGAATTATGCCGACGCCTGACTTGTCAGGGGGCAGACTGCCATGCCGTGCGGTCGCCCTCCCCGTAGGTGGGGCACGTGGCGGCGTGCGATTGGCGCGTCGTGGGATGTGAGCGGTTGTGTACCGCGGCCGTTCGCCTCTTCCCTAGGGAAGTGGGCGTGCCGATGGCGTCTTGGTTCCGCACCGCCCGCCACCTACCAGGCGCGCTCCTCAAGGCCCCGACGGTTCTTTCCACATCACGGGTAGCCGAAACGCTACGGGTTCGGCCTGCACTTGGCACCTCAGGGGGAACGAGCGGGCTTCATAAGGCGCCATAGTCCCTCACCCCGAACGGGTGGCGCTGGCTGGCGGCCGTCGAGTATAGGCGCGCGCTCCGTCCCTCACCTCGAACGGTTGGCGTGGCCGGGCGCTTGTCGACGAGGCGCGCGCGCCGTCCCTCACCTCCGAACGGGTGGCGTGGCGGGCGCCTAAGTCGGCGAGGCACGCGCGCTCCGCCCTCACCGAACGGGTGGCGTGGCCGCGCCTAAGTCGGCGAGGCGCGCGCTCGCCCTCACCGAACGGGTGGCGTGGCGGCGGGCGCTGTCGAGGTATAGGCGCGCGCTCCGCCCTCACCTCCGAACGGGTGGCGCGGTGGCGGCCTGTCGAGGTATGGCGCGCGCGCTCCGCCCCTACCCTCGAACGGGTGGCGCCGGCCGCACCTAAGTCGGCAGAGGTGCGCACGCTCCACCCTCACCTCCGAGCGGGTAGCCGCGGCCGGGCGCCAAGTCGACGAGCGCGCGCTCCGTCCCTCCCTCCTCCGAACGGGTGGCGCGGCCGGTGCCTAAGTCGGGCGAGGCGCGCATTGGTGCACCCCGAGGTGGTGTGGCCTCGTGGTGCGTAGCGCTTTAATGGCAGCTTGAATTATGCCGATGCTCGACTTGTCGGGGCGCATCGCCATGCCGTGCGGTCGCCCTCCCCGTAGGTGGGGCACGTGGCGGCGTGCGATTGGCGCGTCGTGGGATGTGAGCGGTTGTGTACCGCGGCCGTTCGCCTCTTCCCTAGGGAAGTGGGGCGCGTGCCGATGGCGTGCTGGTTCCGTGCACTGTCTGGCCACCTACCAGGCGCGCTCCTCAAGGCCCCGACGGTTCTTTCCACATCACGGGTAGCCGAAACGCTACGGGTTCGGCCTGCACTTGGCGCCTCAGGGGGAACGAGCGGGCTTCATAAGGCGCCATAGTTTGTGGGTGCGGTCTTTCTCGCCCGCTGCTTCACCCTGCTTTTTCCCATGTTGACGATAGCGTTAACTCTTCCCTCCTTGGCGTTGCGCGATTGCCGAGAGCAATGGCTAGTCAGGACGACACTCCCCGCCATCGCAGCAGCGATGCATTGCCTAGCCGTGGTGAGGGGCCTCATCCTCCTAGGGAGTATGAGTTGGTGCCTCGGGGGGTTCACGCGCCAACAAGTGGTGGGATGCCAGGGAGTACTCGGGAGGTCGGTGCTCCCGTGTGTTGGGGAGGAGTCGCGTGACTGAGGAGACGCTGCGGCGACTGGTGCGGGAGAGGAAGATTGAGCTGCGTGACGGGGCCCGGCTTCCTCGCCGCGACGAGACAGAGCCGAAGCCCCAGGCAGTGGAGGCGATCGTGTTTGTCGCCTTCTTTGACGCCGGCCTCCGCATGCCCTCCCGGCTGGTTGTGGGTGAGGTTCTGCGGGCTTACGGGTTGGAGTTAGCCCAGCTGACGCCCCACGCAATAGTTCGGCTGGCCATCTATGAGTGGGCGATGCGGGCAGAAGGGCACCGACCCAGCGCGAGCCTGTTCGCCACGTTGCACGACGCCCGTTGCCATCCTAGGAAAATTGGCGATGCGGTGTCCAACTTTGGCAGTGTTGATTTCGTGCTGCGGGCGTCGTGCGCGACGTTATTCCCGGCGCCACCCTCCTCGGGGAAATGGGAGTCCTGGCTGGACTCGGCGGTGGTTCTACCACGTCGCGATCGACAAGAGCGGCTGCGATGCGAGGTGGGCCAATCGTGTTCAATACTTCGCCGAGCTTGAAGGCGGAGATTGGGGACACAGAGAGGCTCCAGAGTCTTGTCGGTGTCGCCCGCCGGATGAGCATGCGTGACCTGGCTCAAGAGTTCACCATGTACGGGGCGGCGCCACTTTCGTCCCGGTGGAAGCTCGTTGGAAAGGGTGACGCCCGCGAGGACGGGGTCAGCCCGTCGGTGTCGCTCGCTCGCCGTCGCCTCTTGTAGCGACCCAAAGATGCCGAGCTGCGCCCCATCTTGTGTGCTTGTTCTGCGCCTGACTGACTTATTGTTTCCTTGGTAGTGACCGGGCTAGAAGACGCGGAGCAAAGCGGTGTGGCGCTTCTCGCCCGCATACGAAGGAGCACCAAGCTCGCGAGGCGCTGTTGGGCGGGTAACCGCGCATGCGAGGCTTTGGGCATCACGGTACCGGCGCGATGTCGAGGAGGCTCGCGGTGCCCGAGGTCGATCGGGCGCGGAAGCAACCAGCGGGGCCTCACCGGCGCGGCGCCGCTCTCACTCTGTGGCCGCCTCATCCATCCTTCGCCATCGGCACTTGAATCGACCCTCGACCGTGGGGATCCGACCCGGCCGGTTTGGGGGACTATGCTATCGCGGTTCCGGTGGTGACGGCATCCGCTGGTGAGGGCGCTGCGTCTAGTGGCACCACGCCGCCCGCACCTGTTACGGAGGACGCGCCTGGGCCGGTGAAGACGGGGGGCGCGATGGTGGCGGCGACCGTCGGCGCCATCGAGGAGCGCCGCGCGCCGCCGCCAAGCGCCGAAGTCGACCCTCCTTCGAAGGTTTGCATGCATCGCCGGCCGTATGCTTGGGCTTGTGGCGTCAGCGTGGTCGGAGGCCCTCCGCAACCGTCTACCGAGGTGTGCTCCCCCCAAGCGACGGTCGGACAAGCGTCGGCTCCTATGTTACCAGCAGGTGAGGAAGGTGGGCGCAACTCCTTTTGTTCGCGCGACTTGCGAAACTTTCCCGATTTGCTCGCTCATTCCCTGGACGTCAGGCGAGACAAGGTCTCCCGGGCATGGCGAAGGATCGAGCAACGGGAGAGCTCGCGAAACCGCGGACGCCGTTCGAGGTGTGCTGCCCGCGCCTGGTGTCGGTGAAGTGGGCGAAGTCTCGACGGCCCCCGACGCGGCGGGGCCGGAGCCCGTTGCGTCCGACTTCCTCCGCGCCGGAGATTCTCCGCGTCCTTAGTGCGGCGGAGCGTGCGGCCGCGCCTTGACCGACGGCCGCTATCGGCGCACGAGGTGGACGCTCGCACTTTCATTGCGGCGCCGGAGATAAGGGTGAGTATGTCTTGATGTCTTGCCGAAACGGCATTGGGCCCTCGCTGACTTTTAGCATGTCGCAGACGATAATGATCGGCCGAGGCCTCGGAGGAGGCCCGCACTCGAGAGCGAAGGGCGCCGAAGTCACCGCGCCACCGAGGATGCTCATGGCGGCGACGCGGAGCTCGCACGCCGGGGATGTCGTGGAGGCCGCGCGACTCGACGCGCGCAGGCCAGGGACGTGGCTGCGGAGGAACGCGCTTCCTTCTGCAGCAGATCTCCGGCTGGAGAAGGAGAACGATCGGTGGCGGAGGCTCTTGCCGTGAAGACGCGGGCTTTGGACAGCAGCGTCCCAAGACGGCATGGGACGCCATGGGGCTTTGAACCAGGCCCTTCGTGACTGGCGTCGGCGCGGCGCGAGATGACTCACGGACGCAGGACTTGGCGGAGACTCTTGAGCTAATCGGGAGGGGCGGGCGTTGCTCTCCGCGGTGCCAAGATCTTCGGCGAGAGCGTGGCTACCTCGGCGCGTGCCTTGCCCCGGGCATGCTCACACCGCGTGCGTGCACGCCCATGAGTCGGGAACCTCTACTGGACCTTCCCTCTCTTTTTTTTTATAGTCCGAAGACTCGCGCGTGCGGAGCGAGGCTCGACTCTACGTCTTATTTAGAGTCCGTGGACTGGCGCGTGCGGAGCGAGGCTCGACGCTACGACTTTCTTTATAGTCCGCAGACTGCAAGGCGTGCGGGCAGGCTCGACGCCACGCCTTATTTAGAGTCCGTAGATCGGCGCGACGAGCGAGGCTCGATGCTACGACTTTCTTTATAGTCCGCAGACTCGCGCGTGCGGAGCGAGGCTCGATGCTACGTCTTATTTAGAGTCCGTAGACTGGCGCGTGCGGAGCGAGGCTCGACGCTACGACTTTCTTTATAGTCCGAGACTTCGCGCGTGCGAGCAAGGCTCGATGCTACGCCTTATTTAGAGTCCAGAGACTAGCGCGTGCGAGCGAGGCTCGACGCCACGACTTTCTTTATAGTCCGCAGACTGCGTGCGTGCGGGCGAGGCTCGACGCCACGCCTTATTTAGAGTCCGTGGATGGCGCGTCGCGAGCGCAGGCTCGACGCTACGACTTTCTTTATAGTCCGCAGACTTCGCGCGTGCGAGCGAGGCTCGACGCTACGCTTTATTTAGAGTCCAGATCGCGCGCGCGTGAGCGAGGCTCGACGCTACGACTTCCTTTATACTCCGTAGAGTGCGCGTGGAGGCGTCCCCCCACGTCTTATTTAGAGTCCGTAGACTAGCGCGTGCGGAGCGAGGCTCGACGCTACGACTTATTTAGAGTCCGTGGACTGGCGCGTGCGGAGCGAGGCTCGACGCTACGACTTTCTTTATAGTCCGCAGACTCGCGTGTGCGGAGCGAGGCTCGACGCTACGTCTTATTTAGAGTCCGTGGACTGGCGCGTGCGGAGCGAGGCTCGACGCTACGACTTTCTTTATAGTCCGCAGACTCGCGCGTGCGGAGCGAGGCTCGACGCTACGTCTTATTTAGAGTCCGTGGACTGGCGCGTGCGGAGCGAGGCTCGACGCTACGACTTTCTTTATAGTCCGCAGACTCGCGCGTGCGGAGCGAGGCTCGACGCCACGACTTTCTTTATAGTCGCAGAACTTCGCGTGCGGAGCGAGGCTCGACGCCACGCCTTATTTAGAGTCGTGGATCGCGCGCGCGCGAGCGAGGCTCGACGCTACGACTTTCTTTATAGTCCACGCACTCGCGCGCGTGCGAGCGCAGGCTCGACGCCACGCCTTATTTAGAGTCCGTGGGTGGGTTGGTGTGACTTGGGACAGCGCACGGTTGTAGGAACGGCGACTTTATTGAACTCCCGCTTGCGCGGGCTAGCATTATACAACAAAGGGTCGATGCCGCTATAGCCGCTGCCCGCCCCTAGGCGTAGTACCGCGCGCAACCGTCCGCGTTCCACGTATGGCGAGGGTTTGCCCGTCGAGCGTGGCAAGACGGCACGCCTTTCGGTAGTGCTTCCGTGACAATGTATGGGCCTTCCCACTTGGAATCCAGTTTGCCGCGATCTCCGCATGGAGCGCCACTCTAAGGACGAGGTCCCGGCTTGAATGTTCGTGGGTACACGGAACGGTCCCGCGTGACGCATCGCTTGCCTTGCGTGCATTTGTCGGCGTGCTGGGTCGCATTCACCCGTACCTCGTCAAGAAGGTCCAAGGACACACCGCGCTCATTGTCGGGTGCCCGAACGAGGACCCTTCGGGAACCAGCCTTGATTTCTTCGGGCGTCACTGCTTCATCGCCGTAGAGGAGCTTGAAGGGCGTGAACCCCGTCGGGCGTGTTACCGTGGTGCGAGGACCAGAGGACGCCGTGAAGCTCGCCCGCCATGTGCCCTTGGCATCCCGGACGAGTCGCTTTTGACGGCGGCGAGATGGCACCATTTGCCCTTTCGACGCTCCGTTGGGTGGGGTGTCCCACCGGCGGCGGCACGATGCCCATGTCGCCGCAAAATTCCTTGAACACGGTGGCGTCGAATTGTAGGCCGTTGTCGCCGGTGAGCTCCCAAGGCACGCCGAATCGGCAGATGATGTTCTGCCAGAGGAAGCGCCGTATGGCCACCGAGGTTATCTTGGCCAGAGCGACGCTCCGCCATCCGAAAAATATTCTAGCGCAACGACTACGAACCGCAAGTCCCCGGCTGGAAGCGGTCCCACTATGTCGATGCCCCGTGCGCGCCGCCATACATCGGGGAATAGGGTTGAGGCTTAACGGAGGCTCGCGGATGATGCGCCCCATCCATCGGCATCCACGACACCGACGCACGAGGTCTTGGGCATCGGCAATGGCCGTTGGCCAAGAAAGCCTCGCCGAACGCCTTGCCGACCAATGACCTTGCCGCCAGTGAGATCCACACGCCCCCGCGTGGATTTCCTCGAGAAGCTTCCGGCCTTCCTCCGCGGAGAGGCAACGCAGGAGCGGTGCGTACACCCCCTTCTTGTAAAGTGTCTCTTCGAACACCTGAAAGGACCTAGCGCGGTGCTGAAGACGGCGGAGCTCGACGGGATCGTCTGGCTCGGCGATGCCCTGCAGGAAATTGAAGATGGGCTCCCGCCACCACCCCGCGGATGAGGTGATGTCACGAGGGCGCGTCCGAATGTCTTGTGCGATGTTTTGCTTGTGGCGATGCCGTAAAATGCCCACGGGGTGGTAGTTGTTGGCTGGCCGCCTTCGCAAGGGCGTCGGCCTGCTCGTTCTCCGCACACGGAATGGCCCTGACGGTGATTCCCAGGAAATGCCTTTCCTTGCTCGACGGCCGCGAGGTACTTGGCGGTCCGGTCCTGGCTTGATACGACTTGTCGACGTGACTCGCCATCAGCGCGAGTCCGTGACGGACAAGCACTCGTCGTGTTCGACCGCCTTGACTTTGTCGATCAAGAGCGGCGCCTCATACTGGTGAGTTGTTGGTAGCCGAAAGCGAGGCGGCCGAGTACAACAGCGGCGCCTTCGGGTGTGACGATTACGCGCCGCTACGCCGTAAGCTCCGTCGATGGTGAGCGCCCGCATCGGTCATCGTGATTCGGGCGGCCGGACTCGCGAGCCGAGTCCATTCCGCGATGAAATCGGCGAGGACTTGCGATTTGATTGCCGTCCGGAGGCATACGCCAAGGAGAACGGGCGAGCTCGCAGCCCACTTCCGATGCGCTGTAGACTCCTTGTTGTGTAGCATCGCCGGGAAAAGAGGAGGGGATGAATCGGATGGGCCAAAAATAATGTCGGAGTTTCGAAGCCATGACCAACGCGTGGCGAGCTTCTCAGCTCCGTGTATCTCGCCTTGGCACCTTGGAGGGCTTCGAGACGAAGTAGACGGGTTCTTCGGACGGCAGCTTCCTCTAGGACCGGACGCACCGATTGCTGCGGTGGTCGACGCGCTAGGTAAAGCAACAAGGGAGCCTCCGTGCCGGGCAACCAGAGTGGGAGACTTGCCAGTGCTTCTTGAGGTTATTGAAAGCCTCCGCACAATCGTTATCCCATCGAAACCGTCGATCCATGAGTGTCCCAAGAATGGCAAACCCGCCCGCCGCCTCGGATAAGAAGCGCTTAGGGTCGCCATGCGCCCGCCACCGACCTCCTCGCCGCCTTGGGTGGCTCCATACCCAAGATGGCGCCGACCTTATCCGGTTACTTTGTATGCCCGTCCGGATACGAGGAAGCCGAGGAGCTTGCTCGCTGACGCGAATACACATTTATCGGGGTTGAGCCCGATCCGCGCCTTCCTTAAATTGTCGAAGGTCTCGGAGGTCCCGGCGTGTAGGCGAGCCGCCGGGTCTTGACCACCACGCGTCGCCGATGTAGGCCTCCACGTTTCGCCCGAGTTGGGACGGCTAAGGCGAGCACGACAAAGCGGGTGAAAGTAGCGCCGCATTCTTCAAGCCGAAGGGCATCCCGACGGCGTAAGGTCCCGATCGGTGTGATGAAACCGGTCTTCTCCTCATCATCCTCCGCCATGTAGATCGATGGTAGCTGGAATAGGCATCCAAGAAACTCATGAGCTCGCACCCCGCTATGGCATCAACCAATTGATCGATGCGCGGCAAGGGGTAATTATCCTTTGGGCATGCCTTATTAAGCGACGTGAAGTCGATGCACATTCGCCAGGCCCCGCTGGCCTTCTTGACCAAAGACCGGGTTGGCGAGCCAATCCGGGTGATGGACTCGCGAATGACCCGCCCGAGAAGCTTCGCCACTCGGCCTTGGCCGTCACGACGATCTAAGGACATACGCGAGTTTTTGCTTGATCGCTTGGCGCCGGGTGGACCGCCAAGCGGTGCTCAATCACCGCGCGATCGACGCCCTTTATATCCTCGGGGACCACGCGAAGATGTCGGCGTTGCTCAAGCACTTGAAGCAGTCCCGCCGATCTCTGAGTGAGCCCCTCGCCAATGGACACAAACCGCCTCCGTCCGAGCGGTACCTCTTGACTCCGCCCTGGTGGGCTTGGCGCCCATCTCGAGCGGAAGGCGTGTCACCGACGCGCCGAAAGGGCGTGCACCGGCGACGCAGAGCTCGACCGCCGACCGATGTGCCTGGCGAGGTCTTGGTCGTCGAAGATGGTGATGACCCCCTCCGTGCCTGGGACCTTCATGCACAAGAAGGCGTGGTGTGGAACCGCCTCAAAGGCGTTGATGGCGGGTCGGCCCAAAATGACATTGTAGGCGTGCGGAGTATCTACGACATCGAAGACGATATACTCGCTTCGGATGTTGCCGCCCTGGCGGAATGTCACGGGAAGCGACACCTGCCCTAAGGCTTCTAGCGGTTGACCTCCGATGCCCCGAAGCGGGGCTCCGGACCGCTGCATGCGACCTCGAGGTATGCTCATGCGGTTGAAGGCTTCGACGAATAAAATGTTCGCGGCACTTCCCCCATCGATGAGGACGCGGCGAACATCGTATCCTGCAATGCGGGCCTGGATGACCAAGGGGTCTTGATGAGGAAACTCCACCCCCATGGCGTCATGTAGAGTGAAGGTGATGCCGCAAGGCAATGTCCGCAGGCGCGACTGTTCCAGGGGATCTTCCGGTGCGGAGCCCCCGGTGATGACGTTGATGGCGCGATGCCGCTTGCTGGCTTCGGCGGGGGCCGGGGAGGCGAAGCCCGAGACTTTGCCCTCGCTCGCCGCAGCTCGGCAATCGCGACACACGTCCTTGTGCAATGATCGCCGCACCCGTGCACCTCGCACCACTTGGGTCCTGGGTGTTCTTGCTTCGTGCAGGGTTGTTCGTCACAGCCGGATTTGCGTTGCTCGTGCGAGGTGGGGGCAGGGGCGCGGCAGGCCTTCGACGGCCTGCGGTGGTGCCGTTGGGGCTTGCGCGGGGCATCACGGTTACTCGCCCTTTTAGGTGTGGGCTTCCGCGCGATCTTCGGTCGGACCTGATGACTCCGCGCCTCCTGCGTATCTTGGATGGCTCGCGGCGCCCAGTGTCCGCCGCAGTCCGTTAGCGGTCGGGTCGTCGCAGCCCCGCGGCGGGTAGATCGTCGCAGATTGCGGCTCGATGGCGGGTCGGCCGCGCCGCCGTTCGCGGCGAGGCGAGTCGTCGTAGTTCCGGCGGCGAGGTCGGTCGTCGCAGCTCCCACGGCGAGGCGAGTCGTCGTAGTTCCGGCGGCGCAGGTCGGCCGTCGCAGCTCCACGGCGGGTAGATCGACTCGATTTGGCTCGATGGCGGGTCGGTCGTCGCAGATTCCCACGGCGGGTAGATCGACTCGATTGTGGCTCGATGGCGGGTCGGCCGTCGCCGTTGCACGATCGTCGACGCTTCGCCGCGCCGCGCCGGAAGCCCGATGCCCACGCGCCGCTCCGACTCACACGTCTTCTTCCGCTTCGCCGCCGTCGCTGAAGCTTTTTTCGTTGCCATCTTCAACTTTCAGGCTTGTCTTCGTCCCCCCCACGGACGGCGCCAACTGTTGTGATTACAGACCAAACAGAGAGAGATGGTAGTGGAGAGTGGGAAGAGTGGAGTGAGTGTTCTGCCTCCTCCCTCTCCATACATGTGCATATATATTCATATGGGAAGTACTTTTACAATTATGCCCTTACAATTGTATATCCCCCTTAGGGGTATTTAGGTCATTACAGGTGTTCCATTCTGGTCTTTATATCCTTCTAACAGGCCTGCCGGGCTTAGGTGGGGGCCACCCCTACAACAAGTGGTAATTTTTTTATACTATGTTGTGGTCACCTAAATGAGGGCATGTTTTGTTGTTCCAAAACTTTGGATTTACTAGTTGAATGCCCGTACGTTGCTACGGATTTTAAAATTTTATCATAGTACATGTTTTGAAACTAATGGGTGGTAAAAATTTTTAGAACATGCATATAAATATGTTCTAAAAATTTTTAAATCCGTAACAACGCATGGGCATTCAACTAGTCAGAGAAATTGTTAAATTTTCCATAGAACTCATATGTTCTAAATAACCCCCTATATCTGTATTAGGTTCCAAAGAGATTGCTGGGCTGGCGGGAGAACTCCTTGCAAGTTAAGGCGGGGTTCTTGACTTCGGCTTGGGCGGGAGGAAACAGACTGTGGGATATTGTGCCTACTATTTTCAAGATCTCCAGGAGAAAGAACCGCACCATACGAGCTACGCTAGCAGGGAGCACATGGCTACACGACTCGATTGGGCAGCCGACATTACTCCTCAACACATAAACGAGCTGATTGTTATTTGGGGCCACATATCTGTCATTAACCTGCACAGAGGTTTGGAAGACACAGTCACTTGGAAGATTACCCCTAATGGAATATACACTGTGGCCTCAACTTACAAGGCATTGTTTCTGGGAGTGGTAAAAAGCACTATGAGCCATCTAGTCTGGAAAACTTGGGCATCCCAAAAATGCAAAATTTTCACCTGGCTCGCCATTTAGAATAGGTTGTGGATGGCAGATCGATTGGCCAGGCTAGGGTGGCCGAATTTGTAACTGCTGGAGTCGGCCATCCACTTATTGACAGAGTGCCGCTACACGAGGATGATATGGAGTTCAATTGCGCAGTGGATCGCTTGCGATTCCATCAATCCGATTACCTAGCACACCTTCTCCTCGGTTCGCGACTAGTGGGAATCACTCATATTCACGCCTGGAGCACTACAAAAAGTAATTGCCACACTGCTAATGCTTGTCACTTGGCAGATATGAAAGGAGCGAAATGCCCGAATTTTCCATTCCATGCCGTCTTCAATAAACCACTTGATCATGGGCATTAAGGTTGAGGCTGAGGCTGGGCCCTAGCAGTGGTCAATAGGCTAGTGGAGCTATCAATCGCCTTGCAACATCTTAATCGGACATGTTACTTTGGCCGTTCTCCGGCCACACTAGCCTTCACCCCCTACTCTCTCTCCGTTCAAACTTTTGTATTTTTTTTCTCCCTGTGAATCAATATACGGCAGCTCTCCTACCTAGCTAAAAAAAAGAAGGTTACAAAGGGAAAAGTAGACAGAAAGACTGTCAACAAACGAACATCAAGAGATCACAACACAGGCGAGGGGAATTCTTGTGACTAAAGGAGCGAGGGCACCGTTTTGATGAAACCTGCAGCCTTCCATGGCCACAGCTCTTCTTTGATTAACCAATGCAGCTCCATTGGCATCAAGAGATTCCAAAGAGATGAATGGATTAAGAAACTATCAAGAGGATAAATTCAAGTTTCCGAGTCCAAATTCTATTCTGAAGTTGGGGATAGAAAAGCTGGCTGTACTTGCAAAATAAATAATAAACATCAAGATCAATAGATGCGTACAATGTCCAGGGCACACGCGAACATGCGCGCATGTGCACTCAAAAGTTCAGGTACGGTACCTTGTACTGCACTCTACTTACTTCGCCGTTGGAGATTTCTCAATCTGGTAGTTTCGAATTACATCTGTCACTCTCCCCAGCTGACAAACAATAAGACCGGTGTCAGATTACATGAACAAATAGAATCCTTTTAAAAATCTTGATCCTTTAAAAAAAGAACAAATACAGGTTAAGGCTGTTGTTCGCCATGTGGTTAAGACTTTCGTAAATCTCACTGACAAGGGGTCCCTTTTGAATTCTAACCCGCATAGTCGACGCCGCCCATCAGTTAGCGTTTCAAAGTTTGTCCAAAAGTTTTTGCTCATGGGCATGACAAGACTTGCCAATTGCCATGCTAGGCCATAAATTTAGTTCCACTTAGGGATGGGTTAACAGTGGGGTACAGGGTAGACATGACCCCACTGTCCCAATGATCTACGAGGAAGGGCCCACTAAACAAAATTTTACTGCTGAGGAACCCATTGATCAATCAATTGCTAACTTCAGAGGTAGTACAACCCTACAGAACATCCATAGAACACGGCTTTTCCCAGCCAGATGTTCCACAAAGCATGACAGACGGGTAGGTGGAGGCTCTATGATACATCAGTTTCTCCTGGCTTCATCGTAGTCAAATTGAGGAGGAAAAAAGACACCTGAGTTTAATAGTGCAGGTCAACCACCTCAAATAAAATCCCGCCTAAAAAAATAGTACAGGTCAATTGCACCGCTCCTCTCCAGTAACTGAGCTACGCATTGGAACGCAGGAATTGCGCAGTGATTTTGTGGGGGAAATCACTCCTACTGGATGTTTCCTTTCCTATGAATTGCTGTCGAAATCTTGTATTCCAAATGTACCCTTCATACTGTCACATAACACCTAGCTTAATGATTCTGGTACATCTCAGTTAATGAGTTTGGTTCATGAAGGGTTTCCTCAAATTTTGGGCAAATGCCCAATCAAAGGGCGCAGACAACAAAACTGGAACGAGAAATAGAATAATTACAAACAGAACAAAGAATCTATTGGAGATTAGACGTGTGGTATATATTGGGAATGGACCTGCACCTGATATGATGTAGGTACTAAGTACGCCTACATGGCTGCACTTGAGACATGCTCCTCTCAACATAGCTCACTTCTTACAAAACCTGAAGTTAGGATCATGAGGGAAGATCTATAATTTTATTGTAACGAAACATTGTTATTTTGGCGGAGTGAAAATTTAGAATTTGCAGATTTTTCTCGATGACGGGCTAAAATGGATGATTTTAGGAATTTTAAGTCATATGATGATTTGGTGACCTAGATTAGTGGTTATAATTTGCATGAGACATGTCATTGCTAATATGGGTTAAGTTGTAAAGAACTTGTGTCTGAAAATGATTTCTTTGTGTTTAGATATGTAGGGTCGTTTGGAGTCATCTGTGGGTCAATGGCAAGGATCGGAGCTACGCTCATGGAGAAGTCAAGGCCCAGAACGATCGAGGATGCCGGGGTGAGACGGTGAGTTCAAGCATGGCATAGGAAAGGCAAAAAAAATGATGAAGGCAAGTTCAAACGGGGGGATTACACCATGTGGCTTGGTCGGTCCAAGTGAGTCGTGGTCCGGTAGTACCGAAACGGGAGAGATTTGTTGACGCGTGGTAAGCCAATGATGTACTTACATGTGGCAAGTATAATGATTACTTGCAATGGAAGATGAAGACTGGGTCAAGAAAGAGTATTTTGGTAGTTTGACCAAAATACCGGAAACTATCTTAGAAGAAAACCGAGGCGCGAGTGGCACATAGGAAGACGGTTTAGGTAATAGAGAAGCTGGTTTGATCAAGTTGGATCAAAGCAAAGAGCTTAGCTGATTTGGGTTTATGCGCTTTGAAAAACGTGTATAAGTGTGATATGTGAGTTAAAACCCGTGTGTGGGGTTAACGGTTTTTTCTATTATGCTAAGTGGATAATATTCATTCGAGTTATATGTGGCTAACTAGCCCATCTATTTAAAGGGGTTGGATGAAGATTGTAAACTAACCATCCAACCTACCTTTCTTATGTACTCCCTTGTTTTAGGGTTAAGGTTTGAGTTGAATGCTTCTGATGTGCTCTCTGTCTTCAAAGGTGGAGTAGCTATAAAACTTACGTACTCAAGTGGCAATACATCAATCTTTGATTATCTCTATAGCCATCTCTTGTTTTGATTGATTTGCACTTAATTTGGTTGATTTTGATCTCTTTTCTTCTTTCTTCTTGATTTTGCTGTACCAAGTACTTGTAAGAGATGGAGATAATCTCAGAAAATTAATCTCTACCTATCTAGGCACTTTAGTAGCAAGTTCATCAAGAAACTCAGTTTTTGCATGCCTTTTATCCTTCAAGTGATTTCTTGATCTGAGGGTTTTTTGCTTGATTTCTTTAGTGTTCTAACTTGCTGTGATATGTAAAAATATATCTATAACCATTTTGGCCATCATCCAACCATAAGCAAGTCATATTCACGGTTTTAAATTTTTGGTGCAATCTATCTTCAAACAGAAAAAGATCAAAACTTTGGCAATAATTTTCTTAATTGTTAATTGGAATAGCTTTCTGACATCCTATAGTTGTGTAAAAAATTTCAAGTGGTTTGGAGTTTTGGTTTGAAAGTTATCTTAATTTTATGTTTTCGGCCTATTTTGGTGCAACACAGGTTCGCGAACCAAAATATCCCAAATCTCTTAAGTTCTTTCAATTTTTTGATTGGGATAGGTTCTTAATGTCTTGAACTAGTTGTGCTTCAAGTTTTAAGTCTTTTGGATCGATGGATCAAAAGTTACATGATTTTTCGGATTTAAAATAGTGCTGAAATCACTATTCATGGGCTGAAAATTTCAATAGCTCCGAGAATTTTTAGATATTTGGCTTCTTGATCTTCATGGCTTCTCATAACTATTCGAGTAAAGATTAGAGAAATACTTAGGAAAAATTTGAAGACACCATTGACCACCCACTGTTGCCATATCAGTTCTACACTAATTATTGCAATAGTCCCAAATTAGTTAAAAAAAGGACAAGAGACCTAACTTAAAAGTGGGAGAGTCTCTCACCTCATTGTCTAGCTTTTGAGGTGAGAAGGCAATTACAATTCTACAAGTGATATCAGAGCCTGATTCTAACATCTTTGGCCTAATGGATACTAGTGTGTGAACGTTTGACGGACTGTGACCCTAAGGGATCGTCAATGTATAGTGAAAGAACCTTAAGGGACCATCGGTATACGATAAAGAGACACTGAACAGCTGAGGGACACTAATATGTGAAGAGGAAGATTGTTGAAATAGTCCCATATTAATTGTATGGATAAGAGAGCTAACTTTAAAAGTATGAGAGTTTTTCATATCATTGGCTAGCTTTATAAGAAGGCCTTACGATACTACCTTAACAGCGGGAAAGCATCGTCTATCTGTGATCTGCTGCAGTTTGAAGTGCCTTACGGCCTTCCCCATGACTCCACAAGACATAGATTCATGTACTTCGCTGCACTGAATCAGTTGTTGACGTTGCTGTAAGTTGGGGTCGGATCATCCGGTGTCAAGTATAGCAATACTGGAACGGATTCTCCTACAAACGTCATTTCATTGAGCTCAATATGCAGTAAAGAGCATAATTTGAATAAGCAATCGGTCTTAAGGGCAATAAAATAGTAGAAGCGCAACTATCAGAAAGATTCGTTAACGCATAGGTGCCAGATAAAAACTTGATCCGAACATGGAGCATCACCGATGAGCATGTTGCATGCACCCATAGCGTGTAGGGGACAATGAAATTTCTGTTCACTCACATGCGCGTGGAGAGGGCTGTAAACGAGCGAGTAAGCCTGATAACAGTCAATATAACATAACGTGTATTAATTTTCAATAATAAAAAAACTTGAGTTCAAGTTTGGCTTAAATAAACTCAATAACAGTTAAAACAATTCAACATACACTAATTTTCAATAGCAAGAAAAGTTCAAGCTTATCTCAAGTAAGCTTAGTAAGAATTAACATGCGTCTATATTTAAGTCTGAATCGAGCCCTAACGAGTTATTCGAACTCGGCTTGTTGAACCTCGCAAGCTCGGAATCAAGCTCGAACTTGATTCATTTAGAGTTTGAGCTGAGCTCGAATCGAGGCTAAAGCAAGCTAAGCTCGAGCAGCTCATGAGTCTTGAGCTTTTTCTACAACCCTACTATGGATGTTTAAAGTCTAAACTATCACCTATAAGGAAACATTATAAAAATAACAAAATCAAACTAGTAGAACTGTAGAGTGCCCTTATAAATTTAAGAACAGTAACTAAGTTCATTCAAACAGCTCAAATACTAGGCCATAATGCCAACAGCAACATGCAACTAGAGCAGGGTTCATGTGAAATAACAATCCCTGTCAGACCGCAACTTGGACAACTCCAAATTTGTCTGTAACCAGTGAGTCTTTATGAATCCCACATGGCATTCGATGTCGACGCAAAAAGTGCGCGTGGCTGGGTATAAACCTTGAACCCCACAAATGTATGAAGAAAAGATCTAATTTATGCATATGCTATGGGCACCCCTAATGATAGAGTGTCCCATACCCATTGCTAGTCCTCCCAGTCAATAACATGGGACCGAATTATGTGTGCTTTCCAAGCAATAAGGCAAGCCTTCAGTAGCGCTGGCATATACGATGCAGCTCATTATGCGGATTGCTTGGACCATGGACCACCTACTTAAGCGTTGTTCACATGGTAGTAGAGAAGAAATCGCTACAGTACTGTTCAATGATTAGAAAGGCACTAGGTTTGGTCAATTGTCAGCCTTTCTATTCCACATAGGGTTGGCAAGCACAATAGTCAACAGTTTGTTCTTGTATTTACTTGAGGTTTTCAACCACATGCCCTCCAAAGGTATAGTACTACAATATAATTATGAAACAGGTACTCAGAGCTAGTGGAACTAACCCCAGGATGGATCACCATCACATAAGAGAAACAAAGTTAATACCTGAGAAAATTCAGATGGGACGAAAACTGAAATCTCTAAGATGCATCTGGAAGGGGCATTATCCATTATCTCAAATTATGCAAGTGTCTCACGTTTTAAAAGCTTCATGCTATTAATTCTTGACTGACAAATCTCAGGTTACATAATTTTATCTTCATTCCATGTAAAAGAATCTTTCCCCTACAATCACATTCTTGAGATGGCAGATGGCACCACAATGGTAAGCAGACTCTGGAATTGCAAAATTGAGCAATGTATCAGAACATAGGTTGATTCCAACCTCCATCTGAAATGGACCGATTAATAAAAGTAATGAGATAATAAGCTCCTGTATACCTTTTTACTGTAAGAAAGTTTTTACTTCAACTGTAAATAAGAAAAGGTCTTACCAGTAGAAAAACAAAAACAGACATGCTACAAGTCCTGAAATCTGTCAAGAATACATTTATCTTAGTTTAGCGGGAGTTCAGAACTTTATAGATCAAGCTTCAGTAGTTACATAGAAGCATAACAAGTATTTTAAGTTAATTTCTATGTGCTTTGACTTGAAAATGTAGCAACTGATTTGATCATCTTTACAGCTTCACTAGCTAATTCTGTATGTTCCTATTAATTGTTTAGAATATTCCATTTTATACTGTAATTTTGTGACTGTTGAAACAATGCAATGAATAATTGCTACACCATCTTAAAATAAGTAAATCATAAAATTTCCTGAAGCCATCGTTCCAAAAGCTTGCACACTAAAACAACATGGCAAAATAGATGATGAGTTTAGCAAAATGTTTATTAAGGTTCCGTACTGCATAAGTTGCAACAGCCAAAACACTGCCACATTTATTAAATAGTAATCCTATTAAGTTAAAAACATCAACATCAGAAGGGAATGTCCAATTGAAAAAGTTCAGACTTATGTGTTGTAGGGAGGGCCTGTGTATTCCCGAAAATTTTTTTACCCCAGGTCCACTGTCGTTGGAATGATGAGGGATGGACTACAATTGTACTCTGTTCTGTTTTCAGCTTCATGGAAACAGGGGATAAAACCTTGTTAAAAAATGTGTCGTAGAGAGGACAAGGATGCGCCATTTGTTTTAACCTCATTTATCATTTATGAGCATCTCCTAGTAATCAATTGGATCAAAAATGTGTTGTAGAGAGGACAAGGATGCGCCACTTGTTTTAACCTCATTTATCATTTATGAGCATCTCCTAGTAATCAATTGGATCATCTCATCTAAAGTTTGTCCAGTTCAGGCTCAGCTTTCCATTCAAGTACAATAATAGAAGGGCTAATTGAACTGCACTGCAAGGATACAAATTCATTTACTAATATGGGATGTTGAGAGAAAAAATGTTGGTTAACGAAACTTCATGTACTGATTCCATATATATAATTCAAAAATACTCAGAGAATCTGAGTACACAACATCTGACATGTATTACCTTGAAGTCGTTGAAGTACACTTCAGAAAGAGATATAAGAACAAAAGACATGTAACACAGAATAATCGATCTGCCTACAATCTGCTGAGATTATGTGAATTGCTAAGTTCAGATTATGTGGGCTCCAAGTAGGTGTATCAAAGGTATGCAGTCTTTCATCGATGCAATCTGACGACATGAGTTAGATACATAAACATCCTGACATTCCACAATGTTGCTAATCTACTTGCAAGAATATCATGCATTTAATTTAGCCTTCAAAGATTATTAATAAAGCCCGTTATCTGGATCATTGTGAATGCAATTTTTGTTATGAACTAATGAGATGCATCCAAAATATGTACATTTTAAAGGACCTCATGGTCACAAAGCATATGCATAAAAAACAATGTTATGATCCTTCGAACATTGGTGGAGGGAGAGTTGGAGGTAGGGGATAGATTTCTGGAGGGAGTAGGGACAGAAGAAGATTTAAATTTAGAGGGGGGGAGCAACGTTCAAGAAGTCGCTAGTCGGTCGGCTAGGGGCCGACTAGCGACTTGGGGGACTAGTCGCCGACTAATCGGGACTAGTCGGCCAACTTGGCCAACCCCCCGGGCAGCAACATTTCCCTCAATGTCTTGCTATTTTTGGTAGTTTTTGATGTATTTTTCTTCATAAATATTGTACTTTGGTCACTAAACTATGTTGTAACAAGAAAAGACAACAAAAATAAAGTGCATTTGTTACCTTGTGATGATTTTTCATAGGATGATCACTTGATACTCCGAATTCTCCCATTTTAAGCACTTGAACTCATCAATGCAGCAACATTTCAGCACCAAAAACAGATATATGCATGTAAAAAAACAGAATACAAATGTATTAGAAACAACACAAGTGAGCTAAAGAAATAAAGCATGGTATAATTAGTTTCTCACCTTGGTCCTTGTCTTCATTCCTTGCAATCTTGAGGAGGCCGAGCTGGAGGAGGGGAGGTCGAGGAGAACCTCTACGGCGGCGGCGCGGGCGCAACAGGCAGCCGGCGGCGGCTCGGGCCGCAACAGTTCACACTTGGCAGCGGCGGGCGGTGCAAGAGGAGGCGGTGAATGTGGCGGCGCCGGGCGCAATCGGCGGCGGCGACGGCGGCGCCGGGCCCCCGCACAAGCAGCAGCGGCTGCTAGGTCAAGAGCAAGGCGGCGGGATGAGAGGAAACCCGAAAAAAAAATTTTGCCCCTTTTTATATGTGCCCCCATTAACCCTAGTCGGGCCTCCACGGGCCAAGTCGCCGGCTTGGACCGACTTTGACCGGCAAGTCGGCCCGGCCGACTAATGGGCCGACTGGGCCCAAATCGTGTCGGGACTAGGCCGACGGCCGATTAGCAGCGACTAACGGGCCGACTAATGCCGACTTTTAGAACACTGGGGGGAGGGGTCTTTAGTTCATTGTTGCGTGATCTGAATTACACACCACCTCTCTTACATAGATGATAGCCCTAGCTATTCAATATAGAGATGAGACGGAATCTAACCAAACACTTATCTATAATAAACCAACTTATCCCTAGGATTACAAACCAGCTCTTATTTATCTCTAAGGCTGGGACTAACAAACTACGTATTATCTGGTGCGGCATGCCACAGTACCGTAACCCTTGGTGATGCACATCACAAACAAGCATCGGACTAATGGTTTTGACTCCTATGAGTATACAGAGATATGCATGTCATCAACAAAAATGTAACAATGTCCTTATTATAGAAAGTTAATAGATGTAAATCATGTACCAATGTTTTCCAACTCATACCAGACAAAACCCTACATACTAGACAAGGGTCTTATGAGAACTGCTTGCCGAACTGAGAAGCTTCATTGACATATTTAATGCTTGTCATTACACAGTAACTCAAATAATATCTTGTTATGTAATGCCTGAGCGGACAGCAAGGGATGGATGTGCTCAGGTCGGTATTTTGAGATAGACCCAGCTCGGAGAACAAGCTAAAATGTTAACTCCAGCAGGTCCTAATGCAAATAATAATAATTAACTAGAAATGGCTTTTATTAAACAGTATACAGACGTGCAAAAGATGTGCTTACCTCAGCCAACCTTTTTCCATTGTATGATACTACAGATGTACAGCATTTCATGAGAAGAAAACTCAAGTGGATACTTCTCCCATTCATAGACACGACAAGGAACATCTCATTCACATTCTGTAATCTGCATGGAAAGAGGCATGTCAAGTAACAAAAAAGCTTCTTAAAAGCATAGGTAACAAAAAAAAGCTTCTTAAAAAGCATAGCAATTTCACACCAAAACAAAGGACAGACACTTATAGTTAATCCTAGAGACAGGCCACATGAATAATATATGGATGCTACAATCAGAATATTAGTACTTAAAACAGACAAAAAGAACCGTGAATCCGTGATGACAGCTCATACAGAAAAACACTATCACAGTTTATGGGAAGAGAAACCGAGAAACATGACTGGTAGGGTCTTTTCTGACATCAAGTACAACTAGGTAGATACTCAAATTAAAGTTATTGTTTTGTTAAAAAAAAGAATGTTCGTTGTTTTGTTAAAAAAAAAAAGAATGTAAACAAAAACGTTTGTAGCTCTAGCTAGATAATATCCTCCATTCTTAAGCATTTGAATTATGTGGCACTCTTATCTCAATCCCCACATCCAATGTTAAGTTATGCAGTCAAAAATTACATCAAAGAAACGATATTCTCAACTTCAATAGTCCTTCATCTCAAAAGACCCAATGTTAAGTTATGCATTCGTTTATTGGAGGTCAAAAATTGCAGTTGATGTCACTTCTGGATCCATGCAACTACGCAAAAATTCATGTGATTTTCCTATTCCTATGTTCCAAACACACAATTTTACAAAACTAGTAAAGTGCCCGTGCGTTGCAACGGAGTACCAAATGAGTGGTACATATCAGCAAATGTGATCCAAAACCGTTTCATAAACCTTTTGCTTATCTTACGCACATATATGTCCACATTTAGTAGTGTATGGTGTTTCCTGTGAAATATTAGTACAAATGAAATATATAAGACATCTAAGATGTAAGAACATCTTTGTAAACTAAGCATATGTTCTCTTCTACATTTGATTAATTGGTGCCATTGATCTGACATAAACATTGATATTTTAATACTCCATTATCTTTCGTGGTGGCCAGAGCATGCATGTTTTATTGAGTAGGATGATTGGTAGGCAGAGAACACTCCTTCAATATTCCTGGTTTCATGAGAATGCTATAGCGCTGCCCAAAAGGAAATGCAGGTATGATAAGCTTTACCTGTTGCAAAGCCTTGAACAAGGGTTTACCCCTATAACTGACATGGAATTTTGCTTTAGCCAGTAGCCCCTACAAGATACAGAATGTTAGGAGAGGAACTGTTCCTGGTATAAAATAAGACTTCCAGACAAAGTATCACCCAAGGTTCCAAAAACCGGAACCAGGAGAAATCCCAGCTAGCGGCCGGTTACCAAAAAAACCGGTAAAAAACTAATCACAATTTGAAAATCCAAACTTGAATTTTGGGATGTTTTGAAACCGGTAACTGGAAAAACCAGCCAAAATTCGAAAATAAAAAATTGATACCGGCCGGTTTTTTCGGTTACCGGTCTCCACCGGTAGAAACAGTAACCGGCGGTTACCGGCCAGTAACCGTCGGGATTTTAAACCCTGGTATCACCTCAGTGTCAAACTCTCCAGATTGGACAGTGATGTTGATGTCAGAGATGATCTTAGCGAGATCAACCAATAAGCAATCTTCCATGAAATTTTGGAATTGAAATCATTACTGTGATTTTACTTCCCAAGTCCTCAATTTGTGATTGCCCCAAGTCAAGAAAATCTCTCCTCTCTGCCGAAAACATGTATGAAAATAGGAATTTATCTGAATATCATCAAGAGCATCAATAAAAAAGGACCAAATGAAATTAGTGTGGGGCTATGGGCCTTAGCATAACTATATGATTAGCTAAATACAAACCTAAAAGTTCTGATCTGATCCACAAAATCTATACTAAAACCATGAGCATATTCAGCAAACCCATTTACACATTTTTGCGAATGAACTACACAGTAATAAAGGGGAACATCCTACCTATGTTCCAATTAGCACCTCTGCAATCTAGCTTCTACTCCAAGGGTGGCGCAAAAAAAAAGTAAACAACGAGATAGGGTTCTCAAAGATAAGAGAGCTTACGAACTCCTTCCTAGTTCCTGATAGGGTGCTCGTCCGGATCAATCCCCGAACACCTCAGTCACACTACAGGAACCCCCAAAGGAAGACATTTAATCAGAAAAAAAGGCGGATGTCATGCAGCTCATATAGCGAAACGGGTAGTCACGAGTTCCTGCCTGCGAAAAGGGAGGTGGCGGCCTGTGCCACGGCGAGCAAGGCGTGCGCGTGGCGCGGAGGGGGGGAGCTCTAAGACAGCGTCGGGGTCCTTGGCGAGGTGGTCCCCCACGGACTCGGCGGCCGCGAGCATGTCCTCGGCGGCGGACACCACCGCGGGAGGCACCATGGATGGGGCTTCCATGGCGGTAGCGTCGACGGTGCTGGCCATGGTTAGGTGGATTAGGACGGCCGCCCGGGGACATGAGTTCCGACTGCACATGCATTCCCTATCTTATTCCTGTGTTCTTCTTAGGTTTTAGAACAGTGGCGAATCCAGATAAAAATAGAGGGGAGCTCTTCTATTAAAACTATAGCATAACATAAATATGCAAAAGCTACATCTACTAATTTTACCATTAAAATATCAAATTCATACATAAATAGAAAGAGAACAAATTAAAAACGTACAATACAATAAATTTAGTACCTTGCTAATGCATAATGTGCCTCCAGATGTTCATAAATATGTGAGTACCATTCTGTAGATAAGAAATATCAAATGTAGTGATACAATATTAAATTGTAAATGTCCATAAACATTAAAAATGAAATAGAAACATACCACTAAGTTGCATTGTTTGAGAAATATTTGTGTAAAGTTCGCTTCTCTATTTTTGTAAATCTAAAAAAAAGGGAAAATTTGTTCAGTAGCACTGAAAGCTCACCTCTTTCGGAAAATACCACTAAAAAACGGGGTACCGGATATTACCACCGAAAAATTCATTTTTCTTCGGGATTTACCATTCTGGACAAAAATACCCCCCTCTCCTCCCCTCCTCACCTCTCTCCTCTGCGCCGCCCCGTCCGCCTGCATCTTCCCCCACCGCCGGCCTCCCCGCCTCCTCCTCCGCCCGCCGCTCGCCTCCCCGCCTCCTCCTACGCCCGCCACTCGCCTCCTCCCTCTCCGCGGCGGCACGGCTCTAGAGGCACGGGGTAGCAAGGCGGTTGCGCGGAGAGGCGGCAGCGAGGATCGAGTGACGGATTGGTGCAGCGGGAGGCGGTACGAGCATCGGCAGCCATGTCGTCGATGCCATCAATCTGGCTGCTCAACGGCTGGTGCCTGTTTGGTTGGGAAGTGGGAACTGTTTGCATACATAGCACTATATCAATTTTTTTTAAATTTGATGCTAGATGTTTATTTTTGTAAATTTAGCCCCCGTCGGCCTACCAAGCTTCTATGGCTCGGTAGCTTCCCACTGAGCAAGCTTGGCTAGATAGCGCCTACCGAGCTGCCGTGCCTCGGTGGTACTTGGCGAATTTCCCTAGCTCAGCAGCAGCTACTGCAGCTCGGGTGTCCCATTTAGTCCTTTTTCTGCTAACTAGTTGAATACCTACACTTTGCTATGCATAAAAAAATCATATTTTCCCGACCCATCAACTTGACATTGTCGGGATTGGCCTGCTTGGCCCACACCGTTAGTTCCGTATTCGCGCTCGGCTACGTTGTGCCTCCGTGCCCTCGACTTAGCTACACATTCAGTAGACCTGTATTTTTTGTTAGAGAATTTGTAGGGTGGTGGAATTTGTTTTTCGATAGATTTCTTGTTTTTGGTTTTGTTAGAAATTTCAGAGAAGGTGCAAGGGGGTACGGAGCGGCAGATAAACCACCATCACCAACTCCCTCTATTCAGTAGTACAGATACATTATTGCAAAAAATATATAGTAATGGACCATGTCTAGCCTAACATAATACTTCGGAATGAAGGTACGAATTACAGGGCGCGTAGAGTTTTGTGAGATGCATATGTTAGACGCCACTTGGAGCGCAAATGCAGAGTCAGTGGAACAACATTTTGACATGCTTAGTGCAAAGTGTTGAAACTGGGTGCAATACCAGGTCAAAAGTTGTCTGTTGGCTGCTTCCTTGAACGGTGAAGTTGGTACTCGGGGAAAGTCAGCCTATCCGGAGAGTGTCATATATAGTTGTAGAATCAAGGATAACCAACTAGAGGAGGTGAATAGAAGGTTCTAAAAATTCTTACCTTCTAAAACTAGTTACCACAATTTAGCTAAGCAAGATATCAAAGCAATTCAAGCTTACATAATTTAAGTATACCTAAGGTACCCCAAGCACAATTCTCTGCAAATATAATTCTAGCAAAAGTAATATGCCAATCATAATGAACACAGTATGCTAGAAATACAAGTACAGAAAGTATAGGCAAAAAAAATAACCACAAGATGACTCGAGAACTTTTTCCTCTGGTGTCGAAGACTTGCTGGTTTTCACAAGTCTACATTGAGAAAAGCCCAAGCGACTTGAACAGGCTCCACGAATTAAGCCTCAACTCCTCAACCCACTAATGGTTGCCCTTCCTCCGCTCCAGAGATGGTGGACACCAAACCACTCACAACAGGACCCCAGGCTTCGTCACAACCTTCTTGAAGAAGTCACCTCGCAAGCTCCCACCAAACTGTCTAGGTGCCGGCAAGCACTAAGAGCAATAAACTATAGCTTCGCTTGACGGCGATCAAGTGTCAAAGAATCAATCTAAGATGTATGCACTTGATTTGTCTCAACTATCTCAAATGAACGCACAAGTAAGAATGAGATGTGGAGTGAATGCTCAATGCTAAGGATATTTAATGGAGTCTCTAACATCTGTCCTTGAGCTGGTGGGGAGGTATTTATACCACCACCAACCAAATAGAACCCTTGCATAAAATAATCCTGAAAAATCAGAACGAGCGGTAGTACCGCTGTACAAATTATGGAACTACCACACCTGCTCTGACACAATAGTAACAACTATATCAGAGCTTCTGAACTAGCCATTGAAAGTCAGTGTGGTACTACTGCCGTTGTAATCGCAGTAATTCTGCTTTTCGGTAGTTCTATTTTTGGGAGCGGTACTTCCATTTGTCTCGAGCCCAAAACTTGGTGCTTTTTAGAAAAAAGTGCATCGCTCGAATTTTTGAAACTTTCGAATGTCAGTAGTACCGCTCAAGAGTTCCGGTCCTTTTGCTCTGCAGTAGTTCCGCCGTTAAAACTGCGGTACTTTCGTTTTCCAGAGAAGCAAAGTGATTCGTCGGGTGCTATCTGGAAAAACAACTGAATGAGCCCAATCTCTTGAGTGTTGGACATCTGATGTACCCAGTCCTTCATGTAATTGCTGGCATCCCATGGAAGGAAACACATTTTGTTAGGCTGACGGAAGGTACAATTGCTGTGCGAACTCTTGTTTTGAATAGACAAACATGCGTAGTGTGCTCGGTGAAGAATGAACCCGCAGCCCACACTCAAAACCCTAACCTGGAGACCTACATGTTCATACTATTCAGTTAGCTAAAGAAAGGGTAATCATGGAACGGCAAGGAAACTCATAATTGTAAGCACCGATGTTACGTGTTGCACGGAAGATGAACCTCTAGGGTACTTTTGTCTAGGGTAGTTCACTGCAGTGATGCCCGATGCTGTGTAGTCCATGCCATACTAGTGGACCATATAGTTGTCATATATTCGATTGTACCACTCCACGTTGCGGGAGGTGCAGGTGGTCCACGGGTGTGTATGTGTCGTATTGCACCTTGCAGTTTCAGATTGGCGAGTTGACGTCGCCGCTTGGGGTATCATGTGACTTGTGCTATCTACATGATGAGGACAAAGGTGCTATGCTTCGTTGTCCCCCTCCCATGAGAGGGAGGTCCTGCATCGGCCTTCCTCCACAAGGAAGATGGAAGTACAGTAGTGTCGCATGAATGGCCTACATGAAGACGACATGTATGAAGAACAATGAAACTAAGGTATCATGTTAATTGTAGGAAAATATGAAATTGGCAAACTTGAGTTGTACGCTGAACAATTAGGGAATAGTTGAGGCTATGGTGGTACATCGATGAGCTAGGACATGCAGATGAAGCTACGGATGGACGATGGTCCAGCCTGTCGCACCTCGAGATAAACACGTCGCTAGGATGTTGTAGCTAATAGCCTCTAGTGCATGTTTGGCATCCTTGTACATGTTATAGACAGACCCCTAACATGTATTCCAAGGTACTCGAATGTCCACGGTGTAGTGCAGCACCACCCTCGAACATGATATGGGCGAAGCCGGTCGTACTACAATGATGGACAAAATAGGTTAGTTGTGTATACATGATTAATATAGTACAAATACAAACTTGAAATCTTTTATCGTCATTTCATGTTGTGCTACACGGTGTTAGTCTAGGCCTAGTGCCAACCTATCGGCATGCGTGGCCTTTGGCAGGGACTACGCAGGCGGCCTCGTTAGTCTGCAACGAGTGCATGGCACGTACCACCACAAGTACGCGGGGTACGTGTCTGGGTCGTATAGCTGTTGCTCCTGTTTGACCTACGTCCTCACCGACTGCTTCTAGGGCATGGTCCACGGCAATTGTGTCACCCTGCAATCATCACTCTTCCATCCCTTCTTTGTTTCAATGGTTATTTCAGTGCAAAAATAAAGAAGATACGAATTGTATGCGGTTTAGAAGTTAAAGTAATGGACTATCCAAAAAGAGCTAACAAACAATTTTACTTACAAATGAATGGGTCTGGGTAGTGGTTGACCTGGTGTTGGTGGCACCTACTAGTAAATTTCAAACTGTCTCATGACTCACTGGGTTATATGGCTCCACCATATGGGAGAAGATGAGTTGGCATGTCTAAGCCAGTTGTCCCCATCCTGCTTGCATTGCTCTAACAAACTGAATGGCGATGTCTTGGAGATGAACTGTGTGATCCACACCGTCCACACGACACTGTTCTTGTGTAAGATCTCAAACGCGTTGTGGAACTTCAGGTACGCTCATCGTGGTCTCTCCCTGGACCATCCTAGCTTGCTAGTAGTCCAACGAGTAACCATGGTGGATTCGTCCACTAGGTCATTGCCATCGCTGTGACCATAAAATCATACCTCCAACTGGTATGGGTGCACCTGCACCTGAAAGTATGTACAACCCACAGGAAGCTGCTCCCACGACAACAACTACAACAAGATGTAGTAGACCACGAGGTTTGGCTTGTTAGTAGCACGTTGCTAGCTGTCACACAAACCCCTATAAGTCGTGCACAATATAGTCGAGCCCTAGCTGTACAGCGGGACATCAGCAAGTTCAGTGTTGACTAGGGACTCAGCGAGGTGGATGTAGCTAGGGTGCATCAATCTCACTGAATCATAGAAAATAGGACCTAACCAAACATGAAAAGCAAGTAATTAACTAGGTGGAACCTCACAACCTCTATAGGCGCATCTATTGGGTATTGCCTGTACTGTCGTAGCCACGAATGTGGCACTCCTGGTATCCTGTCTAGAATGGGATGTCCAAACTTATGTAGGAGACATACCTTTTAATTACCTGATATAGGGGGGATGGAACCACGGGGTGAACCCTTAGTGGCAGGCCAGTAAGGTAAGCAACAACCTCTAGGGTAATGTTCGTCTCCCCTACCTAAACCGAAACGTGTGAGTCTCCAGCCTTTACTAGTCAACAAGTGCTGACGGAAGCAGTGAGTCCAACACAAACGAGTGACCAATGTGCATCATCCTCGCTATGAACAGCAACCCAGCCCTTTGTAGAACTAGAGCATAGCGATCATTGAGAGGCTAGTTCTCCCGAAGACCTCGGAGAACAGGGGGGTCCATGATCACTTGATCACACCCGATAACGATGTTGGCCATCCCAAGATGGGTCCAACTATGTACCACTCTTGTGACTATCACTAGTAGCTATTTCTTGAAATACAGAAAATAATGTGTCAATGTCCACATATATACGTACATACATATAAACAGATGCCAAATACAACTTAGCATAACACACAATAATCATGCACATGTACATAGCTGAGCTGTCAATTATGCCTACGACCATGTGCTTACATGCATATATACAGTACACACATATATATATATATATATATATATATATATATATATATATATATATATATATATATATATATATATATATATATATATATATATATATATATATATATATATATATATATATATATATATAGGACGCTGAAATGGGGCACCATGGTGTCTGGGCACCAAGCCTCCCCGCTTTGGATTGCTTTTAGTACGTGCAAGTGCAATGATATGTAATATATCAGGATGGAAAGTCTTAATCATCGATAGAAAGTCTCAATTATGGATGAAAAGTCTTAATCATGGATGGAAAATCTCAATTATGAAGCCTGGGCACCATGGTGCCCCTGTTATTTATACTATACACACACACACACTACAACTAACAGTTAAAAATTCTTCAATCTTATCATCATTTTCTACAATTTTTAAATCGCACCAAGCAATACCTATATATGTTCATACTTATATATATATATTTCCTAAATTATGAAGGCACTTGGAACACTATAAATAACAGTGCGTATCACTTCAACTATTTACAAAAAAATTATCATCATCACCACTAATACATCTTAAACATGGCTAATTACAAAATATCATCTGCATGAACTCAGCACATACGTCAATTAAACATAGTTACTAAGCGCATTCCACACTACCAAACCACCATTACGCTAATAAAATGCTAATGAAATATTAAGCACACTGCTTATATGCGAATGAAATATACCTTTTTTGAAGGTCTTCAATGGGTCTACACTCCTTCCAACTGTTACATATCCTAAATCGCACCAAAACCACCTCGAAAAAACATTTATAACTCTCATCTACTCTCTTTTTCTTTCTTCTCCCTTGCCTCACTCTTGCGCAATAGGGAAGGAACCATTTCAGATGAGATGGCAGAGAGCGACATGGTCCATTTTATGCGCGGGGGAGACATTGGTGACCGACAAGGCCATGTTAGTGCACACGGGCGTGGAAGGCCTCACGAGCCCTGTCGAATGCTATGGGAAACACTGTAGAGCTGTCACATCACGTCGCGCCGATCGACCACCTACCACGTAGTTTGGCGTTGCTTGCCCACCTACCGAGCTCCCTTTACTCGGTACGAGCTGGCACGCCCTATCAAGCCAGGGGAGCTCGGTAGGCCAGCGGGCCCCGCTAGCTCCCCCATGCACCTCTCACCTGCTGTGCTCGCCTGCCATGTCGCGTTGGCCCAGTCCTGCCAAGTTTTAGTGGCACAGTAGGAGACATGTGTCACCTGGAGAGGACTAGATTTGTAAAGATAGACTTCTAGAGCCAAATTTGAAAAAAAATCGCTATAGTGCTACATATGCAAACAGTTCCAGAGGTGGAGGTGTTTCCGCCACAACTGCTGAGCCTGATTGGCTGGCTTTAAAATAACTGCCACTGCTGCTGCTGCAGGTGGATAGTGGAAAACTGGAATGGAACATAGCAGAATTGAGATAAAAATTACGTGTAATTCAACCAACACTAGTTGTCTTGAGTGTATGAGTGTACAAGTAGACTTTGTGCATAGGATCGTTGTCTTAATAATGTTTACGTAGTTTTTTAGCTTACCGGTTTGTATATAAATACGTAGGTGAAGTAGGTTAACTCGGTGAAATGAGGGATGCAAGATGGTGTGGCGTCGTAGCAACTTTCAAATGTAGTAGTTGCGTGGCGGTATTGTAAGATGAGAGCTGTACTATTTTTTGGACAAGTTTTATATTGATTATAGAAATTTAGCTATTATTAGTCGTATTTCATTAGATGGTCGGTCACTAGAGAATAGATATTGCTACCTGCAAGGAACTCGAGCATATACAATGACTACCGCTTGTAGCGTCCTATCTTCCATTGTTGCTTGCGTGTGGTTCAATCACAAATCCTTCTATATGTGAAGCGCGATGTGGTCGAAAATTTTGATCTTTGACTAACAATATATTTTGAATATTTACATTGATCACATGAACGTTACACTATTAGTAGTTGATTTGTCATGAAAAATTATTCACCTGCAAAATATTTCAAGGTAGCTTGTTAGCACAGCAAAATTACCTAAGGTAGCATCCTTGAGATGAAATGCTCCAAACTATTCGGCAGCCCTCCCACTGTATTATTCTTTTATGCTAGGGCTGAGAGTGGGATGTGTCGGCATGTTTCCTCTTCCAGATCGTGAGTCTTGACAGTTCAAATGAACTTTGCTTGAAGGGAAGGGAAGGGAAGGTATATGTTGAGTGGTGACCCTCTCAATTTCTACCAACATTGTACTTTGTTGCTATCTAATTCTCAAAAGGAAATTCATTTCAGAACGTGATTATGGTCTTGCTATGAAAATAACAATGTCGGATAATCGATTTGGGACTCTAAATCAAATTTGAATAAGCTTGGGAGAGGTGGGAAATTATTATCGAAATTGAGCAAAGTAAACTCAGGTGGAATAACTAGGAAAGAATGAGATTGTGTCCAGGAGATCGTGTTGGTATCTAAAAATTCATGTTTTCGGTATATTTTTTTAACATTTTGTACATTTGTTAAATCCTGGGGGAAACATGCGTTGCCGATGTTTGTTCACGGAAGACCAAACCCCTTACAACAAAAAAAGAAAAACATAGAGTAAATTGCTCCACCAATTGCAGATTGCCAAGCCCAAGTAAGGCCAGCATCGACAGTGCCTGTGGCCCATTTTATTTACCTTGTCTCAGCACACCAGTAATGCACCTTTTGCTTTAATTTACGTGCCCATTGCTCACTATTCAAAGCTCAACGGATTACCCACCTGGCGATGGAAGGCAGGACTTGCATTGCACAGTTGCATTCTTTCATTTTGTTTCAAGAGGACAGTAGCATATATCACGGTCCTGTTCTAATGTATTCTGTTTTTTTTTTACTTTTAGTTTCTGATTAAAATGGTACTATAGCGATTCTTAGTTTTTGCTAAGTTTTTTTTGAGGTACTCAATTAAAGAAAAATAAGGAAAATAATAATAAACACTATCTACGGATAATGCAAAAGAAAAAGAAAACCATGTTACGAAACTAATAACTTATTATAAATGGTTTTTGGCTTCTGAAAGGCAGAAGGCATCGTTGTGGGATGTTCATTTAGGTTTTTTTTCACTGTTTAGCATTGTAGCTGATTTATTTTGTATTGTAGCTTCTGGTAGCTTTTTTAACGTAATTAATTTTTTAAAAAAATTAAAATATAAAAAACAGATTAACCCATCATGGGAAATGCAAAGGAATAAAAAAAACAAAAAAGTTTAAAAAACCAAAAATCTAGAAATAGACGAAATTAAAAAGTAGAAGTTAAGACCTAAAAGCAGCTAAAATCCAAACCAACGGGCCAAAGTGCCCACATTTAGTAGCACCATAAATGTACGCGCGTTTGGATACCAACTCTGGATCTTGCGTTACAATGAGATGGGAGTACAGTACTCTTGTGTTTACTCGAGTTTGGCCCTCTATTATTGCTGCGTGTTTGATAGTAATTGATACCCCTAAATTCTTTGTCATAAAACTTGATGATCTCCTGTACGGTAAGAAAACATTTACATATGAAGCCGTTTTGTCGGTTAACTGCGCGGAGTTTCTTCGTTTTCTTACCGTGCGGGGCTCTTCTGTACCTACGCTGTTATTGCAGCATCTTATCTGCAATGCGGGTTACTGGTTCAGACCGGATAGTTGATAGTATCAACAAGTGTGTGCTAACGATCCGCACTGGTGAAAACTACTGCGGTTAATATTTTTTAGGACTTAAGAGAGATTTATTGTTCATTTACAAAGCAGAGCGCATAGCCGTGCGTAACTCAGTACATATGCAGAAAGCACCACGACGACATCAGTCAAACGGATTAGGGTAAACAACATGTGTCAGCGACGGATGTCCTCGCTGGGGACCAGTGGTGTCGAGGGCGGAGTCGGTAGGTGCACGATGGTGCAGTGAGGTCATCTTGGAGCCCTTTCGATGCTTGCTAGTTGATCGCTCAGCCCTTCTGCTGATCACCATGGACTGCATCTAAGGTCTCGAAGGTCGTTGAAATTGAACAGTAGATTTGCTGTACGCTTCATCGGTCTCAACCTAACGGCGATGGATGTCTGCGACGGTGAGCAACTCCGACGAAGTTATGGGCTTGGGCCCCAAAGTGTTGGAGGTTGACGATGGTGTCGAATGACAGTACTGGGGACATACCATGAAGGTGCTACACGGAAGTTCACAGCGCACACGAGATGCACCGCATCCGGCTCGGATCCTATGCTCTGAAAACAGTCGATGTCCAGGTGCTAGAGCCTAGAGAATTCTTACACATCTAGACCCCTAATGACCCAAAATTCCATTTTTAACCCTTAAATAAAAAAAATTTCGGATTTGTACCCCTCCCCACCGCGCGTTTACGAGCGGCCAACACGTGTCCTGGTCGTGCAGTGTGGTACCGCAGACGATCGCGATCAGAGCATGGGTCGTCGCGGTACCACACCGCACGCACTTCGCCGACCGCACGATGCTTCCCCTGACTGCATGACCCAGCGTTGACCGCATGACACCCATTCCCAACCGCACGACCCCTATTCCTGACCGCACGACCCCCATTCCCGACCGCACGTCTTGTTTTTTGACCGCACGATTGCTCGGGCATTTGATCGCGCGGTCGGAGCGCGAGCGAACGATCGTGCGGCTCGTACCGCACGACCGTGACACGTGTTTCCGCCGCCAGAACGCACGGTGGGGACAGTGGCGGAGCCAGGATTTCAACCTTGGGTATTCCCACTCTCACATAAAAAAAATCCTATACATAGATTTAAAATATAGTATTGATTCCGCTCAATAAATGTAACCAAGCAATCATTCAAGTATTGATCCCCAATCTTATTTCTCAATTTGTTCTTCACATAATTCATGATGAAAAGACTCTTTCAACACTTGCGGCTTACTCTGGAAGCACTAGCACCAATTTGAGAAGCCTGTTTTGTTCTTCATTTTGCAAACCAATACTAATAGCGCTGTAATTGTACATGACTCTAAATCAGAAATTATCAACCAATAATGCGTTGTGAGTACAAGTCAATACTCAACAGTTCCACGGCGTCCTCGTTGGCGCTGGTAGGGGTGGAGCTCGTTCGGCAGCCTTGGTCAGCGCCGAACAGTACCGAGAATCTGAACGCCCGCAACTAGGGTTTGGGAATTGGGATTCAGAATCGGAGGCACTACTGTAGCTCGGAGAGGATGGGAGCCAGCCAATAGGCTGTTTTTTGGGCCGCTGTGGGCTAGAATAGCGAAAATATCATAGAATACATCATTATACATTTATATATAAGTATACATACATATATACTAAAGATTACACCAAAAAAGTTGGGTATTCCTGGAATACCCAGAATACCATTAAATCCGCCCCTGGGTGGGGAGGGGTCCAAATTCGAAATTTTTTGATTTGGGATCCAAAAATAGAATTTTGGGTCATTAGAGGTCTAGATGTGTCAAGATTTTGAGCCTAGAGGAGGGTGGAATCCAAGGGGACGAGATAAGTTTTGTCCAGGCTCACCTTGTATTCTCCCAAGAGCTTCGGAAACCAGCAGCCCCGTTTTTTTCTTTACGGCTTCCTTCGAGCGCAAATAAGTTGATGATTTTTTTCGTTATTTTTTAAAGTGAATAAGTTGGGTGACTTTTTCGTTAATTTTTAAAGTGATTTATTAGGACAGTTTTTTAAGAATAGCTTAAGTGCTTATACTAGAACAAAAAGCTATCAGTCACAACCAAAATGAACGCATTCAACAGCAACAACAACACAAAGTTGACCTAGGTCTAAAGGAGTCGGCTGCTCACGAAATACCCGAGAAAGCCCGTGAACTAAATTAGAGGACGGCAGTCAGGTCTAACAGCGACGACGCTGAGCAAGCATATGAGCCGTCGGGGACAACGGAGTGCCGATTACCCGTGGAAGAGAAGAAAACCCATAAGGAGAACTAGGATAAATAAAAAAAAGGAACTAAGAGATCTAGGTTGTTTCCAGAAGAACAAAGCCGTCTCATCCCTCTTGGCGCCGGTGAGGTCACAGGAAGGGGAGGCCGATGGGGGCGGCAAGTAGATGGCCCCTCCAAGCGAGCCCTGAGAGTTCACCCATGCGTGATGTTGACAATCTCCTGCACCACCTGCCGGATCCTCCTTGAGCCTTCACGAAGTGTGTCGCGCCCTTCGTCTTTCTACAATGAAGCCCAGAAAGTCAATCCAATGGCACAGTTGAAGATCTAGTTGTTTTTAATTTATAATTTATAGCTTCCTTTAAATAAACATATGAGACGATTTCTCCATCGCTACTTCGAAATGATTTATTTGGACAGTTTTTTCAAAGTAGTTTATCGATAATTAGTTTGTTCGTACAAGTATTCACACTAAAGTCAAAATTATCAGATACAATCACAAACTATCAGCCACAGCCGTAGCCGTAGCCGTAGCCGAAAAGAGCAAAGCCAGAATACCACTTCAGCGGGGTCTTTCGGACTCCAGTTTTGAAAGCAGGCAGCATTCCTTGCTTTCCACGGATCCAGCATATGGCAATGTCTCCAATCACAGTGAAATTGCGTTGCTTCCTAGGAAAATTCTTCACCCAATTGTTCAAAATTTGGTTAACGCTCCCCGCACACCAAACTGAACGAGCATGCCCTAACATTCCAAACAAATTTAGCTGAAGGGCATATGAAAAAAAAAAGATGATCAATTGTCTCAGCCATGCCAGAAAACTGACATTGTTCACCTCCTTTCCAGCCTCTCCTTTTCAAATTATCCTGAGTCAAGATGCTATTTCTTAGCACCAGCCAAATGTCCTGTTATTTTTAGTTTCAGCTTATAATTTTTGGATGTAGTTTATGACTTTTAAACTGTTTATGAGAAAGACTATGGAGCAACAGAAACTCGTATATAGTTTTAGCTGATATAAATAAAGTCACTACAATATGTAGTTTAATCAACTTACAGACACCATTTTTAAAAAACACTCTATTTAAAAATAAATTACTGTGGAAAATTCAAAACACAACTTTTAGAAGCAAAAAAAAAAAAAACAGGCCCGAAAACTTTTATCTTGGTGTTGTCCTTGTAAACTAGTAAATATCTGAGCATCTATGTAAGGTGCTTTTCTGTAATTAGGCTCCTCAGGCTAGATAGAATATAATAGCAACGTACATCCTTCCAAATACAGACAAAACAATAAAAAATTATGTTGACTTCGTACTAATGAAATTATCGACTTTAGATTGAAACAATGCAACTAATCCTGCATCCACTATTAATTGTCACCAACCGTGGTCAGAGATGAGTCTGTTGACTTCATCCTGCGTTTCTTGTAGCGGGTTTTGCTCTGCTTACTTTTGTGATCTCATCACTTCGGTTTCTTCCTTTCCTGAACTACATGTTCCGCCTGCATCATCAGCTTTTTTTATTGCAGCGCTTTTTTATTGCAGCTACCGAGGATTCTTACATATTTACGAAGAACATGGTAACAATTAAAGCAACAAATATCGTTGAAGATGCAGTCTTATCCTATATACCAACAGCCCCGTTTTTTTAAGGCTTTCTTTGAGTAAATTGGATGACTTTTTCGTTATTTTTTGAAGTAATTTATCAGGATAAATTTTTTTTGAAAATGGCTTATCAACTTTTCAGTTTGTTCACATAATTGTTTATATTAGAACCAAAAACTATCAACCGCAACAAAAAAATGCATCCAACAGCAACAACAACACAAAGTTGGCCTAGGTCTAAAAGAGTCATACAAGCACTCGGACTAGGGCTAAAAGTCATCAGCCACAATTATAAACTATTAGCCATAACAATAGTCGTAGCTGTAGCTAAAAAGAACAGGACCAGTATACCACTTCAGCAAGGTCTTTCGAACTCCTGCTTTGAAAGCAGGCAGCATTCCTTGCTTTCCACGGGTCCAGCATATGGCAATGTCTCCGATCACAGTGAAATTGCATTGCTTTCTAGGAAAATTCTTCACCCAATTGTAAAAATTTTGGTTAACGCTCCCAGGAAGGCACAACAAACTGCATGAGCATGCCCTAACATTCAAAACAAATTTAGCTGAAGGGCATTTGAAAAAAAAGATGATCCATTGTCTCAGCCATGCCAGAAAACTAACATTGTTCACCTCCTTTCCAGCCTCTCCTTTTCAAATTATCCTTAGTCAAGATGCTATTTCTTAGCACCAGCCAAATGGCCTATTATTTTTAGCGGCTTATGATTTTTGAATGTGACTTATGACTTTTAAGCTGTTTGTGAGAGAGACTATGGAGTAACGGAAATGTAACGCCCCCATTTTTGGGAACAGGGACGTCGTACGGACCGCAACAGCCCAGGAGTTCTGTTGCGGCTCAACAGTGTATCATGCCTGCTTACGAACAATTAAAACAAGTTAATTTAATTGAAATAAGACCTAATGGTCAACTTTAATGACAATACGGGCGCCCAAGCCCAAAACTTAACTTACATACGTAAGAGCCAAGAAAACTCCACATGAACACTTGAGTGCAGACGTAACCCTAACACTAACACTCGCAAAGATCTTCTTTTCTTCCGGTATCGTGTGGGGAATTTTGCAAGCTCGAGTACTCCGACCCCGCACTCAAGAAATCACATGTGGAAAATAGTATATAACTATATGCCAGATTCTCAAGGAAGGGAGTATGGTGTTTTATTAAGAGGTGGATGCAATTTTATTTGCAAACAAATAAAACTTTTAAAACAATTGCTCCTTAAGATCGGGGTTTTCATATCGATAAAATCTCATCATTACTCAAATTAACAACATCGAAACACTACTTATGCCTCGTTCTGTCGAATCACCCAATTAACACGGCTTCATTAACCGGAAGCACGGCGTATTCGAATACCATTTATTTCACTCGCAGAGCTGCCTCGCTTTACCCACAAGATTTCTTAATTCCACGTCGACATTAAGGAAACAAGGTCGTTCACGCTCAATTCTTTATATAGCCTCTACCTAGTAGGCCTCCCAGTAAGCTCAGGCAACTCCTGACTTACCTTAGCCTACTATTGTGCAGCTCATATCACATATGATCGAAGTTCGATCAATCGGTCAGGTTGTTCAAATAAAATAACCAACTTCCATACGGCCCTTCTCAGCCCCTTTCGTATGGACTCGCACGGTGCCTCCAAACTGCGTCTGTAGAGGTTCAATCGAATTTGAGCAGCTACTAGGCCAGGGTTGACGTATCAACACTTGTGGTTGGGCGATCACTGTGTCTTTTACTTAGCACAAGGTTTTTGTCCTTATAGTTTTCCGAGGTCTGCAACCTCTACTCTAGGGTAAAGCGGTGGGCGAAAACCGTCATGCGGTCTCCCACAACACCCTTACCCTAACTGTGCACACCGGCACCTCCGCTCTAGGGCACGCTCACCCTAGATCGGGTTTTTCCAAATCTACGAGCCCACGGCTCAAACCTTAATAGTGTACATGTTGAAGGGTAAAGCGATGGGCGAAATCCGTCGCACGGTTTCGCGCAACACCTTTACCCCACCTTGCACATCAGCATTACCGGCCTAGGGTACGGCGTCCCATTCCACCCTACCCTAAGTCCAGGGTTTTTCAAACCTACTGGCCAACTGCCAAAGTCACTTAGTAGTGTGTAATGTTGAATGAGATAATGGTACATACATCTATACAATACTTCAATAATTACTAAGGTTGTCAAGGTGAATATGGCCATCAAAGTAAACAGGGTTTTTATCTGTGGTAGGACTTATCTAAATAGCATGTCATTCTAAACATTTCATGTTAAGCAAATAGCATTTCACAAATATTCATAATGAAACTACATTACTTAGATAATAGGCATGTCATGGGATTCAACATGATCAAAAACATGTGACTTGCCTTCTTTCTATTGCTCTTGATCAGCTTCAAACTGTGTTGTTCTTCGATTGACCACTTCGCTTGGTCCGTTCACTAGCGCAGAAAACGAAGTCCAATAGGTTCCTGCTTTGCGAGATGCAAGCTGGGAACAAAATGCAAAACAAGAAAGAGCATAGAAAGAAATGGGTTGGGTTGGGAGGTCGACGCTCAACAACGCTGGGTGGGTTGGCCTGGCTAAATTGGATTAGATAAAATTAAGACGATCGAACGGGTAATATATGTGTTGGCAAATTTTTAGAAGTAAAAGATAGATATTTAAAAATGAGTGATTGACCTTTGAATTGCATAAACCTGGATTTTATTGAGATTTAATTTGGCAACACGGGGAAATTTAAGTTTAAATTTATTTGGAGATGAATATGGTGGAAGGGTGAAATTTAAATTATTAAGATTTGAATTTGAATGAATGGAAGCCAAATTTGAACTCAGGGTATTAAACTGATCAAAATGGTGCATTTTTGAATTTTTGGGAATTTTCTCGATTTTCTGATATTTTTATTGATTTTTCTGAATTTTCTAACATAAGTGAACAGTAACAGCTGGTGTAATGAACAGTGCGCCCGGTCGGTTACTATTGCTTAGGCTTGGACCGGACTCGGGAGTTGGTTCGGCTCAGCCGCATCGACTTGGGCTCGATCGGATGCGTCCGGTGCAGGCGAACCGACTCGGCTCAGCCAGCTCGGGATGGCTCGGTCGGATGAACAGTGCCGAGAACTGTTCATCTTCTCCATCCGCCCGTGCGCACGCAGAAAGAACAGGGGAGTGAGGCGGCGGCTCCCGGCGGGGCTAGGGTGAACGGCGACGGAGGTTGAGGGCATGTGCGTGTTCGTGGGACCATGGGAAGTCCATTTTGGGGGTCGGCAAGTCCGGCGGAGGCGGCGTTCGCCGGTGGCGAGCCGATGAACTCGGGACTGTGTTTGGTGGCTATAAAGTGAACAAAGCTTTAACTGGGCCATTGAGCTGGTAGTTAAGCATCTGTGGAGCTAGGGAAACCTAGAGGAGGCGGTGGTTTGAGTTAGGATGGACCGGGTAAAGCTGGCCACGGCAGGGTGGTTTGGGTCGGCGGTGGGCTTCGTCGGCGGAACTCTCAAGTAATGCTCATGTCCAATCGGCTCTACCAGTGTGTTTGGCATATAAAGGTAGTGCTATGGCCGAAAGTAATTGAAGTATAGCGATGAAACGAGGAAGATAGGGTAGGCGCTTACTGGCTCGGGAATCAATCGCGATAAAGCAACGGCGGAGCTAAAATTGACCTTCGGTGGGGTTCATGGAGGTGTCGAAGCTTGAAGCCATGGAGTTTGGGCTTGAAGGCGACCGGTTGATGACCGCAGGGAGGCGGTTTGGGAGTGTGCTTCCAGTGCAAGGGAAGGGAACTGGGGCGGCCTCTGCTACTGCTCAGTGGATAGAGGAGAACGTGGCACTGCTACTCTGCCAACAGGTACGGCTCTTTGACTTGGGAGCTTGAGCGAGAAATATCGGGAGAGGGAAGAAGCTGCGGTGAGGAGGCCGAGCGCAAGTCGGTTGCGCGCGGAGCGAGGGAGGAACAAGGAAGGGCAGCTGACGCATGGGACCGGCTGCACAGAGGTGGCGCTGCGTGAGGGAGGCGACACCAAAATATCTTGCGCAGAGGTGGCGAACATGCGGTGGCCGAAGCGCAGAGGCGGTGGAGTGGCGCACGCGCGGGGGCGCCAGAGCAAGGAGAAAGCAGGAATTGCAGAAAAAGAAAGCGGATTTTCGGAGATTTTGCCAAAAAAGGAAATAAATCCGAATTAAATCAAAATTCACACAAATTTCAAAAAGTTCAAAATTTTGGGGTGTTTCAATCTACCCCCCTTAAAAAGAATCTCGACCCCGAGATTCACCCCGACTATTGGCCAGGTTGAAAAGCAAAGATTGTTACAGTTTGATTCCTTTCCTGAAATTATATCCTTTATTCTAATTATGAAATATTCGTCACCTTCATAGGGTTCTATCAGTTTCTGTCCTGTCGGATTACATCTGGGTTCCTTATGTTATTTGTTGCCTGTACCTGTATATCATCCTTGTGTATTATAGACTTACACGTTTCTATTTTATTGTACCTATGCTCCATTTGTTTAAGCCTTTAATTTACTTTTTTCTTTCTTTTTTTATTCATCTTTAAGGATCATTCCATGAATCGGCGATAATACTCTTTCAGTCCAAGGAAATTTCTCAGTTATCGGTTGTTTCCGCTCGCAATAGATTTGATTTTTTTTATTAATCTTGACTCTTTCTTCAGTGTTTATATGGCCCAAAATGCAATTTCTTTCATTCAAGTGTTACCTTGACTGAATTTTGTACGTAACTGATATTCTCTGAACCTAATTAAGGCAATGTGTGAATGTTTATTATCATTGTTATTATTATTATTATTATTATTATTATTATTATTATTATTATTATTATTATTATTATTATTATTTCGTAACTCATTATATTATTATAATTCAATGGGTCTATATATCAAGTTCATAAGACTCATGAAATAGACTGATGTGTTGGTGAAATCAAGGATACCATTATAAATTCATAAAGTATATATCTTGTGGTACATATAGTTTTCTCGCAATCCTGATCTCCTGTTTTAAGTTGATGATATTTCGATTACAGATTGATTTTTAAGAACACTTTTACTCCTTTCAATTGATTGATTATATCATCAATTCTTGGTGGTAGGTACTTGTTCTTAATGGTCATTGCACTCGGTCCTTTATAGTCAACATACTTTCTTAAATTTTCATTTTTCCTTTTAGCAAATAAACTAGGGCTGACTATGGTGACACACTTGACGAATGATCTCTTTTCTCTTTTTAGTTCATCTCACTATTCTTGAGTTCTTTTAATTCAACTGCTGACATTCTGCACTGATGCTTAGTATTGGTTGTGCCTGAAGTCAACTCCATTGCAAGTTCTATCCGTTTATCGGTGTTTATATATATATATATATATATATATATATATATATATATATATATATATATATATATATATATATATATATATATATATATATATATATATATATATATATATTATATATATATATATATAATTCCTCAAGAAATATATCTAAATTTTCTTATGCTAGTGGGATTTGTATTTCTTCACTTGTTAGTGCATTATGCACATATCTCTTCTCATTCCTGTTCATATCATGGTTAGTACGTATCACTGTTTCTTAAACTTCAAGACTGGTTATAGTCACTGTTTTGGCTTTACAGTTCATTATGGCTTTACTCTTAACAAGTCAATTTATTCCTAGTATGATATCTAGTCCTTTCATATCCAACTATAGTAACTTGCTTTAAACTTTATCCTTTGGATTTCTATGGTAAAATCACCGCAACCAAAACGGGATTTCAAATTTAATTTCATATGTGTGGATAGCATAACCTTTTTGCTAGGAAACAATTGGTATTTGATTTCTTATAACAGAATTTATGGTCATAATTGAATGCGTTGTACTAGGACCAAATAAAATTAATGCAGGCTTTGGGTTAACTGGGGACATGTCTACAATAATGTCGTTTAATCTGATAACGTAGGACTCTTCCTCCTACCCAACTTCTTTGTTATTTGACTTCACATCACTATTTATGGTGAACCTACATTTTATTTTATTCTGGCTTTCTTAGGGTAGAATTCCTCTTATTCCTGGTGTAGTTGGTGTGAGGTTGATATTTATCTTCTTGCTTGTTTCCTAGTTTCTTCTTTAGGTACTGCTTTCAGTGGACATTGGCAACGACAATGCTCATTTGTTTACAGTGAAGACAAGCTGTGGTAGGCAAAATCATAGGATTATTTGTCTTCCTAATCTTTACATATCTTGACATCTGTTCTTTCATCAAAAGGGCTTGATCAACTAAGGTCAAAAAGTTTGGAATTCCAACAGTTATAGTACGTTGCTTTACCTCAGGCTGCAGGCGTTTTATAAAACAGGCCATTCTCTTGGCTTTAATGTTGATATTCTTTTGTGCGTATTTAGACAAGTAATAAAATTGTTACAAATATTCCGTGACAAATTCTTTCTCTGGTTCGTACACTGGATAGTAGTCATTCTTCACTCAATTTCTTGTAACCAATCATCTGCACTTAATGGTTCTATTGTTGTTGAGAAAATAGAGGTTGAGTCTTCAGAAAGGTTGCAAACTTAACTGCAGTCGTACTTGATGTTGATTCTTCTGGTGACATTTTGTTAATAAATGGTTGTTCTAAGATCTCGGTTTGTCTGCGTTTGTTTTTCATTTGACTTTTCTTCATGACAATTTGGGTTTCCGTTACCGTAAACTGCTCTTCAAGGTTTCTTTTCTTCATCTGATTAGTTTGCTAATCCTTTAATCTCCTCAATGATATTCTGCACCCATAGCATGGGAATCAGTTCTGTAACATTTTTGGGCTAGCAAGGGAAAGTAAGACGAAATCAAGATAAGAGCAAGAAGTAGGAAAGGAATTTATTTCGGAGAAAATTAAATGATTTTCCTGATCACTTCCTGAAATACTATTTCTCACTTCCGATACACTTACAAGGATAATCCAGCATCTTTTGACATTCCATACCAATCATGGAATTAATTTACACTCATTTTATCTTTTTTTCCAAATTTAAATCTAATAACCGTGCTAATTCAGCTTCTATTTCCTGCTATGTACATCTATGCTACTTCCTTCAATTGATTGCTCTTAGTATCTTTGTTGTTTAAACTCCAAACAATTATTTTCAATTATTTGATTGTCCAAATATTTATTTTTTTACTTCATTAATCAAATCCTAACTATCTAGCTTCAACCTAAATCCCAAATTCAATCACAACCTTATAAATCTGACTTTAGGTCTATTGTAATCCAACATCTTTATTTTAAGTATATCAATATTATTTGCATCATATCTTTTCCTAGAAATCTGATTCCTTTCGCCATTGTTTCACAATCTCGATATGCTCATTCAATCATCGGCTAAAGCTCTTATTATCTACTTCTAAATCAATTCACCATCATTTTATCCACCGAAGACCGAAAATAATATCATGACTATGGTTTCAATCCAACAATCGTCATTATCATTATCCACTATGAACAATATTATTGATTATGCTTAAAATCCAATTATCGCATTTTTCATTTCTTCAAAATTCAGCTTATTCATCTTTCTAATCAATCCAACCCAACAAATTCCATCGTTTCGTTCGTTTCAAATCCACATTGCTAGCTCGTTTTGATAGTCAATCGTAGTTCTACCAACACCTTTGGTTATTCGTCACCTCATAATTCAATCCCTTATGGATTCATTTATCCTCCTACAGTTTTTCTGAATGGGATTTAACCTATTCAATGTAATCAGGAATTTTGCATTTAAATCCCTCCGAGATTTAGAACTTGATTGATGAGAGAAGAATAAGAACAGAAGAATATAGATACGAATTGAGACGAAGCAAGATAGGGGCAGAAAAGTTTTCCACATATACTTTACTTAAAACCGAAAATTAATTTTGCACAAATTGCTTATATAGCAGCCTACAGGCTAATAATGCAATTTGGCTATTATTACAATCAAAAAATCTTTGTCTACTCAAATGGTCTTGCCCGTTATATCAAAGGAATCGAACGGGCATTATATACTGATTATTCGGACGGTGACCGTAACTTTTCAAAAGGAAAAGTTTTGGTCAGGGCATTCGTGCTATCCTTCTTAACACCATCCTTAGCACTTCTACTAAAGTTAGTTTTCGTTCCATTTGGTCAAGACTTATAGCAAGAGGTTAGTCTAAACGACTACTCGTATTTTTGAGATTTTGACAAATCCAAAACCAAAGCTTTTAATGCATGTCTAAGAAAGATAAGGCAGATATAGGAAGAATGAGACAGCAATATTACTTATGGTTTTCGTAATTCTTTTGTATCAGAAATTAAGCTTTTATAAAATCGTATTCCTATCGACATCCAACCTATACTTAGGGTTACATCCTACAGTAAAGCATGCTTTGATACCACTTGTAACGCCCCCATTTTTGGGAACAGGGACGTCGTACGGACCGCAACAGCCCAGGAGTTCTATTGCGGCTCAACAGTGTATCATGCCTGCTTACGAACAATTAAAACAAGTTAATTTAATTGAAATAAGGCCTAATGGTCAACTTTAATGACAATACGGGTGTCCAAGCCCAAAACTTAACTTACATACAGAAGAGCCGAAGAAAACTCCACAGGAACACTTGAGTGCAGACGTAACCCTAACACGAACACTCGCAGCATCTTCTTTTCTTCTAGTATCTGTGGGGATTTTGCAAGCCTGAGTACTCCGACCCCGTACTCAGCAAATCACATGTGGAAAATAGTATATAACTATATGCCAAGATTCTCAAGGGAAGGGAGTATGGTGTTTTATTAAGAGGTGGATGCAATTTTATTTGCAAACAAATAAAACTTTTAAAACAATTGCTCCTTAAGATCAGGGGGTTTTCTGTTATCAGATAAAATCTCATCATTACTCAAATTAACAACATCAGAAACACTACTTATGCCTCGTTGCTGGAATCACCCAATTAACACAGCTTCATTAACCGGAAGCACGGCGTATTCGAATACCATTTATTTCACTCTGCAGAGCTGCCCTGCTTTACCCACAAGATTTCTTAATTCCACGTCTGACATTAAGGAAACAAGGCTGTTCGCTGCTCAATTCTTTATATAGCCTCTACCTAGTAGGCCTCCCAGTAAGCTCAGGCAACTCCTGACTTACCTTAGCCTACTATTGTGCAGCTCATATCACATATGATCGAAGTTTAGATCAATCGGTCAGGTTGTTCAAATAAAATAACCAACTTCCATACGGCCCTTCTCACTTTTCGTATGGACTCGCACGGTGCCTCCAAAGCTGCGTCGTAGAGGTTCAATCGAATTTGAGCAACTACTAGGCTGGGTTGACGTATCAACACTTGTGGTTGGGCGATCACCGTGTCTTTACTTAGCACAAGGTTTTTGTCCTTATAGTTTTCCGAGGTCTGCAACCTCTACTCTAGGGTAAAGCGGTGGGCGAAAACCGTCATGCGGTCTCCCACAACACCCTTACCCTAACTGTGCACACCGGCACCTCCGCTCTAGGGCACGCTCACCCTAGATCGGGTTTTTCCAAATCTACGAGCCCACGGCTCAAACCTTAATAGTGTACATGTTGAAGGGTAAAGCGATGGGCGAAATCCGTCGCACGGTTTCGCGCAACACCTTTACCCCACCTTGCACATCAGCATTACCGGCCTAGGGTACGGCGTCCCATTCCACCCTACCCTAAGTCCAGGGTTTTTCAAACCTACTGGCCAACTGCCAAAGTCACTTAGTAGTGTGTAATGTTGAATGAGATAATGGTACATACATCTATACAATACTTCAATAATTACTAAGGTTGTCAAGGTGAATATGGCCATCAAAGTAAACAGGGTTTTTATCTGTGGTAGGACTTATCTAAATAGCATGTCATTCTAAACATTTCATGTTAAGCAAATAGCATTTCACAAATATTCATAATGAAACTACATTACTTAGATAATAGGCATGTCATGGATTCAACATGATCAAAAACATGTGACTTGCCTTCTTTCTATTGCTCTTGATCAGCTTCAAACTGTGTTGTTCTTCGATTGACCACTTCGCTTGGTCCGTTCACTAGCGCAGAAAACGAAGTCCAATAGGTTCCTGCTTTGCGAGATGCAAGCTGGGAACAAAATGCAAAACAAGAAAGAGCATAGAAAGAAATGGGTTGGGTTGGGAGGTCGACGCTCAACAACGCTGGGTGGGTTGGCCTGGCTAAATTGGATTAGATAAAATTAAGACGATCGAACGGGTAATATATGTGTTGGCAAATTTTTAGAAGTAAAAGATAGATATTTAAAAATGAGTGATTGACCTTTGAATTGCATAAACCTGGATTTTATTGAGATTTAATTTGGCAACACGGGGAAATTTAAGTTTAAATTTATTTGGAGATGAATATGGTGGAAGGGTGAAATTTAAATTATTAAGATTTGAATTTGAATGAATGGAAGCCAAATTTGAACTCAGGGTATTAAACTGATCAAAATGGTGCATTTTTGAATTTTGGGAATTTTTCGATTTTCTGATATTTTTATTGATTTTCTGAATTTTCTAACATAAGTGAACAAAGAATGGTGTAATGAATGAAAGCATGCGCGGTCGGTTACATTATTGCTTAGGCTCGGACCGGACTCGAGTTGGTTCGGCTCACCGCATCGACTTGGGCTCGATCGGATGCGCCCGGCAGACGAACCGACTCGCTCAGCCAGCTTGGATGGCTCGGTCGGATGAACGAAGGTAGCTGCTCATCTTCTCCATCCGCCCGCGCGCACGCAGAAGAACAGGAGTGAGCGCGCGCGGCGGGCTAGGGTGAACGCGACGGAGGTTGAGGGCATGTGCGTGTTCGTGGGACCATGGAAGTCCATTTTGGGGTCGGCAAGTCGGCTGAGGCGGCGTTCGCGATGGCGAGCCGATGAACTCTCGGATCGTGTTTGGTGGCTATAAAGTGAACAAAGCTTTAACTGGGCCATTGAGCTGGTAGTTAAGCATCTATGGAGCTAGGGAAACCTAGAGGAGGCGGTGGTTTGAGTTAGGATGGACCGGGTAAAGCTGGCCACGGCAGGGTGGTTTGGGTCGGCGGTGGGCTTCGTCGGCGGAACTCTCAAGTAATGCTCATGTCCAATCGGCTCTACCAGTGTGTTTGGCATATAAAGGTAGTGCTATGGCCGAAAGTAATTGAAGTATAGCGATGAAACGAGGAAGATAGGGTAGGCGGCTTACCGGCTCAGGGGAATCAATCGGCGATAAAGCAACGAAGCGGAGCTGAAATTGACCGTTCGGTGGGGTTCATGGAGGTGTCAGGAAGCTTGAAGCCATGGAGTTTGGGCTTGGAAGGCGACCGAAGTTGATGACCGCAGGGAGGCGGTTTGGGAGTGCGCTTCCAGTGCAAGGGAAGGAATCGGGCGCCTCGCCTCGCTCGATGGATAGAGGAGAACGTGGCACTGCTACTCTGCCAACAGGTACGGCTCTTTGACTTGGGAGCTCGAGCGAGAAATATCGGGAGAGGGAAGAAGCTGCGGTGAGGAGGCCGAGCGCAAGTCGGTTGCGCGCGGAGCGAGGGAGGAACAAGGAAGGGTGGCTGACGCATGGGACCGGCTGCACAGAGGTGGCGCTGCGTGAGGGAGGCGACACCAAAATATCTTGCGCAGAGGTGATGAACATGCGGTGGCCGAAGCGCAGAGGCGGTGGAGTGGCGCACACGCGGGGGCGCCAGAGCAAGGAGAAAGCGGGAATGGCAGAAAAAGAAAGCGGATTTTCGGAGATTTTGCCAAAAAGGGAAATAAATCCGAATTAAATCAAAATTCACAAAAATTTCAAAAAATTCAAAATTTTGGGGTGTTTCAGGAAACTCGTATATGGTTTTGGCTGATATAAATGAAGTCACTACAGTGTGTAATACAATCATTTTATAGACCTCATCTTAAAAAGACACTTCGTTTGAAAGTTAGTTACTATAAAAAAAAAACAACTTTTAGAATGTGAAAAGAACAGACCCGAAAACTTTTCTTGGTGTTGTCCTTGTAAACTAGTAAATATCTGAGCCTCTATGTAAGGTGCTTTTCTTTAATTAGGCTCCTCAGGCTAGATAGAATATAATAGCAACATATATCCTTCCAAATACAGACAAAACAATAAAAGTTTATGTAGACCTCGTACTAATGAAATTATGGACTTTAGATTGAAACAATGCAACTAATCCTGCATCCACTAGTTATTGTCACCCACCGTGGTCAGTGATGAGTCTGTTGACTTCATCCTGCGTTTCTTGTAGCGGGCTTTGCTTGCTTTTGTTATCTCATCACTTCGGTTTCTTCCTTTCCTGAACTACATGTTCCCTGGGGCCTGCATCATCAGCCTTTTTATTGCAGTGCTTTTTTATTGCAGCTATCGTGGATTCTTACATATTTACGAAGAACATGGTAACAATTAAAGCAACAAATATTGTTAAAGATGCAGTCTTATCCTATATACCTGTACAATTGGTCCCACTAACAGCAATTCTCTCTTCTCTCACTTTGCCACATGGCTATCAAATTTTGGTCGTTCGATCGCGTTGCTTCAGCATGTCAGCCGTCCGATCACTTGCTCTTCTCATTTGTACTATGATAGAAGCCATCCAACTAGTCTATAGAGAAAGACCTCACCATAAGTCCCTCATCCACCGTTGATCCATCTGATTCAAGATGGATCAACGGTGGATGAGAGAGGCCCTCATCTGAAAGCCCTCTAAAAGCCTTCCCCTTTGGCCTCTGTAGCTGAGGGGTTAGTAGCCACGTACGGGTCGTCCTCCCCTCCCCACTCCGTTTAACTAGCAGCGTAAGCACGGCGTCACACCGCGCTAACTACCATGTAAACCGAAGTAAAAGAGACGACAATTCACGAGGAAGTTTTTTTAAAAAAATTGAGGACACATGCGTAATTTCATGAAACCAAAGGTATTTTCGTAAAAAAACTGAGAACCTGTATGTAAGTAAACGAGAACCTGTACATAATTTTGGAAAACTACAGAGTGCTATCCTGTAAAAAGGTACGCAATTTCGGTGAAATAGAGGGGGTTTTGGGAAAAAGTGGCAAGGGCCTTTTTACAAGAACCGAGGAGCAAAGTATGATTTCATAAAACTCAGAGGGCTTTTTCGCATACATGGTGACGTGGAGGGGCTTTCCGGGGCCCCTTTCCTGACTAGGGGTGGAAAAATAGCTTGAGGCTCGTGGCTCGGCTTGAGCTCGTTACGAGCCGAGCCGGCTCGGCTCGAGCTCGTTAAATTTCGAGCCGAGCCAAGCCTCCTTTCTGGCTCGTGAAAAAAACTAGCCGAGCTCGAGCCGCTCGCGAGCCACCACGAGCCATTTGGCTCGCGCCTCCCGTCCGTCTCCCACTCTTGCGGTCCCGCTGCTGCCTCCGGTCCCAGATTCCCACCGCTTCGCCCCTGGCCTCCTCCCCACCTCCTCTCCTCCGTCCTCCACCGTCATGAAACCCCACCGCCAGCGGAAATCTCACCTCCCTCCCATCTCCAATTCCCTCTCCCCATCCCCCTCCGTCGCCGCCATGACCCCCACCTCCCGGCGCCGCGGCCTCCCCGCTCACCTCCACCGGCCTCGGCCTCGCCTCCTCCCACCTCCCCTCTCTCTCTCTCCCTCCGCCGCCATAACCCCACCTCCGGCGCGTGGCCTCCCCGCTCACCTCCAGCAGCTCGGTCTCCGCCTCCTCCCCCACCTCCCCTCCCTCTCCCTCTCCCTCCGCCCGTCCGCCGCCATGACCCCTCCCACTTCAAGCCAAAATGGCTTGAACTGGCTCGTTCAAGCCAAAAAGCTCGTTCAAGCCATTTTGGCTTGAACTGGCCCGTTCAAGCCATTTTGGCTCGTGGAGCGTCTTGATTGCGTGCAATTGATTTCTCTCATTTCAGGTGTTACATGTTTGGTGCGGGAAGTTCTGTGGACTTTGCGCAAAGATCAAATCACATCTTGGCTTGGCAACTCGGTGAGTATTCATTTGTGAAGATTGGGTTTTGTATCTCCGATTATCTGTCGATGATATCCCACTATCCCGATGATTCGCGGATAATTGACATACGATGTATGCTATGCTATTTATCTCTCTTTGTCTTTGCTCTGTTATGCTATCACGATAATTGACATACTGATCATACCGCTTTTTGGCTCGGTCGGGCTCATGGCCGCTCGAGCCGCCAATCGAGCCGAGCCAAGCCTCCGCTGTAGCTCGTTTCCAAAACGAGCCGAGCCGAGCCGAGCCGCATCTTTGACCGAGCTCGGCCGAGCCTGGCTCGAGCCGGCTCGGCTCGGCTCGTTTCCAGCCCTATTCCTGACACGGTACCTCCTCCAGTCGTCGGCGTTTGCCGACTCGGTTGGTTATTTGCCAGCCTCTGCTCCTCAGCGTCATCGCCAACCTCCATAGCCGTGGCTAACTGTCACCCCCACCCACCCGATCCATAAGGTTTGCAGCAAGGAAGGATGCCCTAGGTTTTGTTTCTGGGGATTTTGACGATTTGTATTTTATTTTTCAGATTTGCTCAGGAATTGTGATCGATGAAAAACAAGTGATCACCTCTTCCTGCGTTTTTCATGCTCTTTTCTTTTAGTTCTGCTTTATAGTGCTTCTCGAAATCCTTATCTGAATGTAGAACAGCAACTGTCAGTGGCATTGCTTATAAAGATTGCCTTAGGTTATTTGAATTTTGCCATATGAATTTTAATTCCTCTTTTGTTTTGCAGGTACGCTCTTCGGAATCAAGAATGGTAACTGCAGAATGCTATTTTGGTTATGAATTTTTTGCTTTTCCTTCTTGGTTCAGTTTGTAAATAGCAGCCTTCTTCATTTTCTTGGCGAACTGCGTGTTGAGCAGTATCTGTAATTCTGAGCTTTAAGCTTGAATTTATATATATCTACCTCATTAGATTTAACATCAACTGATTTCAGGTGTCAACGAATGGATCCAATGTTTGTCTGGATGTGGAATTTGATGGTGAGTTCGTTTATGACAACTTTTTCAGTTTTACTAATTAGGAGCATGTTGGGTAGTCTTTTTCTGAACATAGATGCGTTTAGCATAGATTTTGGCTGCCTTTTCTTCGCAACTGCAGGCCTTTAGTTTCACAATTTGGACTGTTACAGCAGGAGCTAACATTTGTATTGATATTTAATCAGTCTCAAACGGTTGAACTGGATGCAAGCTTCCATGCTATGCTGATCAAAACGAGAACAGCTAAATAAAACAAAAGGTACATTGTTAACTGCATGCATAGATTTGTTTCGTAAGTAAATGTTAATCATTGAGCATAGATATGTTTTGATTTTTGAATAAGTGTCAAACGGTGGAACTGATGCAAGTTTGCTATGCTGATTGAAATGAGACCGGCTAAAACTAAGAAAAGATACATTGTGTACAGTGGCGGATCCAGGAAAAATTTTTGGGAGGGCTGAAGTACCTTCAGCTCGACCTCAGCCTCTCCTACATTATACATCCATGGCTAAAAATTTATGTGGGGGCTCCAAGGTCGATAGCGGTAGGGGCTCAAGCCCCCGCCCCACCGCTGGATCCGCCCCTGATTGTGTATATCGGCCGGCTTACGAAGGCCTGATTTTGTGACATTTTACCTAAACGGGATCTCATTAGAGGCAGCTGGCTCATGAGGCCTATAAACATAGTTTAATCCCATATAGTTTATGCTATCGTAAAGCACCTCATCTCTCACTACTAAAGAAGATATTATCATAGACGATTCCAAACCATCAGCACAGATGGTTTCTGAACCGTCTGCGTTTATGTGTCAGTGATAATCGCTGGTTATCATAGATGGCTCTCACACTATCTGTAATAACTTACAACACAGTTCTGAACCGTCTGCGTTTATGTGTCAGTGATAATCGCTGGTTATCATAGATGGCTCTCACACTATCTGTAATAACTTACAACACAGACGGTATTTTGTATTAACCGTCTGTGATATGCACGATATAACAGACATTTCAACAGCGATGTTGATTGCTCTTTTTCGGCTAGCATCAGGATATGCTAGCCATGCCATCTGAAAACAAGCAAGATCACGTACATATAGCATAGGACAATCATTACATAAATCTCATAGATGAATAAAACAATACAAGCAGATCTGCTTGTGTTGGCTCAACAGAAAGCCAGGTACTTTGGATGACTTCGACCCTGCGGGACTTAGGTTAATTATAGACAGTGTTCCACTCTTTTGTGATAACACTTCTGCTATTAACATTGCCAAGAACCCAGTGCAGCACTCTCGGACCAAGCATATTGATATTCGATATCACTTCCTTAGAGACCATGTGGAGAAGGGTGATATAGTGCTTCAGTTTGTGGAGAGTGACCACCAGTTGGCTGATATCTTTACCAAGCCTTTGGATAGCTCTAGGTTTTCAGCTCTGCAGGGAGAGCTTGGGGTGGTCAGTCCTGATGGATTGTTGTGAGGGGGAGCTTTGTGCTTTACTGCTTTATCCTATTTATTGTGCTCTTGCTCCTTTCTGTTGCATTGTTTTTGAGTGCATTTGGGTTAGTCCTTCTAGCATAGATTAGAGCGTTTCTCTCGTCTAGTTGCTTAGACTTCTTTCTCTCATCTTGTGATTCTAGGATGCTGCTTATTAGCTATTTCTTTCTCACTAGGTTGAGCTCATTCACTTCTTATAGGTTCTAGCAAGTGTTGGGCCACCCTTGGGTAGACAGGAAACGTGCTTACTCCTTAGTGGGTTAGAAGAGCAGTTGATAGTCCTAGTGTCATATGGGGTAGATGAGAGTCAGTCTGAGCCATAGTATCCTCTATATCTCGTCTATGCTTTAATGACTGTCTTTTCTAATTTTCTTGTCAGCTTCTCGTTTTATAGCTTTGGTTCAGGGGGAGTTCATTTGGGAACTTATGGAGTTTAATATTGACATAACTCAATTTGAACTAAAAGTGCATCACATGTTGAGGGGGAGCTGGATTTTCTTACATGTCATTTTGCATTATAATATTTCTGCATGAAGCCTTGACTATTATCCTTATATGACATGTTTACAATGCTTTACATCTTGCCATGATCTGTGCTTACTTGCTAGATTTATCATGACTTTATATGTGTTGTCAAGACTTTGCCATGATAGGTTGATTAACATTGCACAACTTGAATTAAATCATATCATGTTAGCTCTTGAGACTAGTCTGTCTTTAGTTATCCTTTTATGATTCATGTCATGTCAAATAGGCTGAGTTGAATCTTGAACCTTTATTGAGTTTTAGATTGAGCTATGATAGTTTCTTGATGAAGCATGAGTTAGTACAACTTTTAAGAAAGCAAAAAGATCTCTTTTGTGCGAAAGAACTGATCTCACCAATTCTTTCTCATGAGACTGTTTGCCATTGCACTAGGCATGAACTCAGGGGAGTTTTGGATAACCAAGATCATCTCCTTAAGCTTCTTGCTTGGAGTGGTCGCATAAGGCTTGAAATCTAGGACATGACTAAAATTTTGGTTGGAAACGACCATGAGTTTCAAAAGTAAAACATATCAATTGTGCTAAATTTGCTTCATTACAAAAAGACTAAAGTGCTTGAACAAATAATTCACTCTTGAACTTGTAGTATTCTAAATTGACTCAATTCTAGCTTCTTGGTTTCACTTAGATTATTGACATAGCTTGCATCATCTTTGGATACCTTTAGCTAGACTATACTCTTGAATGGCTTGACATGCTAAAAAATTCATCTAATTTTCAGATTGTTACTTATGTGGCTTGGCTTGATTATGCATATCTTATCATGATCTTGTTGGCGTTCATATGCGTTATGGCTTGGTATATACTCAAATGATCATTTTGTATAATCTTCATGGCTCTAATTGCTTAGATTGAATAAAATTCAGCCATTTCATCCACACCATGATTTATTTTCCTCCAAGCATCTTGATGATTCTATTGCCAAAAGGGGGAGAATATTAGAGAAAAAGCCACTTTCTAGGAGCTTTTGAGGAAAACTTGCTCTTTCTTTTGCTCCTTTGTCAACATGGTCTTGCATCTCTTTGCCTCTCTTTTTCTCTTATATGTGACTCTTTTTCTCTTTCAAACAAACTCAACTTTATGCGCTTTTTCTGTGTTTGTCAATATACTCATCAAGGGGGAGATTGAAAGACCATGTGGAGGTATCCCTATGTTTGTGATGAGTAATTGACGGTTGTGTTAGAGAGTTTGAGTTTGTTTTGGGTATTCCAGGGTTGAGTACCTTTCATTTATGCTAATATTGATTATGCTGTTTCGTACGGTGCTATATGATGGTTTGCTTATCTGTGTGGCTGCAGGACTTCGGAGCTAGGTCATGGTGAGGCGAGGAGTACTGGGACTAGGCACAGGAGGTGTTGAGGTCCAGATGGTCGGAGATGCCGAAGATGACCAAGGCTGCTGTGGTGGTTGCGAGTCAGGAGACGAGGAACCGGAGTTGGAGCTACCGGTGGTGGACACGATGGGAAACGACGAGCGAACCAGAACTAGGCTCAGGGAGGAGTCAGAGGTCCAGACGGTTGGATGTCGGTTGCGGTCGTGTGCGACGGAGCAGACCAGGACTAGACTCAGGTGGAGTCGGAGGTCCAGTCGGTCGGAGTCGGGTGGACACGACAGGCAGTGGCCAGGTGGACCAGGACTAGACTCAGGTGGAGTCGGAGGTCCAAACGGTCAGGATGCGGGGTGCGATCGTGTGCAGCGAAGCGGACCGAGACTAGACTTAGGAAGGAGTCGAGGTCCAGACGATCAAGGTACCGGTTGCGGGAAGCTTCCGGGAAGGTGCTTGAGGGGCAATTTGGAGAATTGACTCAAGCATGAGTGGAGTGCCTGGTTTTCCCTCCATTTCTTGTGTTGACTTTGACTCTTGCTTCTTTTGTGTGAGGAGCATGGAGTGAGAAGAGTATGCCACTTCTTGATTTGCCTTTTGGGTGTGAGCCTGGAGCCTTCATATGGAGAGGTGGAGGCAGAAGCAAGCAAGCAGTCTATGAAGGCAGTAGGAAGTGTGTTCTTCTCAGGAGAGAAGCATGTAGTAAGCAAACATTTCTTCCAAACTGCGTATGGGGCTGTAGTGTGTTGTCTGTAATCATTCAACTCTCCTAAGCAAGCGGCCGGCGACGGCGAGACGGAGCGGCGCGGGGTGCGGCGGAGGACTGAGTGCGCGGGCGAGCGCGATCGCAGGGGAAAGGCGGAAAGGAGAAGGGTGCCAGCGAAAAGGGAAAGCACAAAGTCAAAAAGAGAAAGCGGATTTCGCTGGGATTTTTCGAAAAGGGAAAGAATTCAAAATTCACTCAAAAATTTAGGAAAATTCACTAAAATGTTTGAAATTTTTTGGGGCATTTCAATGTTACAGTAAGGCTCTAATAGCTGTTACGATGGCCATGACAATGTGTCAAATGATTACCATGAATTGAAACTGCTAAGAATATTTATGCCCAATTTGTTGTGCTTGTTCAAGCCTTTACTATGCAGAGAAGAGGACCTTGACATATGGCCCTGCTCGTTGTCTATAATAGGCTAATCTATTTTTCTATTTCTTAATTTTGTTTTTTTGGGTTTTTTCTTTTTCTTTTTTCCGTATTCTTTCGCATTATCTATAATAGGCTAATCTATTTTTCTATTTTTAATTTTTTTTATAAATTTAATTACATCAAATAAGTCACCATTAGCTATAATGAAAAATAAGTCAACTACAGTGAAAAAATCATAAGCCATCGCCAATCTAAGCGCCCCCTATAATAGAGCCCTATCTAATTAGCAAGTATATCTTAATGGCAATATGTATGTAAAGTTGTAATGTACTAATGGTGGGTACCTTACTTTTTAATTCACATGGCTCAATCTATTAATCTATCAATTATACACCATATAATATCATGTCTATTCTTCATCATTTTTTCACTAATTAGATCTCTAGCAATTTCTGTAGCACCCCGCGGGGTATCATCTAGTATAAACATAATTTAGAAATTTTTTTATTTTTGCCCCCTGGGAAAACTTATTTGCAGAAATAACCCTGCTAACATTTTTTTTGCAAAAATAGTCCCTTGGACGAAGCTTGGGCACGGCCGGAGAGCGCGCTAGTTACTGTAGCACTTTTTCAGGACAATCAATTGAAATATATTTTTGTAGGAATTTTTAGATATATCAAATGAGCTCCAAAATTTATCAAATTTTTTGTGGAGTCTTCAGACATAATTTACTTGCTTATATAATTTTTTATAATTTTATACATTCTGTATTTTCCTCTAAAATTCCTAGAACTAGTATAATTAAACGAATGTTAGAAGAAAATACAGAATGGATAAAATTATGAAAGAATTACACAAGAAAGTACACTATGTTTAGAGGCTCCACAAAAATTTCATAAATTTCAGAGCTCATTTGGTATATCTAAAAATTCCTAAAAAAATATGCATCAATTGATTTTCCTGAAATGTGCTACAGTACTGCTACAGCCCCTGTCACGCTCTATGGCCGCGTCAGGTGCCCTGGCATGCTCTCTGGCCATGCTAGCTTCATCCAAGGAGCTATTTTTGTAAAAAAAATATGTCGTCCGGGCCATTTCTGCAAATAAATCCTCCCAGGGGCCAGAAATAAAAAAGTCCTTAATTTATATTGTCAAATCAATATAAAAAATTTCCTTTTTTTAAAGCTACGGTGACTCTTCTTCTAGCGCTTCACACTGACAATGGCAAGGTATAATCTCCCCCATGTAACAGGACGTGATCAACGCCTAAAATCTTATTATCTCAACTTAGAGGAGTTCATCAAGACATCAACAAAGAGGCCATGAAAAAAAAACAAAGAAGCCATGTCTTTCTAAGGAAAAAAGATATCAACCGATTAACCTAGCATTCGTTCAGAGCCGGCCAACAAGAAACAGTGACCTTGATGCATGCATGTGGGTAACCAAAATAAGTAAACTTTCGAATTAAATATTTTGATTTGAAATACAAAATAAAAGCTACTCTACATGATCCAGCGCTAGCATGATATATTAATTGCAATGTTCTTTTTCAGAACAGCTGAATGTCACATTTGTTAACCATCCAAATCATAATTAATCTAATCAAATCCAATGCATCGTACGACCGAAATTAAATGTGGACTGGTTGGCTACATTCCAAGGCACAAATGGACATACTAGGAAGAAGTAGCACGGCTGAGATTTATGGGCAGGTTGTTGCAAGTTGCAATTAACCACTTAATTCAAGCAAAGCAGTTAACAAAAGCAAAGCTTATCCTCACCTAAGCAAGCATTACCCATGCTCAATTTATTAATTTGTTGTCCACCTTCATAATTGGTGTGACTCACAATATATAATTGACATTTCATTGCGCTGCCCTAAACGAGCAGCAAAATGAACTTTCGCCACGTTCAGTTACATTGCACTACTTATCCAAGGGTATATAACTCGGATGCAATAGTCCCATATGAATTTTATAGTAAACAAATCAATTTCTACATGGGTACCAAGAAAATTCATGTAGTGCAAAAGGGTCTAACTGCGCCTCCCTAAAGCTATAGCAATCCCTGAATGATGTCAATTTATATATACCAGAGCAAACAAATATATGGTACACAGACAGGTACATAATACTGTGATTTGTGAGGACTCAATGTTTGCGAATTATAAGTTTGTCGCTGTGGATTGAGAGGATGGCTTTGCTTAATTAATTTAGCAGTAATCCAGTGGTCCACATATGTTGGGTGGGTACCAGTCCTGCAAAAGTTGTTTATGATGTTTCTCAAAAGGTGATTCATTCTGTGAGGAACTTCCCTAGCAACTCTCTCTTTACTCAGCTGGTAATTAATTAAATTATGCCCATCTACCCATCTAGAGATCTATCATGTTCTCTGATTGACATTTCTGGTGCTTTTACACAGTTTGCATGTGCAAGAGGCTGCACATGGACAATAAGTTTTGGTGGGCAGATAATTTAAGTCTTAATTTAGGAATATAGTATCCCATCAGTTGCCAATCAAATTAATTAAACTTTTCCGGTCAATATAAGAGAGACAGAGAGACTCGGACCTTTTGGCATGTGGGCACGCCCTGTCCGAGTCGTAGACCTCTTGTGCCCTGATAAACATCAGAATTAGTTTAATAAGTTTTGGCAAAAGTGTCTGTCCATATCCACCACCGAGCGCAATTATAAATTGTAACTAGGAAGAGGATTGATTTGATCGGTTAAAAGTAGAAAATGGTAAGAAATAGAAGGAATGAGATGGTTAGAGGAGAATAAACGTATAACCACCAACTCATTCTTTTGTAATAGTAATGATACCCGACAACGCATATTAGCTGCAGTGAAAGATCTATGGTAACACGCAGAAGCTACTGTAGCCGTTCGATCCATAAGAACGTCTAGATCACCGGCAACACCGTAGATCGGTTAACCATTGTAGCAGTTTACTGTTGCAGGCATTTTGGACCGTTGGATGCCAAATTGGGTGGTGAAGAAATGCCCAACTGCATGGCTGTACGGTTGTACCTTGTCTGCAGTGGCAGCGGATCTACTTACAAACTCCCCAGTTACACTGCAACAAAGCAATCCAAATTTACAAATTTATGTGATGTCCTTTTACTTCGCCAATACCTAGGATTCCATGGAGTATTAGCCGTACGGTTTCTAGGGTTTATACTTAGTACCTCAAATTCATAATGTGTTACTAGCTTTTTAGACAGTGGAATAACTGACTAGTGCAATTAAGTCATAGTAGAAATTTTATGCAAATAATCCACTCAGACTATAGTTGGTAGGAATCAACCTTTGGTCTGAAAACAAAAGTGTCTAATCGCGGGACTATTCTACCTTGGCATAATGTGGTAATAGACTAATAGTTAGTGGAACAACATGTAGGACACACTTGGTTTGTTCACGTGAGAAGATAAGGTGTTCTCGCGAGCATAGGAAATTTACAAGCATTTGTAGGAAAGTGAACATTGAGAATTGTATGAAATTCTTATGGTCCGAATTTTTTTTTCACTTTACACGTTCTCATTTCGACTTTGGCCTCCCATTTCGACTTTGGCCGTACTTAATCTCTTCATTGTTGAGCTAGCTATACCCACAAATTTTACTTCATGCTCCAACTTCAACCAATTTTTATACTAATTGTACCACTTAAAATATACCAAGTGTGCATCTAAAATACATTAGCATGTATTTTGGCATTACCTTATTTTTAAAGGCTCTTAAGACTTGTTCTAACACAGGGCAACTAATTCATTCGTAAGTTTTCTTGGACCGAGTTTTAATAAAGAAAACTATAAATTAATTCTCCTTGAACTCCACGGAGCACATACTAAGTAATTCTTTGTGGGGTGCATGTCTTCATGTCACAATTCCTAAATACTATTTCCTAGGTCCGCTAGAGTCCAGACCACTACTTTAGCTAATCCACATACAGCTATCATTGGTATCTCCCTTATTCCCTGATAATTTACCAGGGTACCCTGAGCTACATCTCCACCACTGGGGTATCTTCCTCAATCCCAAATAATATTAGATCTCAACCATCCATTTTGAGAAGAAAATACATAGGGCTAAAATAACGAGCACTAAAGTCTTCTCCCTGCTCTGCCCATTCGTCCGTACAATAGCAAGACGGAGAATCTGATATTCTAAATATGGTACTATAGTAGTGTCGAGGTTATGGGCCTGTTCTTTTTCGGCTGTGGCTTATGATTTTTGGCTGAAATTTTTGAATTTTGGCTGTTTACGGTACAAATTACGGAGAGACAGATACTCACTTGCGATTTTGGCTGGTATAGATGTTGGACTTTTAATGTGTAGATCGTTTAACTTGTAGACCCCGTCTTGAGAAAATACTTCGTTTAAAAGTTAGTTACTGTAGCAGAAACCAAAAGCCAATTTCAAAAGCCCAAAAGAACAGGCCCTATAGCTACTATAGCAATCACTACAATAGAAGGCTCTATTTCTTTCGGCTTATGAGTTTCTCCGAATAAATAAACAAAATAATTTCTTCGTCATCTTTTTTAAAACGGTTTATCGGGATATTTCTTTCGAAGCGGCTTATTGGCTGATCATCATTTAGTTTATTTGTACAAATGCTCGTTCTATGGGTAAAAACTATCAACCATAATCATAAGTCATCAACTACAGCCGAAAAAAAGGGACCGAAATCTCCGAAGATGTTCACATTTTTTCTCTTCCCAATCCAACGGCTACAGGTGAGTACTCAGACACGATAATTTAGCACCACACGTATAACTAACCAAAGAGCTACAAAGGATTTGTTTCCATGTAGATCTCATCTAACAATTTAACAAAATCTAAACAGCCAATATAATAAAATAGCCCCCCAAATGAACCAACAAGATCATGACAAGAGCTACATGGGGGCATGGAGCAGTGCAGAACGGGGCCTGCCACAGGAGACGAATGGAGCATCATCGTGCAAAGAGACTGGTTCCCTGCATGGCTTTCTCCATCATGCAGGCAGACCTGCCTCCCTTGTGGGGTTGGATCATCGGTTGTTTCTTCTAGGGCCGCAATAATTTTGTATTTGTGCTGCATAGCGTTAAAGTGGCACGCAATGCATCGTGATGCAATAGAATATAGGGGAGGAAAGAAAACAACGAAACAGCTCGCCATGTCCCCTCGCACGCACGAGCACTGCCGAAGCAAAAGAATAGAGCAATATATTAACTGGAGAATGATGTCTGCAATTGAAAAATGGGAGGTGTCATATAGAAAAGCTCATTTGCTTGTTGAGCCCACCAAGTGATTGATCAGTTTATGGAGCTACTATTTTTTTATTTTGATTAGAAGTTGCCATAGAAAAGGTCATGTGCTTATTAAGCACAGTAAGTGGTCATTTTCTTCAGTGTTGATATTTGAACGATATATGGGATCTGCCATAGTGTCATAGAAAAGGCCTTTTGCTTGTTAAACTTAATAAGCGGCCATTTTCTGCAGTTGCCATAAAATCAGGGCCATGTGTTGGCAGCAATTGATTTGGCTTGGTTTTCCCTTTTCAGTCATTTTCATATCTATATAAAACCGAGCTATCTCGAGGGTTTGTATGTAGAGTAATAATGGTATTATATCTTTAAAAATATAAGAAAAAAATCTAATATCAGTTATAGACATGAATTGGATTTACGAAAGGTGTGATCATGTTGGTAATTTGATCGAATGTCCAAGAAAAATTTAAACATGCTGACAAAAGTATAATGGAACTATATGAAGCACAAGTTGATTAGGCCTAAGTATCTTCACAATTCATGAGTATAGAAAAATTAGGTAAACATAACAGTAAATAAACATTTATTCTAAACGTTGAAAGGTAAACTCTTATCAGTAGGAGGGAGACTAGTATTGATTAATTCAGTTCTAACTAGTCTAGGCATGTACATGCTCTCCTTCGAAGTCCCCAGAGGTGTGTTAAAAAAGCTAGACTATTACCGTTCCAGATTCTTTTGGCAATGTGATGAACATAAAAAAGAAATATAGACTCACTAAGTGGAGTATTCTTTGTAGGCCTAAAGAATTTGGAGGATTGGGGATCCAAAATTTGGATATCCAAAATAAGTGCCTTTTGAGCAAATGGTTGTTTAAACTTATTAACGAAAAGGGTGTTTGGCAAAGTCTTATTAAAATGAAGTACTTGTCCAATAAAACTCTTACCCAAGTTACAAAACAACCGGGAGATTCACATTTTTGGTCTGGCCTTATCAAGGTCAAGGATCAATTCTTTGCATGTGGTCACTTCCGTGTTCGTGATGGGTCCCAAACTAGATTTTGGGAGGATACTTGGATAGGTGACAAACCCTTTAGTATTGCATATCCCGCACTCTATAGAATTGTGAGGAGAAAAGACGCCACGGTATCACATACCTTAAGCTCTATACCTCTTAATGTGTCCTTTAGGAGGGCCTTGGTTGGCTCTAATCTAGATGATTGGCTTGATTTGGTGACCAAAATATTTTCAGTAAACCTTACAAGCGGAGAGGACTCTTTAATCTGGGATTTGTGTAACAAGGGTACTTTTACGGTTCGTTCTTTTTATATGTATGTGATACAAGAAGGGGTAGTTCCCCAAAAGACCCCTCTTTGGAACATTAAGATACCTCTGAAAATTAAGATATTCCTTTGGTACCTTCAAAGGGGTTACTCTCACAAAGGATAATCTAGCAAAAGGAATTGTCAAGGTAGCACCATTTGTTGTTTTGTAGCTCTATGGAGCGATACAACATCTTTTCTTTGATTGCCACTTTGCAAGATTTATTTGGAATACCGTTTATATCACCTTTGGAATTCAGCCCCTTCTAGCTTTGCGAACATGTTTGATTCTTGGTTGAATGCCATTAATAAAACTTAGAAATCAAATATTTGTAGGAGTCTGCATTATGTTGGGCTATGTGGTTGAATAGAAGCGATATGGTATTCAATAATTCTAAATCTATTACATTTCTGCGAGGTTATCTTGAGGGCAACATATTGGATTCGACAATGGTCCCTACTACATAAAGAAGAGGCGAGATCAAATCTCAAAAATGGATGCAGATTGTTGGAGACCGTAATCATGGAGATTTTTGCGAAGTTCGGTTGGAAATTTAGGAATAGAATTGAAGCGTAGCTTCTTTCCTCTCCTTTCTTTATTTGTAGTTTGATTTCTTGTGGAGTTGGAGCCTATGTGCTCGGTTTTGTATTGAACAACTGTGTACTTTCTCCCCAGAAAGTAGAAGCTGGAACTTTGTTCCATTATCTAAAAAAAATTTAACAATGTGATGTGTATTGATGCCATGTCAACTCACATTGATGTAACACTTTTCATACATGAGCTGCAATATATATTTAGTAAATAGAAAGTCAGCTTACATAAGCTCAATGTTGTAAATATTGCGGTATAAGTATAATTTTATATTTAATTCCAGCCAAAAGAATAACATGAAGGACATATTTCTAGCATAATAAGAATGACATAAATTGCATGTAAGAATGTAATTCTATCTTGCCATTCAAATTCACATATATATTCAAAGAATATAACATTAATACTGCTGGAAATAACAATATATAGAACAGTCCTAAGAACAATAGAACAATTAAATCTAGCATAAAACAAATTAATTGTTTCATTATTGCTCTCAGAACAGAGTTGCGCAAAATCATAGATTTTGGCCTTCTCATGCACATGTCCATACTCTTCATATATATAATCTTATTACTAAAATCAGAATTTGAGCTCTAAGATTCACTGACAGTACTGAACAAATTGACTATCAGATTTAAATGATCACATGCAAATGTAAACAGGACAGTATACTATCAGATTTCTAAACAATAACAGTAGGGGTAATCTGCTATCAAAGATTAACGAACTCAATCTAACCCAAAGGACAGATTTCACAATTAATCATTCATGGACAGAACAAAGCAGTGGCTACAGTATACTCTAATAAATCATCAGCATGTGAACAAATCTACAAACATTTAACTGATAGACAATAAGCTACGACTTAAACAGGGAATACACCAGAAAGAGCTCAAATCTGACTCTCCTAACAAGTTTATAATCAGTACTGGACTATATTCATCATAGAGCATTCAAAGGCATCCACAATCATTCACAGTTAGCTTCTAAAACTTGAACAAATTCTCAGATCAAGATATACTGCTGTAAATGATAAAGAACCGAATATACTCACGTAGGCGATGCACTCAAAGCGTCAAGAAGTCAATAAACCGAAGAAACCAATCAATCCGGCAAGGCACGAAGAACTTGCTGTCCCAGAAAATCTATCAACCCACTGTCGCAAGTGAGTAGATGATCCACGGAGATACAATGCCGCACTCCTCCTTTCAGCCGAAAGCCAAAGGAAAAGCCGAGGTACAGAGATGCCGCTCAAGACCACGATATGCGCACTGGCCAAGCGCGCACACACACAGCAGGGAATCGGCGTCGCCTTCTCCTCTCTCGGGTAGAGCTCCAAAGGTCCCGAATCCCCACTCCCCAAGTTAGGGTTTGCGCAGGAGATAAAAAGACCAAGCCTCAATCGGAGATGGCCGAAGTCAACACCCTCAGCACCACAAGAGAATAGAGAGGAGGAAGGAGACTCAAGAGGGCAAGCACCAGTTCGGAGAAGTTGCTTCTCCACCCATGGAGGGAGCTCAGAATATGAAGAGAAGAGGCGGGGTCTGCTAGAAGGCGGCGCGAGCGGCCGGCTCCGAAGAACCCGGGCCAGCCCGCGCCCTCCCCGCTCGCCTCTCCACGCGCCACCTCCCCTCAAGCCCCGAGCATCCCGGATCTGGGAGAAGATGAAGAAACCGCCGCACGGGAGAGAGCCACCAAAGCCGCCACCAACCGGATCGGGGAGGAGACTTTGTCTCCTCCCCCTTATCTCTTTTTCGTGAGACCGGCAGGTGGGCCCCACCTTTTAGGGCTCCCTTCCACTCTTATCAATTGGGAAATTCCCAAAATGCCCTCTCAAATACAACACTCAAGAGTTATTCTAGAGTTGATCATGGTGAAAACCCTTTTTAAGATAAATAATGCAACTTGTATAACAAAGTTAGCTTGCAAAACAAAGAAAACAGACTCCATTAGGAGTTTTACTAAAATATATTACTAAATAAGAAAACTTCACAAGTAGTTCAGCAAACTGAACTTTTGACATATCTTCACATTTTTCATTCACCTCCACAAATGTTAATACCACCAATTACACCAAGCAAACTATATATGTTTAAGAAAGGAATTTGTTAGCAATCCTGAATTTGTGGAACCATTATGCGTAGGGCAAGGAAGGAACCCATTCAAACTCTCTTAAAGAACAATGTGGCGCGCCAATGTTTTGCAACAAAACTTCTCCAAAATTGTTGGTACATCATCTATTCATTGATTTTAGTAAAGAAATTACAAAACACGTGCAACTAAATTCGTAATTCACAAACTGGTAGTTGCCAAAATATACTAAATCACGCAATTTTCAGGTCCAAAGTTTGAATAATTACAAGTAAATGATCACTTGCGAATGCAAATTAGGGAATGTTTGGTTGCCCTGCCACGCTTCATTTGCATTCGGTTGATTTGACTCATGCATATGTAAGGAAGACTTACAAGGCAGGGGCCAACAAAAGTAGCAGAATGTAATAGAGCAAAAAAACAAAAGAAGCACGGGAGCAAAGAGAGTTCACGCGTGAGTACGAGTACCCGTTTGTTATGAAAAGGATTTAGATTAAACTTAACTCGATAAATTATTTTGTTATAACATTTTTTAAAAGTGCGACAGCTTAAAATTTTGGGATTAGTATTTGTTCAATATGATTTGATTCAATCGGGATTGTGATCTTTTAGCATAGATTGACACCTGTCTTTTTTTTTTGGTCTAACCAAGGCTCCTCACTAGTTATATCACTGTCCTGTAACTAGGGATCGGAAGCGGTAAAGGCAATTCATTTTATCCGATATTCGTATATAAGAAAACACGAATATGATAAACAAAATCTGTATTCAAGAACGTTCATATTCATATTTATATTCATATTCGTTTTAAAAATCTATATTCGTATTCGAGAATGTTCGTATTCATATTCGAGACTATTCATTCGTATTTGATCCGTTTTCATACCTGGCAACCTTTCCAAAGATGATTGTAGGAAGTAATTTTCTGATGAACTAAGATTCAAAAGCAAGAAGTGAGAATTACTTTGTATAATTTTTAACTCTATACGCTACATTGTTAACTCGTGTAAACATGTAATTATGTTACATAAATTTGTTCTACCGAGATTTGTTACAAAAGTTTTAGGATATTCGCATCTGATCAAATTAAGTATATATTTAATTCGAATTCATTTGATTCGTATACTACTAAAAGAAAACAAAGAGAAGAAATTGTCTGGCTTATGATACCACCAAAGAACAATTGTCACACACAAACCAATTCAGAAGTTCGGACATATATGGACCCTAAACACCCCAAATTCCGTTTTGGCCCCAAACCAAAAATTCCATTTGGACCCTCCCGAGCCGCGCGTTTTCGCGGCCGCGCGCGACCGCCCTCGCCTCGGCCGGCGCGCGACGCGCGCATCTCGGCGCGCGATCGGCGCGACATCGACCACGCCGGACATGCGCCGCCGCGCAGCCGCCGATCGCCGCGCGCGCCCGCGTCCGCCCGCGCAGCGGCCGCGCCCGCCGACCCGCGCGTCGGGACCGTGGCACCAGCTTCGCGACGCGCGGTCGGAGAGGTCGAAACGGAATTTTTAATTTAAGGGCCAAAAGTGGAATTTGAGATGTTTAGGGGTCCAAATATATCCAGATTTCCCAATTCCACGCCTCTGCGGATCCGCTGCAAGCTAGAAAAGAAAACATCGCGTATTTTCCCTTTCTCTTCCACCGCCTCACTCCGCGTGCACTCCACTGCATGCCCCTGTCCTGTCTCCCCATTTCCTTGTTCTTCCCACCCCATCCCGCCCCATCCCATCCCATCTCATCTCAACACGAGGCATCTGTGCCAGTGCCGTCTCCTGACAGGGTCAGCTAAAGCGCGCGAAGCCATTTGCGGTTTCTGATCCCGTGGTGGTGGTTTTCTTCGCTCTGCTTTGCCCTGTCCCTGAGCTGTTGTTTCTTGATGAGTTGGTGGCGGCAAGGAGGAGGAGCTTCCCGGGTTCCGGCCGCCTGAAGATCCCATTCTGGGAGGGAGGTGGGTGCTTCCGTTTCTTGCTGCATAGATGAGTAATTGCGTTTCTTGATCCTAATTACTTGCGCGAAACCATTTCTCTTAGCCGTTTTCGTCGCCGAAAGATCTGATTTCTGGGCGGTAGGTGTGCAATGTTTATGTTAATTTTGCTACGAATGGGTCAAGATAAAAGATTTTGACCCGGGTTCGTTGATTCTTGATTAGCTGCAGAAATGTTTTTTTTTTGAAATGTCAGAAGGAGATGTTTGTATTGATGTACTGCAGTTCTTATCCCCCTTTGTGGTCTTACTTTTTTCTTCACCAATACAAGTCAATTTGTGAGCTCAATGCCGGTGCTGGTAGTTGTGCTATTCCTCCTTGGAGCAATGGGGCCGTTGTCCTGAGAGGGACAGGAGGAGACAGTGACCTGTCTCTACTGCTGTTTCCACAATTACTGCGTCTCCCCACATCTCGAATAGCAAGTAGCTAATAACTGTAGTAAAACAAGAGGGGTGGCTCATAGGATGTCGCTTACCATTTCTTGGATCAATTGGGGATAGCGTGCTGCGGAAAGGTGGAGCCTTTAGTTCTATTCCCGTTCTTTCGAGTCAATTTGGGGTGGTTTCCTAAAGAAAGATGCCATTTGTACTCTTTGATCTTTGTGGAGTGGCCAAGTGGTCAGAGCACTGTCTTATCGGATCGACTAAGGTTACTTTCTTGCAGAATGATGCTATCTCTGTTCAAATTCCCGGTTTACCGGATCAATTCGAGGTATTTCTTGTAGAAAGGGGCCAACTGTGCTGCCATTTATGCCCATTGGCTTCTTATAGGGGTGGCCTAGTGATCCAATTACTAATTTACCGACCCCTTACCGTGAATCCTTCGCTAGATTAATGTAGAAATGCCTCGTGAACTGTGATGCCATTTCGACTTTGCCTACGTACGATTTTGGTGTCTTGTAAAATGCGCATGTGGCTTAGTTTCCCTTTTTATTGAATCAGTTTCCTGTGGAGCGTCCAAGTGGCTTAATTCCCCTCCCAGATCGATTTGGGGCAATATTCTAGTTTACTGAACAGGCTCTCCACTCTCATCGCCTCAATAGTCAATACCCTTGGTTTTAAGAATTCTCTGATTCTTGTGTAGGCCCAGAGGGTGCTCAAGTGATTAAATCCAATATTTGGCAAATCTCTGCAAAGTGGTACTAATATTTTGTGCTTTGATAGGTAGAGGCACCATGGGGCTCTTAGGTATGATGGGCGACTCGTTCGGTTGCTCAGCTACCGGCGAGCGGCTTGTCTCCGCCGCAAGGGATGGAGACATCCAGGAGGCTAGGGCTCTCTTGGAGCTTAACCCCCGGCTTGCACGGTACTCAACATTCGGAATTCGGAACTCACCCCTCCATTACTCGGCGGCGAAGGGGCACCATGAGGTGATCCATTGATTTTCTCCATACAATTGTTTCCTTATCTATATGCAATAATTTTGAGTTACCTTTGTTAATTCCTTTAATCAGTATATGTGTGTTGGTTATTGGCTGACTAGTAACCATTTCTTTGTTCCATTAGATTGTTTCCCTCCTAATCGAATCTGGCGTTGATATCAACCTTAGGAACTGCAGAGGACAGGTAAGTTCTTTTCTCTCTCGATGTTCATCAATAATGTTCATTTCTTGATGATCATTAATGTATCTTCTTTAGAATATTTCATCAGGAGTCTAAAGGATACTCACTATTCAGGATTAAAAAATGAATTTAACTAATCAATTATTCCATAAATGATTTATTTAAAAATATTATTGAGAATGGTCTATTTCCATATTTTATTTACCTGTGCATGCCACATATATCGGTCTGAGGTTGCTCATGTTCTAGAGAATAAGTAGTTTTGTGGAGAGGGACAGTAAGCTATATAGCATTACTACTTACTGTTGTTTGAGTTCTACTGTACGAAGTATCTACATAGTCCTGATGTTTGTTGTGAAGTTTTCAGTTAATAAAGATCAGTGTCAGGAAATCTTGCATGATAGAAATGGCCCATATGAATGAGCTTAATAGAGATAGATCCTATGGACTATTCTTCAATGGATGATTGGATAACATGTCATTATTTTGTTTTCATTTCTGTTCTATTGTCAAAAGAAATGGTTTCTGTGCTAACTCTAGACACTAAACTGTTATGTGCAGACTGCTCTGATGCAAGCTTGTCTGTATGGTCATTGGAAAGTTGTACAGATTCTAGTTCTTCTTAAAGCTAATGTAAGTGAATATCAGCTAATTTGCTTTTGGGTCAAACTACACTGTAATGTATACTGATATAAGTGATCTATATCTTCAATTTTTTAGATTCACAAAAAAGATTGTTTTAGTGGCGCCACAGCTATTCATTTTGCCGCCCTAAAAGGTCATACTCGGTGCATTCGGCTTCTTGTGGCTGATTACGTGCCTAGCTTGCCGGAGTTTTGGAATATTACGCACGGAAAGTCCACAGATGAAACAAATAAGGAAGCCTTTGATGCAGTGTATGTTAAATTCTGATGTTCATCTCTGTTGGCATCTTCTGATGACTAACAAATTTGTTTGCTTTCCCCTTCTGCTTTCGGCTTTCCAGAGCTCTCCGGAGGCTAATCAATGGAAAGTCAGATGGAGGCATCACCCCACTTCACTGGGCAGCCCTTCACGGGCATGCTGAGAGTGTGCAATTGCTCGTAGACCTTGGAGCCTCTGTCTCTGAGGTCACTGTCAATGATGGTTCAACTATCGATCTCATAGGTAAAAAGTAAACTGAAAAAAGATAAATGTTTAACCAACTCAAGTCATTATGGAACTTGACCATTGGTTCTGACATCCAAATGTAGGGGACAAATGGAGTTATCTTGAACTTTTTTATATGGTCATAGACTAACTCTTCGTTCAAATTGCAGGTTCAGGAAGCACACCCCTTCACTATGCAGCTTGTGGTGGAAGTGCTGTATGCTGCCAAGTATGCATCGACTTTTCCCTTTCATGACATTTCAAGCAATTGGTGAATTCCCATTTACTGATTGCCGTTACACAGCTTCTCATTGCAGAAGGAGCGAACATGGGAGCTGAAAATGCTAACGGGTATGCACTGGCAATTCCATCATATATATTTATTTTTACACCACACCCATTGAACTTCTCTCTTGAAAGAATATTACCTTACAATGGCCACACCAAATTCTTATATTCATCGTTTATATGATATGATGCTTTCTGAACTTCTGATCTCTTCACTGATGTCACTTGCATAAATCGCACATGCTGCTTTTAGGGTTTTTGTATGGGAATTTCTAAGCTAACTATGCTAAATGCTAATTAATTTTGAATCATTTCTTCCTAAGTAAATCGTCTTTCCTTTGAGTTGAACTCAAATCCTAAAGCCAGTTGGTTGTATTTCGGGCTTATGTTAATTGTGATGTTATATGCTGGCCTGAACTTGTACCACACATTTAACTTTAACTTTCTGTTTCCAAGTAGGAGGGATTGGTGGTGGTGTATGTTTATGCCTTATTAGCGAAAAAAGATTTCCCTGTAACTTGTTTGGATGTCTTATTCTTGTCCATTGCTATTTGCTTGAAGGTTGACTCCTTTGATGGTGGCTCGTTCATGGCACAAAAACAATGTTGAAGGTATCCTAAGCAAACAGCCAGAAGGCCGAATACGCATTCTTCCGTCACCATATCTGTCTCTCCCGCTGATGAGCATTGTCAAAATTGCTCGGTGAGTTCAACTACCAGACACAATAGGTCTACTATTATCATTTTGGAGTGTCTGAAATTACTAGTCCAATACATATTCATTTCTATAATAGAAATGAAACCTGTCCAAAGTTCACCATAAATCTGTAATCATGTAGTACTGCCAACGGAGGCACAAACCTTTTGCATATTCCACCAGAAGAGGTGAAGATCGCCAAGTCTCACAATAGAGATATGCCTATTGATGTTAGGAACTAAAACAGTACAAAAAAATCTCCACTTCAGTGTAGAAGATGTTGGAATAACGCATGTATTCCTCATGTGGCCAAAGGGCCAATATATATACATGTACAGGTGGCATATATGCAAGAAACCCCTTATACAATGGGGTAAATACACAGATATATAATACACATCTAACACCCCCCTTCAAACTTATGGTGGATCAACAACATGAAGTTTGGAGAGATGAAATCTTGAGCCTGGTTTGTACCTTTGTGAAGAAATCATAGCCTGAAACTTGGAAGGCACATACTGAAGAGCAACAATCTGGTCTTGCACCTGTGTCCGCATGTAGGAAGCATCAACACCAATATGCTTTGTAAGCTCATGCTTCACCGGATCCTTAGCAATGCTAATAGCACCTATACTGTCAGACAAAAGAGGAGTCGGTGCAGAAATAGAAACACCAAAATCCTCGAGTAACCACCGTAGCCAAGTAACCTCCGCAGTCAACAAAGCCATAGCTCGCAACTCAGCCTCAGCACTCGAACGAGAAATTGCTGTCTGCTTCTTAGTCTTCCAAGCAATGAGAGAACCACCAAGAAAAACACAATAAGCCGAGAGAGACCGGCGATCGGAGGGATCACTAGCCCAGGTGGCATCAGAATATGCCTGGAGCTGTAAAGAGCTAGAGCGAGGGAAAAAGAGACGACGAGAGATAGTGCCACGAAGATAGCGTAGAACACGAAGAAGATGACTATAGTGGAGCTGAGTGGGAGCGGAAACAAAATGACTCAGGATATGCACAGGGTACGAAATGTCAGGGCGAGTGACACCAAGATAAACAAGGCTCCCAACAAGATGACGATAACGAGTAGGATCAGCAAGAGGCTCACCATCCGTGGGACGAAGATGAACATTAAGCTCCATAGGAGTCTCAGCTGTCCGCTGACCAGTAAGAGAGGCACGATCAAGAAGATCCTGGATATACTTTTCTTGAGATAGATAGAAACCCTCAGGAGAAGAAATAACCTCAATCCCAAGAAAGTAGCGAAGAGAACCGAGATCAGACATAAGAAACTGCTCATGAAGCCGCTCCTTGACAAAAGTAATATACTGAGGATCATCTCCAGTAATGATCATATCATCAACATACAAAAGGAGAAGCGTCCGACCACGAGATGAAGTGTGGATAAAAAGAGCAGGATCATGAGCACTCGCCGAAAAACCAGCTGCAGTGACAACAGAGGAGAAACGATCAAATTAGGCACGAGGAGCTTGCTTGAGGCCATAGAGAGATCGGCGAAGGCGACAAACCATACCCTCGAGAATGAGAATACCGGTGTGGCCGCACGTAGACCTCCTCACGCAACTCGCCATTGAGAAAGGCATTCTTGGCGTCCAAGCGAGAGATAGACCAGCATCGAGCAGAGGCCACGGCAAGAAGAGTGCGAGCGGTGGTCATGTGAGCGGCGGAGCAAAAGTCTCATCATAGTCACGGCCATACTCTGCTGGAAACCACGCGCTACAAGACGAGCCTTGTAACGCTCAAGAGAACCATCAAAGCGAGTCTTAACCTTATAGACCCACTTGCACGTGATAGGAGTAACACGCGCAGGAAGAGGAACAAGATCCCACGTGCCAGTACGCTCAAGGGCAGTGATCTCCTCCGCCATCGCATGTTGCCACTCCTGATGAACAGCAGGATCACGATAAGAAGTTAGTTCGGCAAGAGCTGCGGCAGCAAAACCAAAACGCTCAGGAGGCCGAATAGACTGGCGATCGCGAAGACTATAACGAGGAGTAGTCGAAGGAGATGACCCGTCAGAAGGAGAGGGCATATCGGAGGAACCTCAACTCATGGACGACGAGTATAGTAGAGAGGATAAGAAGGAACAAGATCATGAGCGGCCTCGGGAGAGGATGCAGGTGATGAAGAAGGTCTTGGCGAGAAGGAGGTACCGAGAGAGACCAAAGGCGTGGTGGAGTGGTGACTATAGGATTGGAAGGAAAAGTCGAAATGAAAGCGGCTCAACGGCATGATCTTGAAGTGGAGGAAGGAGACGGACGAGGATAGAAAGGACGAGACTCATCAAAAGTAACATCCTAGAAATCCGCATCCGTCGTGCCAACAGATCCCAACAACGACATCCTTTGTGCTTAGCATCAGAGCCTGAAAAACACACTCAAGCGGTGGCGGTCGGTTTGGTGCGCTCACGAGTGCAAGAAGAACATAGCACACACACCCAAAGAGGCGAAGTGCGGAATAATCGAGTGCACGAGAGATGCTCAATGGAATCCCACCTGCGGAGCGAGAGGAGGGCTGAATGTTGATCAAGAAAGTGGCGATGAGAAGCGACCTCGGCCAGAAATGTGGTGGAGCAGTGAAGCAATCATGAGGGCACGAGCCGTCTCAAGAAGATGACGATGCTTGCGCTCGGCCACACCATTACGAGCATGAGCACTGGACAAGAAAAGCGAGAGAGTGCCTCGCTCGGCAAGAAAGCCACGAAGGACTCCGACAAGTACTCTCCAGTAGAATCGTGCGAAAAACACAAATAGAAGAGTCAAACTGAGTGCGAATCATGGTGGCAAAGGTCTTGTAGATAGATAAAACCTCACTACGAGATGACATAAAGTATATCCATGTATGGCGAGAAAAATCATCAATAAAAATGATATAATATCTATGACCTCCTTTCGAAACAAAAGGAGCTGGTCCCCATACATCAGAATGAACAAGGTCAAAAGGACGCTGAGACACGGACTCACTAGAAGGATAAGGGAGTTGAAGCTGTTTGCCAAGCTTACAACTATGACAATGTAGAGAAGCATCACCAGATACAGACCCTAAGAGACCTCGACGAAGTAAAGAAGCCATGCGGGAACCACAAAGATGTCCTAAGCGATGATGCCGCTGAGCAAACGAAGCGGTGGAGGCTGCAGCAGCTGCAGAGGTGGACGCGAGAAGACTGACTGAGGCAGCGGAAGGAAGGTGAAGCCAGTCAAGCTCCCAAAGCCGTTGGGAGTCACGGTGGCGAGGGCCAGTACCAACCAGAGTCCCCGTGCGACGATCTTGAACACAACAAGAGTCGAATCGAAAATAACACGACAACCATGATCGGTGGTGGCGTGAGATATGAGTTGCATGGTTAGTTTTGGAACATGAGACAGCGGGAACATGAAAGAGGAATTTGAAAGAGTGCCTCGTCTGTGACACAAAGAGAGGTACCATCTGCTTTGTGTGGGCGGTGATAGGAGCGACTAAAGGACTAATGGAAGTAAGGAGGTGGAATCGGATGTCATATGAAAAGAAGCACCGAATCAAGAATCCAAGGTGATGTACGAGGAAGGAGAAGTAGAAGGTGGTCTCTCACGGAAGACTGAGCAAAGCAGAACCAGTGAGAACAGGACGATGCGAGAAGCAACCATGCGGCCTAGCAATGTGAGAAGTCTGTTGAGTGTCGGAAGTACCGGAAGTCTGCTGAAAGGAGGAACCTCCAGTGCTCTTCGGAGGACGAGCACCACGACGAAGATCCTTCTTCTTCTTGTAGCAAAACTGTTCCACATGTCCATCCTTGTTGCAATAGGTGCAATGAAGGCCCTTACCAACAAAGCAATTGTATCGATGTGAGGTACAGCCGGTGGTGGAGGCAAAGGCACAGCAGTGTAGAAGTTGGAGAAGCCACCAAAACCGAAGGAAGTGATGGCGATGATAGCGGACCCGCTCCACGGTCGAATCTCCTCGATCTGAGCAGTGCAGGGCCTCCAACAAAGTCACACGAGGATGACGAGCGAGAAGCGAGCACGGTGCTGTTCAAACTTAGACCAGAAGGCGTGTCAAAAAATCGTAGATGCGTGGCTCCATATGAGGCGCTAACGCCGACAACAACGGCGGTCAGCGGCAAACATCCGCCCCAAAGAGTCGATCGACGCCATATCGCGGACAAGCGAGCATAGAACTCATCCACGGTGGCATCTCCTGCTGCAGCTGATCGCTCTGTCGCTGTGACAAAGAAGGTACAAGGAATCACCGGATGGCTCGTAGTAGATGCGTCCACATCACATGTGCGGAAGCGGTCCAACAATATCACGATGAGGCGCACCTCCATGCTAGCAACCAAAATAGCGAGGCACGAGCATCTTCATCAATCCATGTCTTGTAAGTGCATCACGAGTGCGAAAAGTCTCCATGGCATCCTCAAAACCTCGAAGCCTTTGTACGAGCATCTTGAAGCATCCTTTGGGAGTGCAGGCTCAGCAGTGGAGTAGGGCGAGGCGGGCAAGACAACGCGCGTAAGAAACTCCCAAAGCGCGCCCACGCATGTGGATGCGCATATCTTTGAAAACCGATCTCGATAATTGAGACCATCGAAGATCACCGGCAACGAGGAGCGAAGCGGTGCACGCAAAAGAAGACATTGTTTTTCTTTTTTTCTCCTTTTTCTTTTTCTTTTTGCTTTTTTGCTTTTTTGATTGGTCAAAGCGACCAAGCGAAAGATGCGGCCGGTTTACAAAACCGGCCGAACCGACCCTTCTTCACCGAGCGGTCTCGGGATAGAAGACCGCAAGGTTGAGCGAGCTCGGGCGGTGGAACGGCGGCGGCCTCGCGGCGCCGCGCGGCGCCAGCGAGGCGGCGGCGGCGCGATGCCGGCGTCGGCGGTCTTAAGCGGCAGCGGCGGCCTCGCGCGACACCGACAAAGCAAGCTGCGAGAATCGTCGGCGGCGATGAGGACGGGGCGTGGCGTCAGATAAGCGAGCGGCGGCGACAAGGCAAGGCAGCGAGGCGCGCGGCGGGCGGCGGCGGCGGTGGAGAGCCGCGACGACGGGCGGGGCTGCGAGGATCGGCAACGGCGGACCGGCTCGCGGCGGGGCGGCGGCGATCCGGCGGATCGATCACGGGCGGATCGGCGGACTCGGCGGCAGCGATCCGATCTATCCCCGGCGGTGGCGGCCTCGATCTGGATCTGCGGCCCGATCAATGAACAGCGGACGACGACAATGGGAAAAGCAAGCAACGGTGGAATAACGAGCCAGGCAAAACCCTAGGTGTGACAAAACCCTAGGTTTGACGAGACATTTAGCTCTGATACCATGTTGGAATAACGCATGTATTCCTCATGTGGCCAAAGGGCCAATATATATACATGTACAGGTGGCATATATGCAAGAAACCCCTTATACAATGGGGTAAATACACAGATATATAATACACATCTAACATAAGAAATCACACCTCACTAGGCTCAGAGTGTTGAGAACATGGACTTTTTGTCTTGTTGGCATCCAGAAACATTTTGTCAGGCCCATTTTCAATTCTCAAAGTTCACAAAGAACACATAAACTGATGCCTTGTTTTCCCAATTTCTTTTGCACCCTTCACAAATTCACTTCTATGTTGATCTATTACAGGGAATGTGGATGGAGGAAAACATCTGTCTCATCTACTTGTGATGATCCATGCGCCATATGTTTGGAGATGGAGTGTACAGTAGCTGCAGAAGGTACCAAACTAACCATTGTGCTGAACCGTTCTACCCTGCCAATTCCATTAATAAGATTTTATATTTTAATAGGTTGTGGCCATGAGTTCTGCACCAAATGTTCACTCTATTTGTGCTCCACCACTAGCAGCTCAACATCCATCCGTGGCTTGCCTGGCTCCATATCTTGCCCATTGTGCAGGCACGCAATCGTCTCGTTCATTAAGCTCACGAGTACTACCCCAATAAAGGAGATTCCATGGACAAGCTCATCATTAGCTCTATGTGCGGCCGGTGCAAGCACTGGCTCAAAGTGTGCTAGCTCTTTGCACCGCCGGTCTGACATGCGTCGCTTACGCTCCTCTTCAGTTCAGGTCGGGTGCTCCTCTTTTAGATCCATTAGCTCCGGGAAATTGTCATCCATCAAGTTGAATTGCACAGGGGCTGACGAGATGATGCCTTGCCTCGTCAGCTGTCTCAGGTCGGATGTGCAGCGATCATCTTCGTATAGTGAAAGAATTAGAAGACATTCAGAGTTTTCATAGCATTCCTCTTTGTTGGTGTTGTGCCTCGCTTTCATTTTGTGAGTTTTGGGGGTTTGGCAGTTCAAACTTGTGCAGTGGTCTGTTAATGTTTATCTTTGCTTCTTTATACCTGTAGCTTGTCGTAATATATGACATGATCCCCGTGCTTAAGATGTGTAATTATACAAAGATTTCTTTGGTGTCTCGACTATTGGTAGAGTATCAGAGAGGGGGTTTGGCAGTTCAAACTTGCGGAGTGTTTTCCTTTGCTTCTTTATACTTGTAGCTTATGATGCATGTCAACTGTCATATTACATGATATGACCCTGGCCTAATAGTTTTTGCTTAAGATATGTTTGTATATAGTAATGGTTAAGATATGTTTGTGTATATGTCTCTTGTTCAGTTTTTTATCTGTAAAGTACATATGCACAATTGTTTCGAAAGCTGGCAAGCTCACAGATCCTATCAAGAAACAAAGAGAAGCCTTCAGGGAAGTTGAGAGCGTTGGCGGCGTATACGAATATTTACAGAAACCACTAAAGAGATGTCCAGTTAGATGTTAGAGCGAAAAAACTTGTAAATTTACAACTGATGATCGAAGTTTAGTCTGTCCATTTCAAGATGCTACCAGGGGCAAAATGAAGCTCATTCACTACCATATACAACCGAAAAACAATCTGTAGGACCGAAAAAGGCGACAGAGGGGGGGTGAATGTCGGTAAAAAAAAACGTGCCCCCAAGTACTCACAAATGATTCACTCATTCAATAGCTAAGACCCTATGAAAGATATGCACCAACTCACTGAACCTTGGACAAGAGCAAATTTTCAGATAGCAAACAGGAGTTCTCTTTTCTTGCCAAATCCAAGAAAATCAATGAGACACTTCTATTCTTTTTGGACAAGGGAAGCAAGAAAGTAACTACAATAGCTAGAGAGACCTAGGGACCAAGGAAAACCAACCCATGAGCAAGAAATTCAGAAATATGAGAAAACCTGAATATTACTGGCAGTAGCTACAAAAACTTAAATTCCCACTCAATCCTTGAACCTTTGGCCACGAAACTTTGAGGATAGCTACTTAATAGCCATAGGAATCTGCATGCCAACTTTCGTCATTTTTCGAGAAGGGAATTAAGAACAGCCCCAAATTGTAGAGAGGGCTGAAAACTGAAAATTTCAGATTTTTTGCTGTTTTCAAGCAAATGAGAGAAATGCATCTTTTCTTTTCAGACCCAAACACCAAGGAGCTATTCTCAACATAATAGGGACCCCAAACAACTGAAAGGCAACAAGAAATTCAGAGATTAAACTAGGAACTGACAAAGTACAGAGACAACTCTAAAGATCAAATTACTCCTCCATCTTTTATCCTTTGGCTCTAAGATTTTGCAGGTATATTAGCAATAACTAGAAGCTCCTCCGGACAAATTCTTAGGCCAACTTCTTGAGGAAAATCACGGGGACCAAGAACCCTAGAAACAACTTTGAAGAACTACCGGAAGGCATCAAATCCAAATTACTCAGAGGTCTTTAATCCTTGGCTCAAGAGACTTTGCAGTTATGTTAGCAATAGCACAAGGGATTCTCGGACCAAAGATTAGACCATCTCCTCAAAGGAATCAAGATCTGGACAAAACCCTAGAAATTGCAAAGCGAGCAGAGAAGGCTCAAAACTGAAATTTGAGGATTAAACGAGTTAGCTCTTTGGGAGATCGATCAAATGATCTTGAGGCACTATCCCATCACAGAGCAACCCATTTTGGGCCTTCCCAGCAATCAAGAACTCAAAACAACGAAAATCAAGAAATCACCAAAAGAGGGCATCGAAGGAAAAAATAATGAGAGCTGAATGAATCACCAAAAGCATCTCATATTGATATTGAGGATCAAAGAGACGTCCCCATACATGATTACAACTAGAGGAATGATTACAACTCTTAAGCCATCCACTCCCTCTCCTCAACTCAAGAATACACACCCATACATGCTTGGTAGAGGGGAGAACACTGGCACTCAAGAAACCATCGAAGAGTCACACATACAGAGAGGACACAACCTGCTGTATATACCAACCCTCCACCAACTAAAGCCCTAAAGACAAAACAACCCCTAAAGCCTATTTTGACTCAATCAAACCCTTGAAGTGCTCAAGAGGACATGCAGCCACCAACCTCTATTTATAGCCTCCGGCTAACGGGTTTCCGTCCCGTTACGCCCGCTAAATCCAACGGAGCCCGCTCCCGCTTGTGCAGCCACGCGAATTTCCCGTTTCGCCCCTCCTGCACCTTCCGGGAAGCTTCCGCGCTCCTTGCCTTGCACGCCTCGCAACCACCTCGAGTCCACGTCGTCTTCGACACATCCCGACCGTTCTGACCTCAGCGCCACCTGCGCCTAGTTCGGTCCACCGTGTCTCGCCACGACTCCGCCTCGACGTCCTGCAGCCACACAGACAAGAAACACATCAAATAGCACCGCTCGATACATGAAAGCGTAAAATAGCATAAGTACATCATACTCATGCAGAAGTCTAAACCTGTCGAATCATCTGAATATGCAACCTAAATCCAAAAGACCAGGAATGACCAAGTCCGACGGAGCCCAAATGCTCCACGCACCGACTCGACTCCGAACCACTCAAACCAAACTCGACTTATCTAAACCACGGTCAATTACTCATCATATACATGTGGTCACCTCCACATGGTTCATCACAATCCATGTTTTCAGGTAAATAACACATGTTTTACACGAGGCGCATTGTACCTCTCAGTCAAATATCAAGAGAATACAATGCATGTTCTCCAGACATGATGGAACTTGACCTTTGTTCAGCTCTTGTATAACCTAAAATTACTATTCAATTTCCGTGCTTGCCATATGTTAAGAGTATTTAAGTCATTTTCTATTGTTTAGGGTTTGGATCCTTGTATATCTCTTGTACTATATATATACCCTATAGGCTATTACAATACAACAAGCCATTCATCCCTCTCTTCCTCCTCTAATGTTAACATGGTATCAGAACCTAGGTTTTAAACCTAGCCTTTGCTCCGTTCATTGCCAGTCACCGCCACCGCCTCTGGGAGGAGTGTGTTCCACTCCTGGAGGCGGCCATCTCCCGGACACGGCACGCGTGCCTCCCCCAAATGCACTTTCGCCCCTCCCGGCCGCCGCCAAGCCTCAGATTCGGGCGGCGAGATCTTCCCCGCTGCCGGATCCATCCGGATCCGGTCTTCTCAATGCCGCCCAAGCTTCTCTGTTCCTCCCCACTGTCAGATCTGCCGCCGCACCGCGTTGGGCAGCCCGTGCCTCCGGCCGTCATCGCCCGCTTGAGCCAGCGCCTCCGTGCTGTTGCTCGTGCCCGCCCACGCCAATTTGTTGTTGCCGTCTTTGGTGGATCTTGGGCCACCGGATCCCACCACCCCTCTGCTCAAGCCACCGGACTAGCTGCCCCCCACTAGTGCCAGCCCTTCTCCGCTCGGATCCGGCTGTCTCCAGGCTGGATTCAGTCCTCTTTGCTGCGCCCCCACTGGGATCTAGCCTTGCCGCGCCACCTTAGGCCACCGCTACCGCCCTAGGCCTTCGACTCCTCTCGGTCGCTGCGGCTGCCTTCAACCTCCTATGTGCTACCCGCCACTGGCCCATGCTCGTGTCAGCAATCCATGCCGCTAGCCTGTGCCAGATGCAGCCGCCGCCAAGCTCGCGTCATCGCTTGTGCAACCACGTGCTCCGGAGAGGGCACTCGGGTGGAGTTGAAGAAAATAGAGAGAGAGAGAGAGAGGATCAGATTCACTTCAGGTGGAAGAAAGAAAAGAAAGAGAGAAAGGAGTCTGTGTGGGGCTGGTCCTTTAGTCTTTGGTGTTAAGCTGCTCTATGTTGCTACTTGAATCTACAACTTTTTGAGTTTGAGTCTTTTCCTTTTGAGTTTTCTACTGCGCTCATCCAAATCCATAGCATCTCTCTTTTAGTTCGTCAAAGTCGTGCGAGTCCACAAAATACTTGTCAATCAACTGACTACTTTGCTAGTCATGGTTCATCTTCTTGGATAGGTGTGGTCCTCTCCTTCCTTTCATATAGCCTCAGCTGCTGCCCTTCTCTTTGAGCCACTGCAGATCGTAATCTAAATGATACGGACAGGTACCAGAGACAGCTGTTATCTCTACTCAATATATGGTCACAATTAAATGACATAAAGGAAGGATGGTTCCATTTCAACTAATAGAATATAATTATGCAAGATAGGCACACCAGGAGTAAGGACAAATCCGACAAGTGGAGACCACTGCAAGAAGATAAAGAAGTCGAGCATGTTCATCGACTCGGGAACTTAATGGTAGCATGTTGTTTGTAGAATCTTCAATATAATAGGTACTTGTGTATTTTACCATTGTGTTATTGATATAAATCAGAGGGTTTTTTAAAAAAAGAAACAGTGAAGAAAGTTGGATTTGCATATACTTCCTAATTATGTTGCGGCCCATGCATGGTACTCTTAGATCTCTGTCGACCCATACTATGGTGGACAGTTGAAGAGCGATGCTGTGAGATGACTCGCAAACAGAGGGACCAACTGCAAAATTTTTGTCACAAAATCATGTAAACGAAGATGTCGTACACATTTTTAGCAGACCAATCTCCACTTTATTACCAATCAGACCCGGATGAGTTTGATGGAAAACATGAGGTAAATTAAAACCACAGAAGTAATTAAATAACACGAGAAACCATGGAACCCATAAGTACAGTTCCAAATACAGACTCAACTTATTAATTTAGGAAATAAACATCAAAATAAAATTGTATTGAAGTTGACGATCTTCTGGCATGAAGAACAGTGTCTACCAAGAAACCTGCACTTATCAAGCCCCCAGCGTCCAAGAGTTACAATCAGGATCCTGCATAAGATATTGCAAAGTAAGAAAAAGAATTTGTTGAAGTGTGATAATGCTCCTTTAATTAGTGGAATTGCTATGAAATGTCGAGATTCATATCAACAGGGCAATTCGCCCAGACGTGACAACTATAAATTGCTATCGTGGTATAGCTATCCTAGTTTAGCATATATAGTTGGAATTATGGACTGCGTAAAATGTTAGAAAATTATGAAAATATTCAAAAAACTATGAAAATATTCACAAACATACTAACAAAAGTATATTACATATATAACTAGAAATTCGAAGTTGCGACTTGTGAGAAACAAAAAACATAAGTTGATATGTTAAATAGTGATTTCTCACCTTATCTTACACCGGGAGAGTTTTAATACCAATTTATTTTTTACGGGTCCACTAATTTTCGGTATTTTTTCTTAGATAAATTTTTCGTGGGAACATTTCAATAGCTGTCGTGCATTCCAATTATAGTTAGCTGGTATATATTATCACTATTCATTGGACCATTTGTCTTTTCTGTTTCCCTCAACTCCGGCAGAGTTGCAACGTCCAATTTGCTACAGGTTTACTAACTCATGTATTCTGTCATGGATTTTGTCAGTTCATCAATAGCTATTTTTTTGGTATTTTGCAACATTGCCCTATTTGATTCTCTCAGGCTCGGAAGAGTTTTAACACCAAATTTTCTATGGGTTCACTAATTTGTGCACTGTATCTTACATGATTTTTTCAATTCGTTTTTAATATTGCGTCATGCGGTTTGCTTAACTTGCGTAGCTATATATCCTATTTGGTAGGAATATTACATCAAAATTGCTTAGGTGGATATACACTCATGCATGGTTGCTTTGCATGGTGTTAGGAGGGTACAAAAATTCTCCAACAACTCATAGATGTACTACAAGATATTACTAGGTTACCAGCGAAGTTTCAAGTACAAACACGAATGCTTGTGGTACATGAAATAAGACATATATTGCTGAGGTATATAGCACTATGTAAATTTTTGGGATTACATCGAATGTTATTTTTGAGAATTTTGCCAAGCTTCATGTTGATGGATCTAATTTATATTTCAACACGACGTCAACGTGCATGGTACCAATGCGTGTCGTCAAAAATATTTTAACATGAACAACCAAGATATACAAAATAATCTAGGTTGACCATATATATATATATATATATATATATATATATATATATATATATATATATATATATATATATATATATATATATATATATATATATATATATATATATATATATGAAAATGACGCCATTTAACTACTTTTTAAAATTATAATAATACATTGTCTTGATAACATTGTCCAAAACACCATCACCTGTGAACAAATATCCATGCATAGCATTAAAAGGAACTTGTATGGAGTATTGAAATATCGTGGAATTTAACGTATACAAAGAGATAAACAGCATCGATTTCAAGCACTTAAAATTCTACTTACCGAGTTCATTGGAGTGTAGAATGCATGAATTTTAAGTTCATAAGTCCTCGCAATGCTACTCTCCTGGAGTACTTTATGCTCAACAATACCGCGTGCCAAAACAAGTTCTCCTGTCCCTCCAGTAATGCTCCACTCACCGTCTAGTGGAATAGTCCCCATCACCTGAAGCGTGGACCCATTGAACCTATTTTGTGCGTAAAAAGGAAATTAATCTTGAATAACTAGAAAGTTTAGAAGGAATATACCATTTAACACTTGAACAATTACGTGTGGTTCAATTTCCTTTTTTGAAAATATAAGGTAGGACACGCACATGCACCACACGTACATACTTAAGTGTGCCCCCTTAATTAGCACACACACTTAGAATGACAGAAGTCAGGGATAAATTCAAGATCTCACAAAGTTCTTAGTGAGCCACATGAGCGTGTGCGTACAAGGTGAGCATCAGGATTTGAATCCCAATGGGTGGAGTTATACACTCACAACTCTACCACCCAATCAAAAGGTGGTTCCCATTACACATGTGGTGACATGGATGAACTAAATTATCCATTAGGCCACAAAAATGTATGGCTACGAAGAATTTTTCAGAGAGGTTGCACGCAATTATTTTCTTATGGGAAAAACTTATTACCCTGTATCCTCGAACACTATGTTCATGGACGTGTACCAGCTATTGCTGGTTAGACTGGAGTGGAAATGCAAACCTTGCGCACGTCCGACAATACTTGCATTTGGCCCAGGCCAATCAGTAATGGCAGTTACACCAAACCCTTGAGGATTGCTTGGGTTTATCACTACTAATTGGTTGGGGTTTTCTCCCCAAGCCACTTGATTTATGTATAGGTGCATATAAAGCTCATTTTGCACGAGTGCACATAGAAGAGGAGCGATTGCATAATAGGCCATGGCTAGGGTGTGACGAAGTATTATGGAGGTGACGATATATTGGTGTCGTTGTGTATTCGAAGAGGGAAGGAGGGGTTGTATTTATAGACCACTAGAACCGGTCTACATCGATGGAGGACTTGGGTCCTAGCCGGTGCAGGGCGCTTAGCAATACTAATGACCGGTGCTTATAGCTGGTCTTTTCGATGTCTATTCTCATCGTACAATTAATTATTCAGAATCGACAAATATGCGATTTGCTGAAAACATCTCCTTTATAAGGCCTTGTACTGTTTTCAGCACTATTTTAAAACAAAATGATGCTTGATACTCCTGTCTAGATCATATCATGTGATCACACTTCAATATTCGGCATATATAACATGGTTTCACATGGAAAATAGGATATGTGCAAGCAACTGGGTATTAAATTTTGCTGCAGCACGTATGTAACATGACAAACCAAATTTTATTTCACCTATCTGAGCATTATGTTTACTGCCTCAATATTTTTTTTTGGATATTATGCTATTTGGTGAAAATATGATAAAAATTTATGTTGAGCCTCCTATCGCGAACGGAGAGACTAGATCGAAGTGGAAACCCCATACCACCACTTGAACACATTTTGAAAAAAAACCCACAAGCAACATATACACAAATGCGATAACCCCACCCCTTTCTCCTTCCAATCCTCATCCTCTAGCCACACCTAAATCCCCGCGCTCAAACTCAAGAAAAAACCTAGCATGCCTCGTCCGCTGCCTTCTTTTGTCGACGTCGCCTTCCCTCACTCAGTGCACCATCGCCTTCCCTCTCCCCACCCGCTGGTGTGTTAGAAATGTAGGCAATATTTTAATTTGAAATATTATTAGGAGACATATATAGCAAAATAATAGTGATGTAAAACTTATAACTAACAACAACAGGTAAATCATATTAGTATTTCAGAATATAGGCAAGAACAGAATTATAACAAAATCGAAAGGTTGCATGAACAACTTATAGTAGGGCTTGATGAAGAATAGGAAGCGGTGTAGAGGTGATCACAGTGAACATAGTCGATGTCAAGGAAGAAGCAAGCAGTCGCATGAATGTGCTGACTAGAAACCTTGTTGTCGCCCTGTGCTAGTGATCTTTGTGGTAAAGGCTTGGAGATTCTGCTCACCTCTTTCTTGGTGCACACCGAGGAGGAAGGCCAACGCCAGTTCAGTAGCTCAACACCACATCTCAGATATCCTGAGAGAAGGAAGAAGAATGGGAAGGAATTTGGTTGTATTCTTAGCCTGGATGTCTTCAGATCATTTTATGGACTCGCAACAATTACTCACTAGAACTGATGGCATTAACTCAATTAAACCAAATTAAGTCACTAGTAACTACTAATTCAAACCAAATAATGATATTTATGCTGTGTTTATTAGCTCCTAACTAGTTCAGAGAGAGAGAGAGAGAGCGCAAAATAAGGTAGACTTGATTCACGGTATGGCTGTACCACATCATGGTCACAGTTGCAAGTCATACGATTTTTATGTGAAAATATGTGAAGACACGTACGTGTGCACACGTGCTTGTGTGAGCTTTGTTATAGTCCTCCTAATGCCACCCATGCCATGTGTCAAATGTTTAAAGGATTGGCAAGGGCTCCACCTTATATATTGCTCTCTCTCACCACTTAATTGGGCAATATGATGCTAAATCATATATGCTTTGGAATTTCCAAGAAAATGGGCCTTACCATAGGCCAATTTCCATCACAGTGTACATTAACCATGTCACCCCAATGATGAATGGCCATTGTGTGAGTCAACGGCTGCGGTGCACCATCATTGGCTACTCCGGCCTCTAGGTCTAGTCATCTCATTGCTGATTGCATCCTAACAATGATCAAATGCTCCACAAGTGTATGGTATCATTGCTAGTATATATTTCAAAGGAGTAATAGTATTGTATCCATGAGGAGTGCTAGGTTTTTGTATTGTAGATATCTAGTCCTAATATTTTTAAATAAACAAGAAATAAATGGCTAATTATAATAAATTGTAGAAATATAACATGCTCAATATATAATAATTCAAGGCATTCTTGAGGCATTAGTCCTCCACTAGTAAAGCTCGAAGGTTTGATGGGTACCACTATGCCGTTCATAACATCTTTATGTGAGTGGAGCTGAAGATGAATATGTCTGTGAAACATATCCCTTATAACGCCCATTCATCAGCACCGCAACATCAATATGGGATGGATTTAAGGGAGGCCTTATCTTGGAACCCAGGCTATACCCTTAAGTAGATGGGTCTTCATAATTCCCTCGTATCAACAATATGGGGAATTGGGTACAGTCTGTCACCCTTCTACCTACCACCCCCATCTCATCTAATGATGCTATCCTTCATGTCCTACAAAGGCAATTGGTGCATAGTTGATGTTCATACAACCATCACGAAGAATGACATCATAAGAATATAATAAACTACACTAGATCCCTAATCTATCTCATGATTTCTACATTTGGATACCCATGACCTCAAGGACTAAATAGATTAATCAACAATAAAGAAGAAATGCATGAACAACATAGAGGTGACACCAAACATCTTCTAAAAATAATAGATTAAACCACAAAACCAATCTGATGAATAAACAGCTCGGTGGACTCACAAACCTAACTCTTCAAAATGATCTATAATAGTTTATGGCTAAATCTTATGGAGATATATGGTGGAAACAATGATCTAGAGGTGGAAGGTGTTAGAGATGTTTCTCCCCACTAGGAGGTGGTTGTGTCTCTCTATGCCGATTTGGTGGAGTTTGGTGTTTTGATCCCCCTTTGACATAGTATATAATGTATCGTGAAACCTCCATGTGGAATTAAAGAGTGGACCACCACCATCAAGATCTATTTGTCGAGACAAACCGCTTGAGGTGGTATGGTCGAGTGGTAACCCTTGGTCTACTCTCTTTTAGAGACTCCAAATGCAACATGGTTTCTTCTATTGTGCTTATCTCTCGATCATTGATTTGCCTAGCATTGGTTATTGTCTCAAAATATCCTCCAAAAATACAGGGTCCTCCTTCATTCCTTCCGAATTGCATCGGTACCTAACATATATGAGTTTTCTTCGTAGACTCAACTTTATGTAATCATTAAGGCATAAAAATAGATAAAATGAGTAACAAATATGCAAAAAAAATAGCAATAATATATATATGTATGCAAAATGCTTGCATCAACCTCCCCATTCTTAGAAGCAAACCTTAAGCTCATGAAAAAGATCCTCATGTTTATGTAACTTAATTCTGAAATTATAATAGCAAGCATTGTAGCAAACCGAATTCTTTCTAAGATCAATGAAATCTTTCATGAGTGATACTATTATACACCATTTCTTAGAATAACTGTTCTAAACCTTGCCATCCATTGGAGCGATCCCACCCACCGTCCCCTACTCTACCCTAGCAATAGAACCGCCCAACCCTAGGACCAATCCTATTGCTGACCATGCAACTCACCCCACAAGAACATTTCCCATTTCTAGCCAATTTTGTATTGACTAGGCTCTAACCACAATGGAAGATGATGGGTTTGCTCTGACTAGGCTTTGACCACGGAAGAAGATGATGGGTTTGCTTTGACTAGACATTGATCGAGGTGGGAGGAGCATTTTGAAACAACTCAGATTTCAAAAATAAATTGAATTTCATTGAATCTTGGTTTCAATTGGGTATTTGCCCAATTCAGCACCTTCCCCACCCATCTACGCTTCTCTTCCTCCTCATGCTACCTTCTCTAGCCAAATTCACAAGAAACATGCCGTCATCACTATTCAATGTACTCACAAACGGCAATAACCCAACTCTTCTGTTGTCACCATCTGATAAGAGCACTCCCAATGCAGAAACTATGGATGGTTTCTATGGCATTAAATAAGGTGCCAAGTAAGCAAAATGCTGATGTGTCTTTGGAGTTAAGGAGGAGAGATAAGGAAATGGTTTCTTATATAGACACCATGTCTACACAGGAACCAAGATAGAAAGAGTTGTGATAGGTAGATGATAGGAGAGAGAAGATAGATGATTGGATGAAAATTTTATTTGTAGAAACTATCCATTGGGAATATAGTTTCTATGAGTAGTGTCTACATTAATTGACAAGTATAGAAACTATCTCATAATTTTTGCATTAGGAGTGCCCTAACTCACCTGATTCCTTTTCGCCAACACCGGTTGACAGGCAACCACCACCTATCCCTCAAACCTCGCTCTGCCAGCACCTGACATCGCCATTAATTGGCTATCATCTCTATCCCGCTACGTGCCATGACCGCATTGCCCTCCCCACCACCGAGGCGATTCTCTCTCTCACAACCGACCTCCTTGTGCCACTTCCCACCGTAACATCTTGGTATTCATACCTCTGTTTTCCTACCTCAGTCCATATCAATTCAATTCTGAGCAACCATAGCCTTCCTGAGCCACCACGAACTTATTGCCAACCGTGTCGACCAACTACCTGACACTAGTACAAAAATGGTCATCATAGATACTTCAAACTATCATCACAGATAATTTTTTGAACTGTCTGAATTTATATGTTAGTGATAATCAGAAGTCATCACAGACGGTTTGTGAGCTGTCTATGATAAATACATCACAGTCGGTTTATAACTAGAACCATCTATGAAAAAACTATCACAGACGATTCTAGCTACCAACCGTCCGTGATACTCACACATCATAGACGATTGGTATATAGAACGTCTGTGATACTTCCCCATCACAGACGGTTTATACCACAAAACCGTCTATAATAATTCATTCTATACCTAAATTTTTTCTCTTTCTCAGCTAGCCTCAGGAAATGTTAACTATATCATCTCAAAACAAGCAAATACAACAATAAACATAGCAACACATTCTATTTCCATTAAGATTGGAATCCATCATTACAACATCACAAGATATCGAGTAGGTTGCCCATAGCACTGCATACATAAGAGGATACTTACAATTTTACAAAGATAAACTTCATGGCTACAAATTCAGAAAATGCTTACACTACATTAAACTACAATATAAAACAAGTGGTGCGGAAAATTTTTCAAGTAGCAGAAATAAAAAGGCAACAAACATCATTTTTAGCTTGTATGACAAAATCCATATAGCTTCTATGTTGGCCTTCTTCCTTTTCATCTAGCCATTGCCTTCTTCCTTTCCATCTTGCTGAACCCCTTCCTACCCTTGCTGCGCACAAACAATTTGGAGTAGTACTGGCAGTATTGGTTCTTCGAGTAGGGAGAGGGGGTTAATAAGGGGCGAGAGGTGGGGAGGAGAACGATGCTTGCCATTCGATCACAAAGATAATATATCGGTACAATATAAATAACTAATCTCAAAAGGGAAAATAGCAAAATTTTATATGGCTTATATGTACTCATTTGAAAGGTTTCGATGAGATCTACAACTTTGTAGTTGAGGCAAACCCCAAATTCCGAACGGAAGATAAATAAGTTTGGCGAATATAGAAACTGAAAACTTGCAACACAAATTTCAGGGTAAAGATGGCCTATTTTGGGGGTCTTAGAGGGCAACTAGTGCAAGCGGTCATTATTTGGATCGGGCTCGTCGTTAGCTTTCCAACGAGTACAAGAATGTCGAAAATGGACATCGTATGCAAAAGTTATGCCCGTTTTACTGAAAGTGTTTCAAAACTGAATCCCTACTCGGACTTAGGCAGGAAATTATGAAATTTTGGGGGATTGTAAGGTAGAAAACATATCACAAATGATTTTTAATACAAATTATCTATGAAGTATCACAGATGGTTTAAATAAAAAACCGTCTGTGATGTCTACCATTATCACAGACGGTTCTTATCAAGAAAAACCGTTTATGAAGTATCACAGACGGTTTAAATAAAAAATCATCTGTGCTGTAAGTATCACAGACGGTTTATATGAATAACTGTATGTGGTATTTTCACAGAAGGTTATTTATATAAACGGCGTGTGGTGGTTTACTGTTACTATTGCGTTACCGGCGGCGGTGTGCGGGTAGGAATGTGCATTCGGTTACCAGGTTTGTAGATGCCACCGTACTTGCTCACATGCATGCAAAGAAATGGGTGCACCTTTACTGCAGAGCGGATGCCTACCAACCACCAAGCATTAGCTACGGTCTACCTGCAAAACCTATACGATTTCGCGCCTCTTGTCGTCGGCAAGTTATCTGTGAAAACCATTCGTAAATTGAAGTTGCAAATCAAAAGTTATGTCTATGAAAAGAGGGAGACATGTACTGATAGATATCCTAGCTGTTGCTCTCTCGTACCTAGCTACACGATTAGCACACACGGCATCTGTGAATATACACCGGCTATCTAGATCATAATAAATCATATATAATCAATCTAAACAAAATAGTATAATTTAAAGCATTTAATTTGATTTTAAGTTAAGATTTTAAAATGACAATTCAAGTTCATCTAAAGGTATTTAAGTATGAGCTAAAGTATATTAAAAAGTCTAAATGAGACCCAAAAGCTCAAATTGAATCATGTAAAGTGGTAAAATTTTAATTCAGTCAATTATGCTTAAGTACTAGATATAAATAATTCTTGAAATTTAAATTATTTTAAGCATTATCTTAGCAAAGCAAGTCCTCAACTAGAAGCCATCCACTATTAGCACCAAAGCTTCAATCTTTTGATATATTTTTATAGTCTATCTTAATAAAGCAAGTCATAGAGTAGGAACCATCTACAACTACCTTCTGAGTTTCAATTAATTTGAGTTATTTTCATTTTATTTGCAAGCCATTGCTGACCATCTCAAGCATGTTTTACATTACACATACTTGCACGCTTTTCAAAGCGTATAAGGCTCCACAAGCCCGATAACATATTTCATCCATAAAGACGTGATCTAAACCACTTAGGCCAACGCCACAATTTTGCAAATAGCTAATCTATCCAGCATCAGATAATTTCCATAATTGCCACCCACCATCTTTACGAATGATGTGATGCCTATGACTTGTCGCCATGATCGTGCATCTATATGGAGGCCGTAACCACTTGAAACATCCAATTCGCATGGCACACCAACATCACACAATAGTCTGTGATGCCCAATGCTTCCCACCAAGATCATATGCCTGCTCCAAGGAACGTCACCATTTGAAACACACAAGTCCAATTAGTAAACCACATGCATGCCAACCTCTCTTGGAGCAGATCGATCTCAGATTCATTCGGGACCGCTCGATCAATTCTAGACCATTCGATTACTTTGGAACATTCAGAATATTCTGAACAGCTTTAGAATGTCACACCATTTGATTGCTCACGGATCGCTTGATCGCTTTGGGGACGTTTAGACCAGTCCGAATGATCGCACCATTCAATCATTCGCGGACCGCGCGATCATTCAATCATTGGGCAAATTCATTTGTCACAGGTTGCTGTTCTAACAGTGGTTGACGCCATCGGTTCGTCAGGCTGCATGAATCAAAGTTATCATTATCGATCCTACGTTGTGCAGATCGAGCATCCCCAATATCAGAAGTAATCATCTCATGCTTGGTATTCTTGATTTAGTTCTTATTTACAAGAACTTGGTTTTGTTCCTTCCCGAGCTGACACTTCCCTATTTATCTATAATCATAGTAGCGTGATCACATATATTCTAATTTATGTTGATAATATTATTATCACTAGCTCATGTCCTCATGCTATTTATACCTTGATTCAGAAATTGCAGTCAGAGTTTGCTCTCTAGTATCTCGATAATCTTCATTACTTCTTGGGCATCGAATTATGTCGATCAGGGGAGGATCTCATTCTTGTTCAGTCTAAATATTCCACCGACCTTCTACAACAGACCGGAACGACAATATGCAAACCAATAACTTTTCCAATGTCAACAACTAAAAAATTTGCAAAGTCTGATGGGAGAGAGTTATCAGCTGCATAAGCAACACAGTACAGGAGTATAGTAGGTATTTTATAGTACCTAACATTGACACAACTAGATATATCATATGAGGTCAACAAGGTGTGTCAATTTCTATATATGCCAACCGAACATTATTGGACAATGGTGAAAAGAATTTTATAGTATGTACGGGACACAATGAGTGTTGAACTCTGTATTCGCAAGCCTACTTCTTGTTCGGTTAATGCATTCTCTGATATAGATTGAGCAAGATCAGCAGATGATAGAAGGTCAACCAATGGTTTTGCAATTTTCTTTGGCTCCAATCTCATATTATGGAGTTGAAGGAAGCAAGCCATAGTTGCGAGATCCAGTACTGAGATAGAGTACAAGGCTCTTACAAATACCACAACAGATATTGAAATGTTCCCACAAAAAAATTATCTAAGAAAGAATACAAAAATTAGTGAACCTGTAAAAATCAAATTGGTATTAAAACTCTCCTGGCTTAATATAAGGTGAAACATCACTATTTAACATATCATTTTATCTTTTTTGTTTCTCACAAGTCACAACTACAAATTTGTAGTTATATATGTAATATACTTTTGGAAGTATGTTCGTGAATAGTTTCACAATGTTCTAACTTTTTACAAATTCCATAATTCCACTACCAGGAATCGCACCTTTCGTGAGGGGAAAAAACCCACAGGAAATGGGGGAAAACCCACAGGAATATATTTCCTGACGGTGAACCGTCAGGCATGAACCCAGAGGATAATTCGCACAGGGAAATTGCATTTGCCTGGGTGTCAACTGACAGAAAAAATATTCGCGTCGGCTATCAGCGACGGTTACCGCCAGAAAATTTTTGGGCACGTCAGGTTTTCAGTTCTTATTTCGCGTGTTAACCCCGTCAGAAAAACCCGAGAGAAAATTTATTCGCGACGTGCACCGACAGAAAAAATTGCATCGTGCATGGCCCAAATCTTCATATTCCTGTAACTAGTACCGTCACAAATCCCCATCAGGAAAATTAATAGTGTAGGTAATCGACAGAAAAAATGCAGCCATTCTAAATATGCCGAGAACCCCTTTCTCTGTAGTTGGCCCGTCACAAAATAATCACAGTAAATCGATAGCAAAACTGCAGTATACATTGCAGAAATTATACATCCAGAATTCAGAACTTCCAGAAGCACAAATTATACATCCAGAATTCAGAACAAAACCATACATATACATTGCAGTTTATAGCACATTCAAAATAATCCATATCAACAAATGGACAGCACATCCAGAATCATACTTGTGACACATCCACAAAGGGTCAGAACTTCCAGAAATCAGCCATACATAAAGGCATTAAACCATTGTCTACTTGTCACAACCAGCAGCACAACCATCAGTTTTAGCAAGTCAATTTCAGACATTTCACAAATTAACACAGCCATGCATCTACCATCAGCCAAAAGGTAAGTTCATACTTCTTACTATATGCAAGTAGCATCACCAAAAGTTAGTCTAATCATTGTTGCAACCAAAAGTTAAGTTGATCAGTACTAAGGTCATATTGGTGAGCAAGTTCAACATCCTAGGATGCCCCATTGTTGCTCCTGTCCTCGCAGCTGATGTTCCCCTCCCTGCCCTCGCAGCTGATGTTCCCCTCGTTTCCCTCGCAGTTGATGTTCGCATCACCATCCCCATTGCCAAAACTTGCCGGATCTGGTTGTGAGCCCGCATGTGAAGAGCCAGTTCGCTACAACAAACCATGCATATAGCACGAGTAAGAGGAATAATCAACTTATTAATATGAATTAAGTAAGCAAAGGTAAGGATTATTAATTGATTACTAAAATGGCCAATATCATTGCTTTTAGCACAGTTATCTATGATTATCTTCCTTTTCACGAATGTTGTAAGATCTGTACCTATCTTAACTCCTAGAAATATTATTGATGTGCACAATTTAATGCTAGAATGAAGATGTTAAACTTATATGCAAAGTAACTCTGTACAACTGATCAGATTGTATTACTCATGACTACAGGTGTGCCAAAATTTCAAAATAAGCAATGATGTGCACAATTTAATGCTAGAATGAAGATTGTATTCTTTATCAGTTTAAGCAATGAGGGTCATCTATAACAAGGTGGCATTCCTTGCTACCTTACCATCAAGTTAGATCTAATAATGAGGTTATGCCGGATGTTACAAATATCAACATGAAGCACAGTGAACTGCTTTGCATTTGTTGGCATTCTGCCATACCAAAAGCCATTAGATCTCATATTATGTAATAGAAAAGTCATGCAAAGGTGACATTAAATGATCTGACCTGGCCATGCAAAGGTGACATTAAATCTTCATCTAGTGGTGGTTCTTCTCCTATCTTCTCAAAGAGCATCTGTAGTTGGATAGAAAAGAATGGAATTACTGGACTAGTGAAATAATCAGCAAAAACATATGTGCAATTTGATTTGTTACCCTGATCTGTCTTGATTGAACATGTAATTGACGATGAAGCATTGCATTTTCACGTAGGACACTTGGACCGTGGTGTTGGATGGCCTAATATTTGTTGCTTTAGCAGCTGATATAACATCAGCCTTCCTCACTGCTCCATTACCTATTGGAACACGACCATGTGGCAGGTCGCCACCTATGGTGTATAGTGCCTTCCCGTCTAGTTCATTGTAAGCCAAATTTTGTTGATTTTCAGAGCTAACTGTTATATTGTAATCATCCTATCATAAAACAATACGGTTTAAGTTTATACACAAAAGACCATGCAGATGAATTACAGCTAAATTACAAGGCCAACAGAAATGGAAAAACCACAATACAAATATGCAAAATGAGAATATACCATGATTTTTTGTGCTTTTTGGCAGCTTACTGGACCACTACTTCCAGAACTGTCAATGTTTTTAGCTCCTGACTTCATGGCCGCAAATGTGTTAACTCCCGTAGCCTTCTCAGGACCATAGTTATATTCCTAAAAACCCAACCAGAAACAAAATTCAACCAATATAGTAACTAGGAAGTAATGATGACTTGAGAAATTGTAATTGTTTAATAAATAGATACCAGCCACTGTTGTGTCTCGGTGTATGGGCGTGATCCTCCTCTGTTCCGAGCATCATTCTCAGATTTTAGCCTTGATTCTTGGGCTTTCTTTCTCTTTTGCAGGAACTGATCACCACTGCAATGGCTGCAGAGGAGAGGCCAAGCTTCCTCACCAGCCCATTCAACGAAACCATCCAAGTACTGCTGTTCTTCAAGTTCATATGATCTTGCTAGTGCATCATCTAGTTCCTCCCATGTTTCTTCAGAAATACTCCTTGACAAACATCCACACGAAGTTGGTACATAATATCATTTACTCGTTTATCGCGTAATTCTCAAAACACGATCCGCCTCGTCCCGCAATTCTCTCAGAGAATAAACTCTGCACATTTATGTGGCATGACACTAATAGATATTAAATAGGCAACAAAAGGGAAAATTAGGGTAAACAATATGCATTTACCCAAAATTTTTCCTTCACTCGATCTGCATTTGTCTCTCCTGCATCATTTTCATTGAGATAGTAATCTTCCCAATGGAGAGCAGTCGAGTATGAAGAGTTCTTCCATGCTCATCCATGTCTAGCACAATGCTCAGGTATTCCCTTTTGAGAATAACTCCAAGCTGTGTGTTTGTACTTGTAATCACTAGGATTAAATTGCGCATATCTGAATTGCCTACAAGTAATATGCCATTCGAACCATTCATGTAATAAGCAACTTGTGACTTCATCATGTGTAAAAATAAGGTGAATAGAATTAAGTAAAACATGTTTTTGTGCTCACCTATCACCTTGAGGTAGAATGGCCACCTTTCGACCTCCTGGAGGGAGTTTCAGTTGGGTCCTTGACCTCTTCTTCCTGCCTCTCTTTTAAGGCTGCTCCCTTCCCCTTTCAGTACCACGGCGATTCCCTTGCATCTCAACATCAGCCCCAGAGTTAGCACCATTAGCAGGGACACTCTCAGAGTTAGTAGTAGGAGTCATGCTCCTATGAGAGTTGGAACCATCAGATGCAGATTTAGTTATAGGAGGCATGCTCCTAGAGTTGGCACCATCAGAATTTGATGCAGATTTAGTTCTAGGAGGCAAGCTCCTAGAGTTGGCACCATCAGCATTTGTCCTATTGGAGGCAGGCAGCCGCTCCTTCTTTGAATTGAGAGCCTTGTGACGGAGGTTCATGATCTGCATATAGCCATTCAAAAGTTAGTGACATTGTCTTAGATATAACTTGCTGGAATTAATATAATGAGCTGCAGAAATAAGAAATGGCACACAAAAATATAATATAATAGTATAAAAAAGGAAGGGTAGACAATGAGATTGCAGCAGGTGTTACAATGTTTTTTATCATAATAAAGGTAATTCGGTTTCTGGTTACAACAAAATCACAAAATATATTTAAGCCCAATCAGAATTCTTCTGGATCATAATGAGGAGCTTCAAGCCCATGATCTTCTTCTTGTTCTTCATCTTCTTCTTTATCTGCACCTTGATTCTTCACCTTCAATGTTCATTTTGCAAGATAATCCAACTCTTTTGGATTTGTTATCTCATCTGACATGAATGAGCTTGTAATGTCTAGGTCATCCCCTAAATCGATAACAAAATGCCCTTCTAATCCTTCCTCTTGATAGAATGATACTTCTTGTGGCTGCCCCTCAGGAGGGTTAGATTCATGGGTGTTTGTAAGAGGCGGAAGATAACCATGTGGAGAAACATGATATACAACCCACCAATCTTTCAAATCTGATCTGGAGTTGCATGGATATTGTACAAAATAAACTTGTGTAACTTGACTTGCTAGGACAAATGGTTCAAAGTTTGAAAGCCTAGATGTGTGCTTAACCTCTACCAAACCCAAATTTGCAGTACGCCTAACTCCAGAAGGTGTTGGATCAAACCAGCGACAATCGAATAAAACCAACTCAAGTTTCATGCTGCCTTGCCAAGAAATTTTTATGATGTCCTCTATAACACCAAAGTACTCATCATCATCAAGAGAAGACACACAAACACCAGTATTAACAGTAGTTATTCCTGATCTAGCACTCTCATACTTCTCGGAACGAAATCTATATCCATTGGTATCATAGCATCCATAAGAGGTTACTCTTTTAGAAAAGCCATAAGAGATTTGCCGCATGACATTATCAATACTAGATTTCTTCATGCACTGCACAAATAATATTATTTATTAGTTGGAAAGTGTTCATATGATAAGGAGAGATGTTTGGAGTGTTTGTAAACATTACTTGTGTTTTGAACCAGTCAAAGAAATTAGGCCCACTTGTTGACACACGGCTGTATTTCCAGCCATTTAATCTTAATTCATGAAGTTGCTTTTCTGTTGGTGTAATTCTGCTCTTCCATTGTTCTTTATCAAATGTTCTAGGAGAAGTAAGTAAATTAGTAAAAACTAAGAAAAAGAGACACCAATAGGTAAATTTAATTAGAAAGACATACTCAAAGAAAGTGTTCATCTCTGTAATATTGGTCAATATGTACAAGAAAGCAGCCTTATACTCCTCCCTTGTAAAATCACGGTATTCTTGGCAGCTAAAGCAACGACCAGGGTATTGAAAAATTTGAAGGTTGCATGAACTCTCAAAATTGGAGGAACCATCATCATATCGAGGAACCTTATTTCTAGTTGATCTCACTTTAGGACTGAAATAAAGTGAGAGAAAATTTGTATTTTCCTCTACTAGATAAGCTTCAACAATAGACCCCTCAACACGAGCCTTATTTTTAACTTTTTTTCTAAGCTTTCCAATACACCTAGAAAGTCCAATGAATAATCTAGTTAGAATAATTATATGAGAAAAGATATTCCATTTTAATTAATATTTCTACCTCTCATAGGTATACATCCAGCGAGCTAGGACAGGTCCTCCAAGCCGAGCCTCACGAGGAAGGTGAATAATTAGATGCTGCATAAGATTGAAGAACCCCGGAGGGAATATCTTCTCTAGTTTGCAGAGAAGAACAACAACATTCTCTTCAAGGGAACATATGGTATCCTTGCTCAATTCTTTTGCACACAGCTGCCTATAGAAAAAACTAAGCTCTGCCAAACAGACCCATATGTTTTCTGGAAGGAATCCACGAAAAGCAACTGGGAGCAAACGTTCTATAAAGATATGGTAGTCATGACCTTTTAGCCCGAATATCTTCCTTTGCAAAAAGTTAACCCCTCGCCTAATGTTGGCTGCATACCCATCAGGGAACTTCAATTCTTGAAACCATTTTAGTATAATTGGCTTGTCATTCTTATCAATGCAAAATGCTACCCTTGGCTTGTGCCACTTCCCATTCTCCTTAAACTCTAAATGCAGTGCTGGGCGATTGCATATGTCAGCTAAATCTTGCCTAGCCTTCACATTATCTTTAGTTTTATCGGGTATGTCAAAGCATGTATTCCATATAGCCTCAGCCACATTTTTCTCATTATGCATCACATCAATATTATGTGGCAGCAGTAATTTATGATAGTATGGAAGTTGCCAAAAGCAATTCACATGGGTCCAATTGTGTGTTTTGCCATAGTTCCTTGTGTCACCTACAAGTGTGTACATTTTCTCCTTCACTTCTTCTCCCGTTAAAATCCTTGGTGCTTCACCCAATTCTATTGTGTTTTTTCGAAAAGCATTGGATTGCATTCTAAATTCATGGTCCATAGGAAGGAAACGCCTATGGCAATCAAACCAGCATGCTTTCCCACCACTATGAAGGCGGAATGCTTTGGTATCACATAGACATATTGGACATGCAAAGGTACCATGGGTGCTCCATGCAACAAAGTTACCGTAGCGGGACAATCATGGGTGACCACATAAAAGCTGCCCTCATGGTAAAATTTTGCTTACTTGAAGCATCCCATGTTTCAACCCCCTCCCACAACTTAAGAAGCTCATCAACCAAGGGCTGCATCAAAATGCTTAATTTCTTTCCTGGGTGTTGAGGGCCTGGTATAACAAGTGCAAGGAATATATATTCTGGTCTCAAGAGCATGCCTGGTGGTAGGTTCAATGGAGAAATGAATACTGGCCAACATGAGTAAGGAGCAGCACCCAAACTAAATGGTGTAAAACCATCAGTAGCAAGAGCAAATCGCACATTTCTTACATCTCTAGCAAAGTCTGGAAAGTCTATGTCAAATTTTTGCCATGCTTCACCATCACATGGGTGTACAAGCCTATTGGATGTGGATTGTCTATATGATTGCATTGCCTTTGCAGTGTCTTCATGTGCATACAACCTTTGCAACCTATCTGTAATTGGAAGGTACCGCAGGACTTTGCGTGGAACCTTATTATTCCCTTCCTCATAGCGAGGTGTGTCACAAAAGTCACACTTTTCTTTATGTTCATTTTCTTTGTAGTACAACATACAATTATTATAGCACACATCAATTTTAACATAAGTCAAACCAAGGCCTTGTAATAATTTCTTTGAATGGTAGAAGTCCTCCTCTAACTTAGACCCCGGGGGAAATAATTCATGGATCAATTGTAAGGTATCATTGTAGTGGGCTATTGACATATTGTACTTTGATTTTAAAGCTAGCAGCCGTGCCACAGCAGACAACCTTGAGTGTAAAATGTTTTCATGGACCAATTCATCAGCACTATTGACCATTTTATAGAAAGCACTACTAGAAGGTGTTGGCTCTTCATCAACTATTGGTGCTTGGACAACACCAAGATCAACCAACATATCATCCATATGATCAGTATTATCAAACCCCTCATGGACACCTAAAGAAGCGAGTTCATCGGACCTAACAAATGTCTCCCTGCAGCTGTCCATGTTGTATAATTTTTTTAAACCCATACTTGCACAAGTGCAACTCAATAACATTCCTTTTGTGCATTAAATAGTTGCGGCACATAGCACATGGACATTTAACGATGCATTTAACTAAAGTGCTTATGGAGAAGGCACGATCTAGAAAGCGATTGGTTTGTTCAATCCAATCACTAGAGAGTGTAGAGCCTTGACCCCAACCACTGTACATCCACTCTCGGTCTGCCATTAATTTTTTTCTGTGTTTAAAACATGTTAAGATTAACTTTTAGCACGAATCATATTTATCTGTGAGTAAAATACTTGTACTAACATTTTTATGAATCTATGCAGAGAACAACATAGTAGAGGGATGCTTGAACTTACCAAGAACTTGTTGAAACTAGTAAACCAGCAAGTCACGAGCTTTCTTTACGAATCATTATTCTTGCACAGTCACTTCAGCACTTTGTATTGATATTTAACAACTTTGAAGCTGCTGCCAAGACCAGTAGAAAAAAAGGACATGTCAATGAAGCTACTGAGGAGAGGAGGCGGTCAGACTAGAGGGCATAAAAGACCTGACATAAGCATAGTAAGATTTACGAACACACTATTTCAGATCCTAACATAAGCATCATTATCATTGCAAGAACATTTTTCAGCAGCTTCAAACATAGAGGGCATAAAAGACCTGAAACATAATCTATTTCAGACTAGAGAAATTTAGCACAACTATTTCATCAATGAATCAATTAGTACCATACAAAGAAATAAAAATGTTAACTCATAGAGCTCTGAGAGAGGAGGCGGTCGGCGAGTGGGAGGAGAGGCGGGGCGGCGGCGTCGGGGCGAGGAGGGCTGCGGCGGCGGATCTGGGCGAGGCGGTCGGCGGGTGGGAGGAGAGGAGGGCGGATGCCGCGTCGGGGAGACGAGGAGGGCTTCTAGCTGCAGATCTGGGCGAAGGCGGCGGCGGTGGGAGGAGAGGAGGCGGATGCCGCGTCGGGGAGACGAGGAGGGCTTGAGCGGCGGATGCTGGGCGGGCGGTGGCGGGTGGGAGGAGAGGCGAGGCGGCCCGGCGTCGACGCCAGGCGGGCGAGAGGGGCTGCGCAGCGCAGTCTGGGCGGAGGCGGTCGGTGGGTGGGAGGAGAGGAGGCGGATGCCGGTGTCGGGGGAGACGAGGAGGGCTTGAGCGGCGGATCTGGCCGGGCGGCCGGCGGAGTGGGAGGAGAGGAGGCGGAGGCGGGGTCGGGGGAACAGGGAGCGGCGAGCGGGAAGGATTTAGGGTTAGGGATTGCGGTGCGGAGTGCGAGCGGACAGGGAGGAGGGCTGTGTGAGTCTGCACAATTTAGGGTTCTACAATATTTTCCAACATAAGCGGGCACACGTGGCAAAAAATATTCCGCGTCTTTGAAATTGCCGCGGGAGACCAAAAGTTAGGTCTCCGTAATTTTTTTGATGGTTTTCCTGAAACCGTCACCGTAATTTCATTTTTCTGAAGGTTTTCCGCAAACCGTCACAAAAATTATAAGTTTAAGTGATCCCGACACTCAAATATATTTTTATGTGGGTTCCTTGCGGGCCCGTCACAAAAATTAGAAACCCTCACTAAACTAAAGGTCTGTAGTCTGGTAGTGTTCCAACTACGCTTAACTAGGATAGCTAACCTACAATAGCAATTTAAAGACGTCGCATGTTTGGGCGATTGGCCCAGCTCTTATGAATCTCAACATTTCATAACTATTCCACAAATTAAAGGAGCATGATCACACATCAAACTAATTCTTTTTCTTACTTTACAATATCTTATGCAGGATCCTGATGAGATTTGTGGTGACTCATGGAAGCTGGGGGCTTGACAAGTACAGACTGCGAAGTGCGCTTTCTGCGAAGTTTCTTGGTAGACTGTTCTTCGTGCCAGAAGATTGTCAGCTTGAATACCATTTTATTTTGATGTTTATTTCCTAAATTAATTGGATTGAGTATGAAAAGCCCCAAAAATTCAAAATAAAAAAAATTGTGATTTTTGCTGCATTTTTGAGTGAAAATCTGAAACTTTCCCCTTTGGGAAAGTCCTGCCGGTTTCCGCTTTCCCTTTTCGGCCGGTTGCCACCTCTTCTCGCTGGCGCCCTCTCCTTTCCCGCCTCCCCCTCCTCTCTGGCGCCCGCCCCCTTCTCCTCTCCCGCTGGCGCCCGCCTCCTCCCCGCTTTCCCTCGCGCGTGCGCAGCACCCGTGCCCGAGCTGCGTCGCTCCCGCACCGCCTCAGCGCCGCCTCGGATCCACCTTGCGCTCGCGCCGTCCCGACCGCCTCGGTCCGAAACCGTGGGTGCCCCTGCGCCACGCGTCGCCGCTCCTCTGCACCCGACCCCACCTGGCAGCGGCAGCCCCCTCCCTCTCCTGCGCGTGGACGCTTCCCCCACCCATGCCCGAGCTCACCTGCTCCCGTGCCGTCGCGTCGCCATTAACCCCTGTGCAGAGCCCCGTCACCGCTCCATCCCGCAGAGGAGACGCGCTGCCAACTCCTGTTGACCCCCGGCGCCGCCCGTTTGCTTCTCTTCCATGGAGCCGCTCCCCTCCGCTCGGGTATAAAAACCCCTCTCTCGGCTCCCTCTCCCTTCTTTGCTTCCTGAGCTTCCCCCACTGCCCTCAACCCCTTCCCACTACTCCCCGCCTCTCCCTGAGCCGCCAATCGACGCCGCTTCGCCCGTAGCTCCACCATCGCCGCCCTGTGAGCCGGCGACCCCCGGGAGCCAATCTCCCTCTCCTCCCCCTCACTCTTCAATTGCATTCATCCAGAGCTTCTCCTCAGTGTGCTGATCCTTTTGGTGCACCTCTCTGGCCAGGTGAAGCCCCGTGGAACGCCGCCGTCAAGACTCCCTTCCGGCCGCCGCACCCTCCCCGTGGCCAGACTTCCCCAAGGCTTCCCCGCACCCACTGCCACCACCAATGTAAGTCTCACCCTCCCCTTACCGTGTAACTGCAGCCGATTGGGCCCTCTCGCCACCGGTGACCTTCCTCGCCGCCAAATACCCGAACCTCCCCCTTCTGTCTCCCACCTTCTCCGCTGATCCCCTTGCCTTCCAACCGCCCAAAATGGGTTCCCCAGCCTTAGTCCTAGCCGGTGGTGCTCTCCTTGGCCATCGGGAGCCCGTGGCGTCGTCGGAGAGCGAAAGCGCCGCCGTCACTGCCCCTCTGTCGCTCGCGTGCAGTTGGAGGAAGACGACGATGGCGTGGCGCTATCCTCGCCGTCCCCCTCTCTGGTGCCATCTAACCGCAGCCCTCCGATCCCGTACGCCGGCGTTCCCTTATATCTCCGCCGTCCGATCTGCGTAACCCCACCTCCCCTCGACCGCCCGATCCAGCTCCCCGCTCCGCCCGCCTTCCTCACTCCGTCACCGTCCGATCCCCGCCCACTTCATCTGGGCCCTTGGTCTACCCCGCATCCCCGCCGCTCGCGCCGTCCACGCGTCGGCCATCGCCACCGGCGCGCGCTGCGCTCTGGCGGGTGAGCCCACGGCCTGCCTCGCCGCTCCGCTCCCGCGAGCGCTCGCGCATTTGAATTGTGGGCCGGGCCGCACTGTAGCAAAGCGGCCGGGCCGCACTGTTCACATTGATTTTCCTGATTTAATCAATTTCTAAAATGCCAGAAAATCCAAATAAATCCTAGAAAATCACAGAAAATCCCAAAAATTCCCAAATTTTACCACTTTGCTCCAAATAATATCCTGGACCCATTTTTCGCCTCCACTTCCACAAATTCATCCTAGATAAATTCCTAAAACTCCAATTTGAGGATTTATGCATTTTACTCCTTTTTAATTAGTTTATTTTTCCTCGCTTGATTAGTCTCAAGCTGGATTTAATTATTTTATGTGTTTGCGTTAGTTTCGGAGATCCCGGAAGTTCAAGTGCAGGCTCAGGACCCAGGTGTTTCTTCGTTCGAGCTAGCTGAGGTCATCTGGATTGACGGCAAGTCCCAAATCCTTTGACCATGTTGCAACCCATATTATTTAATTATGTTATTATGCTATTTCTGAAATGTTAGTTCAAATTAAAATAAAATGCTATTTCTGAAATGTTAGTTCTGGATTGACATTAAGCTAGTTCTGAAATGTTAGTTCAAATTAAAATAAAATGTTTAGAATGACATGTTTATATAGTTAATCCTACCACCGACAAAATGCCATGTTCAATTTGTAGCCATGGTCTTGTCAACCCTAGAAATAATTATCTGTTAATCTAGATGCTCGTAGGTTATTATTATCACTCAAAGTCTTATACTAATAAGGTTGTGGCTGCGGGCCAATAGAACTTGGAAAACCCGACTCTAGGGCAGGGTGGTATGGGACACCGTGCCCTAGGGCGGAGTATGGTCGACGTGCAGAATAGGGTAAGGGTTCTTACCCTAGGTTGTAAGGTCGCGGACCTGGCAGGGGGTTGCGGTCCCCTGGGGGAAAAATATAAGGACCAGACCCTTACGCTGAGCAAATGACATGGTGACCGCTCAACCACAGGAGTTGACTTGTCAACACTGGTTTAGTAGCTGCTAAACTCGATTGAAACTCTACAGGTGTGGAGAAGTGGGTGATTGTGTAACAAGGTTAGGCAGGCCGTGCTGCGGGTGCCTAACAACGGTAGAGTTCACTCGAAGCGGACGGTTGTTTTCTCTTTTTGTGGGTGTGTGTGTGAGCGGACAGAGTGGATTCTACGGTAGAGCCTATATAAAGAGTTGAGCGGTGAAACGACCGGCTTTCTTAACTCACGTGGGAGTTAAGGGATCGTGTGGGTAAAGTGAGCAAACTCTGCAGAGTCAAATAAATGGTATTCGAATCGCCGTGCTCCGGTTATTGAGCTGTGTCACTTGGTGATTCCGTGAATGGGCTAAGTAGTTTTGTACATGCTTTAACTTGATTAGTTGGTTAATTGAATTTTCATGAAAACCCCGAGATCTTAAGGAGTAGTTTTGGGTCCGTTTATAAAAATGTTTGCAAATAAAACTGCATCCACTCAAAGTTAATAAACCAAATATACTCCCTTCCATTGTTAATCCGTGCATGTAGTAATTTAGAGTCCCTTTGGGACTTGCTGAGCCGGTTGTTTGGCTCACGGCTTGCTTAATCCCCTCTTTAGAGGATCAAGACAAAGGTGAAGGTTTCCCCGTCAAGGACGCCCCTGAGGATCGCTTCTTCGACGAGGACCCGTGGCTTTAGGTCTTGGCCGTGCTCAAGCGGATTCTGGAGTTTTTGTGATGTAAGTATACTTTGGGCTCTCACGCCCCGCTGTCGAAAAATGGATGTTAATCCATATGTAAAATATATGCTGGACTTTTGTTGTAAGCATGCAATGGTATACTCTTGCGCGACACTCCATAACTGTTCATACGTGAATAGTTGCAGAATGCCGTGTCCGTACGCGCTCCTGGAAATGGGGACGTTACATAGTCAGTATTTGGAACCGTACTTATAGGTTCCATGGTTTCTCGTGCTATTTATTTCTGTGGTTTTAATTTGCCTCATGTTCTCCATCAAACACATTCGGGTCTGATTTGTAATAAAGTGGAGATTGGTCTGCTAAAAATGTGTACGGCATCTTCGTTTACATGATTTTTGTGACAAAAATTCTGCAGTCTGTCCCTCTGTTTGCGAGCCCTCATCTCACAGCATCGCTCTTTAGTTGTCAACCACCGTATGGGTCGACAGAAAGCAAAGAGTACCATTCATGGATCGCAACATAATTAAGAAGTATATGCAAATCCAACTTTCTTCACTGCTGCTTTGACTGGGGGATTAAGGATTTGTCCTGTGTTGGGGATCTACTCCTGATACATACACCTCTCTTGCGTAAGCATATTCTGTGGCCATGTACCCCTCCACATCATCTAAACAAGTCAACCCCTCCACATCATCTAAACAAGTCAACTCCTTCAATGGTCTGACTACAGTACCCCCACAATCTTTAATGCTTAAGAAATATGGTTATCAACGCTATATCTCACCTTTGTAGACAATTTGTGTTGCTTGTTTGCAACGATGTAACGCATGCAAGTTTACTTTCACACGGCCGTTCACATAAATGGAAGAAAGCGATCACAGGTATTTACTAGCTAGCGCTCAGAGTTCAGATGCATGAAGTTGAGCTAGTTGCAGTTCACATGAAGTTTTTCCTTCTGCACTCAGTTTGCAAGAAAATAAAGAGGGCATGCCTGCCAATTTCGGCAGAGCAGCCAGTAGGAAAAAAAATAGAACATGTATCTGCCTTCGGCCTACAACACCATTATGTTCCAAACAGTAGCAGAGCTCAGCCTCGCTAGATATGTGTACCAGTTCTCTAATTCTGATAGTTCAGCGCTAAATGCAAGAAGTATCACGAACCGTATTATGAGTGAAGAGTACATTAGCTGAGGAAATAGTTGTTGTGTTTATAATATGAATTAAGCTAGCAAAGCCTCAATGCACGTGGTATATATGTAGTAATAATTATTTAATTTAATTTTTTAATACTAAGTTATTATACATATGCATAACGTAGGACCAAAGCTGGATGTATGCCACGAACCGTGTGAGTGAAGAGTACATTAATGGTGTGTCTGCTTTTACAAGAGCTACCAAGGAGGATATGTTGAATAAGGGGTGGAATATATGTACTGTCCATGCACTGACTGCGAGAATTTAAAGATGTTTAAAAACCAAGAGCAGATTGAAGCATACTTGATTCAGAGGGTTTTCAAAAAGGGTTATACGTGTTGGACCAGTCATGGCGAAGTCAATGATATGCCGCCGGATGACATCGCTGGTGAAGTGAATGATATGCCGCCGGATGATGTCGATTGTTGTTCGGATTCGGATAGGTTGCACGATGACAATCTGGATCAGATGCTTCGCGATGTAGAAGAGAACTATGATGAGAGAGAGTATGTTAAATTCCGGGGCTTAATGGAGGGCTCGGAGAAACCTTTATTCATGTGCTGCAGGTCAAAGTACGCGAGGTTGTCGGCCGTGCTTGAACTGTTGAAATTGAAAGCAAGCAACGGTTTGTCCTACAAGAGTTTCACAGCGATGTTAGGTCTTTTAGCGGACATGCTTCTGGAGGGAAATGAGTTGCCTAAAACCACATATAAAGCCAAGAAGGTTCTTTGTCCATTGGGAATGGAAGTAGAAAGAATACATGCATGTCCGAACGACTGTATCCTCTACCGTACGGAATCGATCTCGGCCGGAGGGCAGCATCGTCAAAGGTTTTGCAAGTGAAGAGGTCATTGAGTTTTGTGTCGATTATATGGCTCAGATTCAACCAATAGGTGTGTCTCAATCTCGTCATGAGGGGAGGCTCAAGGGTATCGAAACAATCGAGGGGAAGGCAATCACTCCAAATATGGCTGCGTATGCTCAAGCCCATTTCATGGTCTTGTAACACATGACTGAAGTGGCGCCTTACGTCGACCAGCACAAGGATGTGCTTCGGCAACAGAATCCGGAGCGGCCGGATGTTTGGATCATGAGGTAACACAATAGTCGGTTCAACCAATGGTTGAAGGAGCAAATCTCTAGGAGCTCGCCAAGTGAGATGCTGACATGGTTGGCAAAAGGGCCAACATTTACAGTTGTGACATGGCAAGGATATGATATACATGGGTACACATTCTATACATAGGCTCAGGATGTAAAGAGCACTAACCAGAACAGCGGTGTTTGCATAGATGCGCTCAGTACCGATGGGTTGAGAAACTCGTACTATAGGTTCATAGAAGAGATTTGGGAGCTCGACTACGTGGTTTTCAAGATCCCCTTATTTCAGTGCCGTTGGGTGCATCTCCCACAGGTGAAGTTTGACAAGTACGGTATCACTACCGTGGACCTCCAACGTGTCGGATACAAAGACGAACCATTCGTACTCGCTAACCAAGTTGTTCAAGTTTTCTATGTAACCGATCTGGCAAATAAGAAGCGCCATGTAGTTCTTCATGGAAAAAGGAGAATTGTTGGAGTAGAGAATGTAGTGGACTAGGATGAATACAATCAATTTGACGAGTTACCTCCTTTTGGAAATGACATAAGGATCGATGATGAACAACACGATGAAACTAGTTACTTACGCATTGATCATCATGAAGGGCTAATTTTTAAAGGAAATAAGCAAGTGGAATGAGAATGTGCGATATATATGTGGGCACTTGCATTTATGTATATAACAATGCATGTGTGCCGCCTTCCCTGAGCCTGTCGCCGCCGCCATCCCCGAGCCCGTCGCTGCCGCCATCCCCGAGCCCGTCGCCGGTCGCCATCCCCGAGCCTCGACTCCGGTGTTGGCTTCCAGTGGCCGTGTGCGTGCCTTGCCCGTTTTTGAGTATTCTAGTTCATGTTTCTTTGCAATTTGGTGATATATTTCATATATCAGTGAGCCTCTTTAGCACAAGATTGCAAAGATATTCCTGTGAGTAATTGCTCTGTGATGAAAATGACAAATTGATGAGATTATATATGGATGTGAGGGTAGATTGATCTTGAGCATTCAATAGAATCTGCTATATGCTATGTATGCTTGCTGTATATGCATTCAATAGGTTAAATCTACTTGTTGTATATGCTGTGTTGATCTCTGTTAGCTGTTTGTCTTCAGTTCTAGTTTGTGCCGATTGCTGTTATCCTATTAAATCAATAGTATTCTCTATGGAGGATTGGAAGATTGATTTAAGTAGATTTCGGCACTGTCCAGCAGGCTGATTTCTTGATTCATTAATATTTGGCAGTAGCAAGATTTATTTTTAGCTCAAGATCTAATCTACAACTGTCATATATAATCAAGATCAGGTTTTGTCATGGCGGAGAGGGCCAAGAATAAATCTTGCACAACTAGCTTTCTGAGAGCACTAAAGAAATTTCAGTTTGTTGAACATATGCTGAATCTGGTCATATACATTATGTTTTGGTTAAGATTAGCATTTCTATGCACTTATGTTTTGGTTACAACAATTGATATGTAATTCCATGTCATTTTCATATTTATATATGCCGAATATTGTAGTGTGATCACATGATATGTGTAGACAGGAGTATCAAGCATCATTTTGTTTTAAAATAGACTGTGTTGAAAACAGTGCAAGGCCTTATAAAGAAGATGTTTTCATTAAATCGCATATTTGTCGATTCTGAATAGTTAATTGTACTTCTAAATTTTTCCAAAGGTTGGAACACAACGAAAATATCGTTGTGAGTTTTGGCAGGCCACGACTCCATGGTCGCTGGCGAGGCAATTGAAGCACTTGCGAAACAACCGGGAAGGTGCGACGAGGCTGCCCTTGCCGACAACTGAATCCGTCGATCACGTTCGCCTTGCAAAAACGGGCAAGAAGCAACCCAATGCCCAACTGCGAGACACATGGAAGCATTTGCCGAACAGACTTGAGGAAGGCTGAGGCGGGGTCGGCTGCAGCGGCTCAAGACAGGAGGAGGGGGGCTAGGAGGGGCGGCTGGTGGGGATGGTGAGGTGAGAAGCAAAGTTCAAGGCGAAGAGGAAGGTGCGACGCGGAAAAGGCAATTCATAACATTCTACGAAAAAAGGAAGATCAACAAAGAAAAGCACCATGGATGTGACAGATACTGTGAAGCACACGACCTTGTTTTTGTTACACTAATGCGATCATAAATGCTAATGTAAGCAGTAAAGAACCAGAAACACAACAGATCCCTTGCTCTCGCTATAAGGATTTCAGACTAGTTTGCCTCCCTGATTCTGCCAAACTTACTTCATTTTTTGTGGTTTTTTTCTACTACGTCAATAATAATTACTCAAAAAACTTAAGTACAAGTCTCTAATGATGATTTAGATCGAAGTTTGATTCCGTAGGTTCCTAGTGAACGTACAAGCAAAAATAAAGCAAACAGAATACTACATTAGTGGATGTTCTGTTTAAAAAAAATCTTAATATGCTTGCCAAGTTTAATAGACATGGCATAGTTGTCATCTAAGTTATCGAAGCTATTGTGCATAGCATGCTTTGTGGCATTCCCCTATGTAACAGCCCAATTTTGAATTTCAAATAAACATTATGAATTTCAGAATTTTTTTTTGCATTTTTCAAATTATTCCCAAAGCCTGGTTGAGGTTTGAGTTTTTTTAATAAATTCCTTGATACAAAACTGAGAAATCAAAATTTCTAAAATTAAATGGGATGTTGAGAAATTTTTCATAAATTTTTTGTGTGCAAATTCCTTTGGGAATTCAAATTAGAAATTCAAACTCGATTTGAAACTGAAAATAAAGTTTAAATCCAATTCAATTTCCCTCCAAGGCCATTGGGCCTAATCTTGCTAGCTTTCTCTCCAGCCTCGTGGCCCACGTGCGTGCACCACACATGCTAGCCCAGCTCATCGCTCGCCTCTCTCACACCACCAACATATGGGCCCGATCCAACCCGTCGGTGTGCACTGTTCTTCTTCCTTCTTTCTTCCACGCGCGCTCGTCAAACCTCATCCTCGTACTTGTTTTCACATGCCAGAGAGCAATGAAGGCTCTATGCCTCGAGCCAACAGTGCCATGACATTGTCTCATCGCTGCGAGGTAGTCCCATCAGCCGCTAACCTCTCTCTTCTTCCCTCACGCCATCACTTAACTCGGTGCCCAATGTCACTCATAGCGCACGAGCCATTCTCCCTTTTCCCAGCTATAAAAGCCAAGGCCAACCATGTCACCAAACATGCCTCACCTCACTCTTCCCCTTCCTCATTCTCCCACTCTCTCTACCTCCGATGGAATCTAATCGAACTTCGATCTTCAATTCCAGCCGCCAGCTTCCATCACCAAATTGTTTCTCTCATGTGACTTCCCGCCGACGCTATCATACTTTCTGAGTTTGCCTCGTCCTCGCCTACCCCATGCTCACCCTCTTGTGCTAGATTGCCTCTACGTGTGCCCAATCCAAAGACCTCTCCATGCGTCATCCTTGCCGTTGACACTACCGTTGTCGATCTCTCCCTCGTGCCGCCCTATAGTCCCCTTGTTATTCCAAACAAAGTGACCATGTTGAACTATCTTAGAAGCCACCTAGCCCATCGTAGCACCCCCGTGCCACCGCCCTCGCCATTCCACCCCTAGCCACTATGGAGAGCCTACTTGTCGCCGCCCCCATAGTGCCAAGGGCTGTTCTAGAATTGCAGCCTCACCTAGAAGCAAAATCGTACCTTTAATTGAAGCTTTAAGCTTGCTCTTGCCATTGCCTTCCTCACCATAACAACCACCACCACTCTCACCGTCACGACACCACCTCACGCCATCTCTGAACTCACCGTCGTGTTCCATTTTCCCCTCACGCTAGCATGCCACCGCCCTCACCATTGGCACCAAGCCCAGCCATGGCTGAGCCAAGGAAGAAGATGACTAGAGCCACTGACTGGTGGGTCCCAAACCATTAACTAAACCATTTGTTAGTTACCATTAATGACACATGTAATGACTGTATGACATGTGGGCCCTAGAGATTAGAATCTCTAATTAACCCAGTATTTAAACCGTGACACACTGACATGCAGGTCCCACATCCCTTAACCCATTGCATTGACCCATCCTGTAGACCACTGTCACCGACCAGTAGACCCCACCCTCAGTACACGGCCGTGTGAACCTAGTCTGTATGAGCCGCGACCCCATCTGTCCGCTTCCCTTATTCCCAAATTAAAATAAATAGAAAACATAAATAAAACCCCCTAGACCCCACCTATCATCCCCTCAAAGATTTCTTTAAAAAAATTAGAAAAGAAAAGAAAACCCTCGGCTGACCCCACCTGTCAGCCACATAAAATTTGCCTTTAGAAAACAATTCAAAAATAGAAGGAAAATGTGAAAAGGCCATAACTTCTTCATTTCAAATCGAAGTCTAGTTATTTTATTTCAAAATTCATCTAAATTGAAAAAGATTTCCAATAGTACCAAAATCATAATTTTTGGATCTTATTTGAATTTTTGTTTGAATGTTTGATTAAATGTGGACGGTTTTGCGTGTATAGACTTCGATACTTCGGAAGTCCCCGCCACTGATGAACAAAATCCCACCTTAGTCATACTTGATCAAGGAAAGTCCTTATAATTGATCATGTTGAATCTAGTTTTCAAATGCAATATTTTGCTTTCAAATCTTCATGCATGCTTATTATAGCAATTGCTAAAATGCTATGTTAAAGGTTGAATACCTAGTTATACCATGCACCCGATACTAGTATTCCCCTCCTTGATTATTGATATTTCCTTGCCATATCACCTTAGGATATTTACAAACAATGATAACTCCCCCATTGATTGAACTTTAGTAGGCTATGGTTGTCCTTAGAAATGTCATAGTGTTAAAATGAAGTACGACATAAACATTACCAACTGAACTCGAAAACATGATAATAATGGTAACACTAACCCCTCTCAACTCGGTACCCAAGGTCACTCATGGAATTTGAGTCATTCTCCCACTTCCCTGCTATAAAAGACAAGGACAACCTTGTCACCAAATGCACCTCATCTCACTCTTCCTCTTCCCCTCACTCTCTCACTCCACCTCCTGTGGAAGCTAATCGAGCTTCAGTCTTCAATTCCAACTGTCGGCTTCCATCGTAGAATTGCTTCTCCAATGAGTCCCTATTGACATCGTCATGCTTTTTGAGTTTGCCTCATCCTCATCTACCCCATGCTCACTCTCTCATGCCCGATTGCCCTTATGAGCACCGAATCCAAAGACCTTGTTGTGTGTTGTCCACATTATCGACACTGTCGCCATCAATCTCAACCTCCGCACCACCCTTCGATAAGCCCTCTAGTCCCCTTGTTATTCCAAGCAAAGTGATCACATTGAACCAGCCTAGAAGCCACCTAGTCCATCGTAGCGCCCCTGCATTGCCGCCCTGCCGTGCCACCGCAGCCATTGTGGAGAGCCTAGCTCGTCACCACCCTAGTTAGCGCCAAGAGCTACTCTAGCATTGAAACCTCACCTAGAAGCTAAATCCGGCTTTAATTGATGTTTTAAGCTTGCATTTGCTGTTGCAAAGCTCGGCGTAGCAACCATCTCCACCCTCACTGTCATGTCGCTACCTCACGCCATCTCTGATATTGTCGTCGCTGCCAAAAGAGCTATAGCAACCACCATATTCCATTTTGCCCCTCAGGCCAGTATGCTACTACCCCTCACTATCGGTCCAAGCTCGGCCATGGCTGAGCCGAGGAAGAAGATGACCAGAGCACTGATAGGTGGGTCCTGAGCCATTAAATAAACCATTGGTCAGTTACCATTAATGATGCATGTAATGATCGTACGACATGTGGGCCCTAGAGATTTGAATCTCTAATTAACCCAGGATTTAAACCGTAGCCCACTGACATACGGCCCCACACTCAACCTATCGCATAGACCCATCCTATGGGTCACTGTTACTGAACAGTACGCCCTACCTGTTGGTAAGCAGCTGTGTGAACTAAGTCTACATGAGCTGTGACCGCACCTGTCAGCCCCACCCTTATTCCAAAACTAAAATAAATAGAAAACATAAATAAAACCCCAAAAACCCACCGTCAGCCCCTCTAAGATTTTTTAAGAGAAATAATTAGAAAAGAAAAGAAAACCTTTAGCCGACCCCACGTATCAACCGCGAAAGATTTTTCTTTAGAAAAACAATTCAAAAATAAAAGGAAAATTCAAATGGCCCCACCTATCAGATTTTTTATAAATTTCATATTAGTTCAAATTTTGAAAGGCCATAACTTCTTCATTTCAAATCAAAAACCAATGATTTTAATTTATAAATTCATCTAAACTCAAAACCTTTCTAATAGTACAAAAATCATAATTTTTGTAGTTCATTGGATTTTATTTGAATTTTTGTTTGAATGTTTGATTAAATATGGATGATGTTGCTTGCATGGACTTTGACGCTTTGGATGCCCTTGGCACTGACAAACAAGATCCCACTTTTGCCACATTTGATCAAGGCAAGTCTTCATAATTGATCATGTTAAACCTAGGTTTTAAATGCAATATTTTTCTTTCAAATCTACATTCATGCTTATTATAGCAATTGCCAAAATGATATGTTAAAGACTGAATGCAGTTATGCCATGCACTTGATACTAGCATTCCCCTCCTTGATTATTGATGTTTCCTCAGTATTTTGATCTAGCCTATTTACAAATAATGATAACTTCACCATTAATTAAACTTTAGTAGACCATGGTTGTGCTTAGAAAGCCATAGTGGTAAAATGAAGTAGGACACAAACATTGCCAACTGAACTCAAAAACATGATAATAATGGTAACATGGGTTACACTACAACAAAATAGTCCCTAGGAGACGCTTTTCTTTTGAGGCTTTTATATTCATCTCTAGATCTAGAAGCATATGATGTATAAATACACTTTCTAACAACAAAACCAAGGGACCCGAAACCCTTCCTAACACGGGTTTTAACAATCTCCACATCTACCTCATTACGGACTCCTTCCATAACATTTCCAATCTCACCATGTGACGAAGCCTCCAGGAATGCACCCACCGCATCTTCATCACACACCATCACCATGTGTTGAAGCCTCCAAGAATGCACTTCCCATATCTTCTTCACGCATCATCAACCTCCGTGTCAAAGCCTCCTGGACCACACCACCCGTAGCTTCGCCACAAATCACCACCTTTGATCTCCATGTGCTTCAGCGTGAGCCCGACCTCCTTGCGTGACATCCTCAATCGCCTAGACCTCAGACTCCCCTATCCTAGTCCCGATCCTCCTCGTCATAGACCATGATCACCTCCACGCCCACCTGCACATCAAAAACCAAAGAAACATTTCCCCGGCATAAGTTCTTCACAACTTGACCGACATTAGCACACACGTAATACACTCTTGCCTATCCATAGATAAGAACTAAACCATCCATGACCACCAACCTGGTCGTCCCTGACCACCAATACCATCGCTCTCCAGAAATAACTCTTCCGACCACTCAGCATGACCAGCAATTACCATCGCTCCGCTCAAAACACTCAGGAATAACCAACCATCAACCAGAACCATCTAGTACTGATTACCGAGTACCGATCACATACCACAAGTCTCCAACAACCAATTGCAACACCTATGACAACTGATCACCGACCATCGAGTAGTGAGCCCTTCGGATACCAAGTACTAAGTCCTTCCAACTACCAGGTACCGAGTCCTTTCGACTACCGAGTACCACGACCATCTGACCACCGAGTACTTCCAACTTCAGAGTACCGAATCCTTCGAGTACTATTCCTCCAAGCATTATTCACCAATCACCGAGCACCGGCCAATCACCCAGCTGGCCTAACACGAGTACTCGAAGTATGCATAGTGAAGCACTAGAATAGACAATGAAGACTACGAGTACTGACTGTGAAGCCAATGGCAACCGATCATAAAATCTTTGACTACCAAACGCGAGGTCTACAATAACCGACTGGAAAACCAAAGATAACACAGCAGACCACAAAGTCTACAAGTATGAAACTAGTCTACAAAGTCTACCACCATCGACCGCAAAATCTACGACTATCGATCACAAAGTCTACGATCATCGACCAGTAAAATCTATGATTGTCAAGCATCGACCATGAAAGTCTACAACTATCGAGTACTGTGGCTACAACCATGGGAAAGAACAGGATGACCATGAACAATTACCTGTAGAAAATGATCTTACGACCTCCAATCGGTTCCTTGTAGTTTACAACCAGTTTCCTGTAGGATACCATCACCGACCAAGTAAGGTCGTTCTGTCGTGGTCAACTTACCGTGGTTGTAACATCCTGAAAAATCTGAGTTTGAAAATACGAATTTCTTGAATTATTTTTGCAATAGATTCTATTGGAATTTGGATTTTTTGGTGTTTCTCTGATTTTGGGTTGAGCTTCCAAAAATTGAAGAAATTCATAAAAGACAAATACAAATATTAGTAATGTCAAAAAGGTAATAAACAAATAATAGAAACTAAAGTTTTAAATACGAATCTGAAAAGATGATCCAGTATAAGGAGAGAGAAACCTGAGTTCAAAAATATAAAATCTTCTTTCAAAAATAATGGCATGACTAACAATAAAAGTGAATGAATAAAATGCAAACACAATATGTACATATATAGGTATATATATACGTATATACAAATGGTGCAAGTAAGAGTTTAGCAATATAAGAAATAAGTATATATATATATACACACATAGGCAAATTGAAATAAGCATTAACAATAACAACATGTGAGAATATATATATATATATATATATATATATATATATATATATATATATATATATATATATATATATATATATATATATATATATATATATATATATATATATATATATATATATATATATATATATATATATATATATACACTATTACATATTTTTATATAACCTAAAGGATAATAGTAATAGAAACTCTCATTTAATAGAAATATAGATATTTGAAGCTTAAATTCGAAGGTCATAAAAAATTAGTAAACGTAAGTATTAAACAAAAATTTAAGTTAGAGAATAGAAAATCTAATTTCAAGGATCAAAATTTCAGCAACTGCAAAAGCTTCTCATTTATTCCTTTCCCATTTCCTCTCTATTACATGTGGGCCCCACCCCGTAATCCTCTCTCTCCCTGCTTTCCCTGCCGACCGCACGGTCAGGAAACCCCCACGCGCCTAGCCCCTTCTTCCTCCTTTCTTTTCCTCCTCCTCACTTCTTCCACGGCGAGCAAGCTCCACGTCTCCTCTTTCCTTCTCTCGCGCGTGCCTGCTCCTCGACTTCGCGGCAGCCGCCGAGCCCGCGGCCGACTTGTCTCTTCGCCGCTCGCCCGTCACCCTCGACGCTGCGCCGACTCGTCGCTTCGCTCTGCACCTCCGCGCATCGAGCCCTGCACTGGGCAAGGACCGGCGGACCATCCCCACCACCGGGTCCTCTGCGCCTCCCCGCTCCTCTACAGCTACAAGAAGCTGCTGCCCCCCTCCCATTTCTCTCTGCGCCACTCCCCTTTCGTCCCGTGCTCTTTCTTCCGCCCAGCACCCGTGAGCCGCCACCACCTCCATGCCGAATCCCGCCCTCCGGCGAGCCCCCTCCAAAATTGAGCGCGTCATATCGATCCCCTACATTTCTTCTTCACTCCCCCTGTCTTGATTGGAATTTTGTGTGCCAAGAATGCCGGGATGGCCATCTTTCCCCAAGTCCGGCCGCCACCGCCATTTCCATTGCCGCCTCCACCTCGGTCGGACCCAGCACAATTCCCTGCGAAGTGAGCAACCCCCAGGTGCCCCGAAGCCTCCCCCATCGTCAGTCGAAGCCCTCCACCACCCGAGCTCCCCCGCCACGGTGAGCCTCCCCGCGCCGCCCACGGCTCCCGATGCCAGCGCTCTTCGTCGCCTCCCCGCCACCATGGACAACATGGTAAGGTTCCCCATCGCTCACTCCTACTTGTGCTTCCCTTATTTCGCTCCCTCTCCCTTCCGGCCGCCGGCGCCCCCTCTTCACCTCACTGCCGGCAGCTCCAGCCGACGCCAACCACCCTTGGCGCCACCCCGAGCCGTGGCACCTCCCCCATCAGCCTTCCCACCTCCGGGGGAACGCGTTTTCCCGGTTGCCCCATCTTCCCGGCCGCTGCTCGCCACGAAAGCGATCCGTCTTGCCGCGAAGGTGCTCGTTCAGGCTCTGCGGCTTGCTCCATTTATTATCTCCTCCCCTCATCGTCAGGTAACACCGAGAGCCCACATGGCTAGCCGAACGCACGCCTTAACCCCTTGCGCTTCCGGTCTTGGGTTCGATTCTGGCCGGCCGCAACATTCCACCCACATTTTGTTTCCATTTTTGTAGCTCATGTTAATCAATAAAAATCAAGGGGGAATTTGGGGGATAATCTAGGGAATGCAGTAAATTCAATTAGAATGCGAAATAAGTTTACTTAACCTTTAAGACTTGATTATTACTATATGACCAGCTAATATAGCTTAAATAGTCAATTGAGGTTTAATTACCAATTAAAGGCATGAATAAAATGTGGTTTAGCTTAAGACCCAAATTTAATAAAAATCCTAATTAAAAATACATCCATAGAAGGTACGAAATTTATTAGGATATACCTGAGCTTAATAGATGTTTAATCATGGATTAGTTATTATCATGTCTATATGATTAGTATGCCCTTAGCATATAGTTTAAGTCCAATCTAAATTAAAGGAAAAACTTAGAAAATTTGGGAAGCTAGTAAAATTTAAATGAGGCTTTAGAGAATTTAGGTAGGATTTAAATTCGAATTAGTTATCATAATAAGTAAACAGTGTGACTTTAATATTTAAATTGTAAGTTTAATTATTTATTAAAGGCATTAATGAGGAGAAGTGGCTTTGGATAAATGTCTATACTTAATAAAGAAGGTCGTTAATTAGCATATAAGCATATATGCCCACTGTTTATCATGCCACCCTTAAATAAACCTCAGTGACATATTTTAATATAATAGCCCTAAGTCATCAAGATTCAAAATGATATCACGGATATATAACTATTCTAAATTGAACAAGTAACCACTAGCATGGGTAATTAAGGTCGCATAAAATGGTATGTCAGACCCCAGATTATACCATCCGGAATCCTCTGTGATTCAACCGCACTATTCCCTGGATCAGTAGATAGTGCTCACAGATTACAGTTCTGATTATCAAAGTACATATCATGCGGAAGCGTAAATATAATAGTAGACTTACTCATGGGCCGATTAGGCCAAAATCATGAAATTGTAGCAGCGGAAGAACGAAGCACGCAAGTGGGACCTTGAGACATGCCCACAGCAGACCAACCTGGAGGTTCGCGACCTAGCCCTTGACATCTTCATCTTCTCGCCAGCTTGTCCAATCTTGTTCTTTGGCGAGGTGATTCGATTCCGATTCTAAATTTTGTCGCAAAAAGCGGCGTGAGCACTCCGACCCCGTGCTCCGCGAGCCAATACACAGAATGCAAATAAATAGTATGCATGGCTTAACCAAAGGAAGGCTCGGGTTATTTCATTTTTGCGTAGAGTGCTTTTGAATACAATTACTTAAAAATCCCTAAGACCTAGCAGTTTGAACCAAATCATAATGTGTGAAAAAGAATGCAATATCATTAATAGTGATACAGATTTTTCGTTCACCATATGCTTATTTTTCAGCGTTATATACGCTTAACCTACCACTGGGACGACACCCAGGACAATTCCAAACCAGGGCAGTCCTTCGCCCTTCACATTTCCATTCCCACCCACAAAACATTTTGAAATAGAACTATATCTGGTTAAGTTCCCATGTCCTCCCATGACCGTGGGCACGGCTATTCGAATAGTTTTGACTCTGCAGAGTTTGTACACTTTCACCACAAGAGACAATCAACTCATTACCCCACACGATTCCTTAGAAGTGTGGTTGAGCAGACCATCACAATGACTTTTCAAAACATCTAATCCTTTCTCCCACCTCACATTATGGGTAACCTCCCATTTGCGATGGGCCCCATCTGTTTGCACGGGATGTTTCTCACTACTACTAGCGTACGGGCTTCCTCCCCTCGCGCTAGCACGACCGAGAAACTTCACCCACCACCGGTGTCCCTTGTGCCCCTTGCCATAGCATAACCCCATCAATCCACTACCAAAGTGAGATGAGTCCGGATTCGATAAGTTTACTTAGCCAAGTTGTATTTTGAGACTTGTGGTTGTACTTTTTTTACACAGAGGTCATGACAAGATTCAGTCCTTAGTGGTATCAGGCGGTTCTACCACAAACCACACTCTCGTGCACCCTGCACCATACCCCCGAACCATCCACCCAGATAAATAAGCAAGTTGAGGTTTTTGGGAATATAAAATAACCATAATCAACATACATCAGTCATTACCACCATGACTGCCCAACCAATTTTTCTCAGGATTAAAAGTGATGCTTGGGCGCTCTCGCGCCCATGAATATCTAAACAATACTACGCACGGCATATAATTACGGACTTATTTCCGAAAGGTTACTATTATAATTTGTGCTAGGGCGACAATGTTCACATGTTCAAATATTCCAAAGGAGGGGTAATATTAACCAAGTACACAATGGGATATAACTAGAATCTTAAATTAACATGTATTTGCATATAACATAACAACATGCAATTTGATAATTTAAACAAAAGTAATTTGCAGAAAATGTAGGTTCAACATGATCATAGTATTGACTCGCCTGGCACGGTTTACCGCGGTCTTGAGCTCACACAAAGCTATATCATTTGATGGTCTTGAGCTTCCAGTCTTTATCTTCAACTTGATCTCGATCTCGCTTGATCCATTCATTCTTCGGGACTCCAGTTTCTAACTGCGCGATAAACGACTGAATCCAAATAAAAGCAAGTAACTCAAAAGATCCAAATAAATCCGAATAAACTCAATTTAGTTTTATTATGAGTTAATGGGTGATTTGAGGCAAGGTCAGTGATAGAATACGATGACTTGACCTTTTTATTAATAATTTCTTTTATCATTTTTGTTATTTATCAAGGAAGTTCCATGAGTTAGGTTAGACTTATGTATCGAAGTGCGAGTCTGGCTGGGTAGGTATTCCTTGTAACTTAGGTTATGGTAAAAGCAAACTGGACTGATGGATGAGATCTGTACTTATTCTATAAATCTTTTAGTCGAAAGTATTATAACACTTGGATATCTTTATCAAGTTTTAGAACAATCTCTGATGTAGGCCTTTACTTAGTAATTAGATTAAGATAAATAGCAAAGGCTCAATATTCATTCATATATGGTAGTTGATTAAAATTTAAATCTCTAATAATCCCATTATCATATTTTATGTATCTTCATTCATAGCTAGGCTAAATTTAAGTTGAATTAGGATCCACTCATATGGGCCCTAACTTGTTATATATACAATTATGCTTAATGCTATTATGCACTAAAGCTAGTGTCAAGATTTAATTAGTGGTACCATTACCATTTTATTTGCACATTTGTTATTATTAAGCTTAACTTTATTTTTAATTTTTATTTATCTAGCAAAGCTTGTCGTACAGGGTTATATTTCAGTATTTGCTAATTAGCAGAATCCACCATTAGGATTTATTTATTGGCAGTATTTTAAATATTGACCTAGGTTCTAAGTATAATTAAGGGTAGTTTCTAATTTAGAGCCTTGACTTTGTTTATAAGCATAATATCCAAAACCTTTTAACTTTATTTGGAATTTCTTTTCAATTGAGATCTTATACTAAATTTCGATACCAACCAAGGAAACTTTTCTTTACTAATGCCTTTAATTAACATTTAGTCCTTGGGTTAAATATTACTTATTCATATGTGATAACTAGTCTATAGTTATATATTAAATAAGCTGGTGTTATAATCTAGGCAGAGATCTTTGTACAAGGTAGTATTCTATTATTCTATTTAATAGGGTACATCACTGAGATTTATTAGGTGACAGCATGATAAATATTGAACTTATGTTTTAATTATGATTTAAGAGCAGCTTTACTAAGTTTGGATGTTTAGCCAAAGTTGTTCCTCTTTATCAACGCCTTAACTAATATTTAGTCTTTTCAACTTATTTATGCAAACCACATTAAATATCACCAAACATTCAATGGACTTCTAAAATTTATGGTTTCAGTTCCACTAGACATATCTTGAATTTAGATGAATTTAGAAATTTGTTTCACCCAATTTGGAGTTAAAATGAATAAGTTATGCCCTTATGAAATTCTCAGTTCTAATAAATCCAAAATAACAAATCGACAGGTGGGTCCCAGCCGAATTTTTAACTTTTTTATTTTATTGCCTTTACTCGCCTATGACAGGTGGGGTCCAGCTTCTGTTTAATTAAAGGCGGGGTCCACATGTCAGTGGATGATTTAAACTAACTAACCGGTTTAGCATTAACTATATGTCTTAATGATGTCTTAACGTTAATCAAACCGTCTCTAACCGCGGCACTGTTTATCCTCTTCCTCCGGCTGAAGGACGGCGAGCTCCGCGCCGGCGAGGAAGCGACGGCCGGGCGTGGGCATCCCAAAATGGGTTGCTCGCATCCGCCTACTCTGCCGAGTTCTCGCAAATTTGGCGGAGGGGGCTGGCGCGACCGAGGCGGCGCAGATCGGGAGAAGGGGATGCGCTACAGAGGGCATAATAATCCGATTCCTTTGCAAGGGAGCATCTTGGCATGGTCGGGAGGCTACCTTGGGGGTCAGAGGAGCTCGAGGATGGCCGGGGCGACTTGGCGGCGTGAGCCCGGGGCGGCGGCAAGGAGGCTCCTGTGGAGGAGGGAGCTCGGGCGCCGAGGAGGCCGGCGACGTTTGAGGAAGGTTGGGGGCGTCGTGGAGATTCTCGGGCCGGAAGGAATCGGGCTGGGGCGGTCGGGTTCGGCGGCGAGGCGGGGCGCCGGAGGCGGAGAAGACAGGGCGCGACGATGAGCTGCAGAGTAGGGAGTTCGATTAGCCGTGGTAGGATCAAGAGGAAGGTGGGAAGCGCGGGAGAGGATCATTGCCGGAGGGGTTCCCGAGGCGCTAGCGACAGGTGGCCGGGGTTGCGCACGGCGGCGCGAAGACTTATGCAAACGAGAGGGCTCGAGTTGTTCACTCGGGAGGAGGTAGACGGTGGGGAATGGTTTGGCGAGGGCGACGCTCTTATAGGCGCGGTATGACGATGGCAACATGGGCGCGAGGTGACGGCGGCAGAGCATGGCGGGGCGCAACACCGACGGAGCAGCGGAGTGACCGGCAGTGGTGGCGTGGTCTTGGTGCGACACGGGCGTGACTACGGCGCGGCTTGCGGCTTTGCGGCTGCGCGCGCGCTGGGCGACGAAGGCTTGTGCCACGTGGCCGGCGACGCGACGGGCGGAGGCAAACGCGGTGAGGCGGCGCGGTAGCCGGCGGCGAGGCGAAACCAGGCGGGTGCGCGCGCCGCCGATGCGACGGCTCGGGGCAGGCCGTAGGCACCGGCAGAGTCTCCGCGCCACGGGGAAGAAAGAGAGAGCGTGAGGCAGAGAGAAAAGTGAGATGGAGGAGGAAGAAGAGGCGCGGGCGAGGACGGGGAGGAAAGGAAAAAGAAAGGAGGGGCAGGAGCGCGCCTGCTCGCCGCAGGAAGAAAGCGGGAGGGAGGCGGGGCCACTCGCCAGGAAAAAGGGGCGCAGGCGCGCGGGGTTGGACTGGGCCGGCTGGCCTGGTCTGACCCCCCTTTTTTATTTTTATTTGTTGTGTATTTTTGTATATAGCATTTGTATTTTATTCACTTTTGCTAGCTCACAAAATTTTCATATTCATATCTCCTTATCACTGGATTAATCCTTGCATGTGCACAATTTTGATATACATATATATGTATATATTTACATATATATTCACGTATGTTGGTATCCATATGCTTGCTCCTATCATTATTCTTGTTATTATTTTCAAGATGGCATTTTATGGTTTAAGTCAAATTTCTCCCTTCCTTTTATGGATCATCTTTTCAGATTCTTATTTTAAATTTTAATTCTCTATTGTTTAAACATGTTTGTTTTCTTCTTGTTCCTTTTAAACTTTGTAACCTTAACAAATTTTCAGAAAAATATCATAAACTCCAAATTCAAATGAAACACCTTGCAAAAACAATTCCAAAAACTTTATATTTTCAAATTCAAATTTTCAGGATGTTACATGGTACATACCCAAGCCTTGCTCAGATAGCTAAGTGTAAACTAAGATTTGAAATGAAGCTAAGCCTAACAGTAGCTAAAGTATAAGCCGGATAAAAATAGTGTCATTAACCCAATCTTAACACTAGCTGTAGTACATAGTAATACTGAGTATAATTGTATATATGACAAGCTAGAACCCGTATAAATAGGCCCTAAATCAAATTAAACTTAGCCTAGCGATAAAAGGAGGTACATAAAATATCGCACCACAGGATGCTATAAACTTACCCTCAGACTAAGTTGATAAGCTAAAGATTTTATACATCATGTATATACTGTATGCCCTGAACATTAGCACTCGACAAAATACACCAATTCATAGGTTTAACTTAGCTCATGGAACTTCCTTGATAAATACTAAAATAATAAAAGAAATTGTTAATAAAAAGATCCAGTCGTCGTACTCTACCATTGCCCTTACCTCAATCAACCCAAATCACCCATTAACTTATAATAAAACTAAATTGAGTTTATTCGGATTTATTTGGATCTTTTTGAGTTATTTGCTTTTATTTGGATTCAGTCGTTTGCCGCGTTATTAGAAATTGGAAGTCGTGAAGATTCAATGGGTCAAGCGAGTTCAAGCTCGAAGTGAGGATACATGCCAAAAACTCAAGAGAAAGCATCGTGTGAGCTCAAGGTCGTGGTAAATCGCGCTAGGCGAGTCAATACTTTGATCATGTTGGTCCTACATTTTCTGCAAATTAATTTGTTTTAAATTAGTAAACTGCATGCTATTATTTTATATGCAAATACATGTTAATTTAAGATTCTAGTTATATGCCGATTGTTTACCTTGATTAATATTACCCTTCCTTTGGAATATTTGAATGTGTGAACCTTGTCGCCCTAGCAAAATTATAATAGTGACACTTCGAAAATAAGTCCCTAATTATATGCCATGCTTAGTGTTGCTTAGATACTCATGGTTGCGAAAAACTCTCAAGCATCGGTTTTAATCATGAGAAAATTTGGTTGGGCAGTCATGGTGGTAATGACTGGTATATGTTGGATATGATTATTTTATATTCCCAAAAACCTCAAATTGCTTAATTATCTGGGCGGATGGTTCGAGGGTGTGTGTATGTGGTGCAGTGGAAGCACAAAGTGGGTAGTGGTAGAACCACCAAGATACCACTAAGGACTGAATCTTGTCATGACCTCCTGCGTAAAACAGTACAACCACAAGTCTGTAAAGTACAACTTGGCTAAGTAAATTTATCAAAACCCCCGGACTTATCTCACTGGTAGTGGATGGAAGTGGATACGCAAAAGGGCAATGGGAGGCCTAAAGGGACACCGAGTTGGAGGGTGAAGTAACTAGCCGTACTAGCGTTGCTGGAAGTGGAGCCTGTGTCTTCGCTAGTAGACGTGGTTACATCCCGTGCATAGATGGGACCCACCGCAAGTGGGCAGGTTCCCATAAGGTGAGATGACAAAGGGGCTAGATACTTTGAAAAGTCACTGTGATGGTCTACTCAACCACGTGGCTAAGGAATCATGTGGGGCAGCGAGCAGATTGTCTCTTGTGGTGAAAGTGTACAAACTCTGCAGAGTCAAAACTATTCGAATAGCCGTGCCCACGGTCAGGGGCGGACATGGGAACTTAACCAGATATAGTTCTATTTCAAAAACTTTGTGAATGAGAATGGTAAAGTGGAGGGCAGAGAAAGGCTCTGATTTGAGTTGTCCTGGGTGTCGTCCCAGTGGTAAGTTAAGCGGCTATAACGCTGAAAGATGTTATATGGTGTGATGCCATATGTATGAAAAATCATGTTAGTATTCCTTGAACATTATGATTTGTTCCAAAGCTGCTAAGTCTCAGGAAATTTTATGTATTGTATTTCAAATAGTAGCATTACTAATCCTACAAACTAAAATATGGGTGGAATAAACAGGGTTGTGAGTGAAAGAGATGGATGTTTTTTGTATGCACCTAAAGGTATTGGTGGATTCAGGTCGATCTTGAACAGGAAATGATAGTGTGGGTTCTAGGAGAAATAAATTAGTGGGGTCCAGTTGAATAGATAGGCTGGATAAATGATCTCATTGAATTTTTGGAAATTTGGAGAAATAATACAAGTATTGGATTATAATTCTTGATTAAATGATACTCTTGGTGGATATATAATAGTGAATCGATTTTGGAGAATTAGGGAGTGCAGAGGTAATTGCTGGATTACAACACTGATAGCAAATATAAATTCTTAAGAGATGGTGGTGATAATGGGATTAATAGAATATGATCGATTACTGGGTGGTTCCATTGAACCATTGGGAATTTGGAGGATTGATAGCAATTATTGGAGTATAATCTTGATCATTGATATCCTTGGTGAATATAAACTTGTCAGTCGAAGACTTGATCATTAATAATCTTGGTGGATAGTTAATAGTGAAATAGATAGCGACATATAAAGTGAGTCGTAAGTTTGAGCACTGATATTATAGATGGAGGTATACTAGTGAACTAGTTGGAGATAAATCATGAATAATAAGAGGGATTATTTGAAAGAGCGAATTATGGTTTTGGGATCAATAACAAAAGGAATGGAATTATTAGAAAGTCTTGATATAAATGATATCGGTGGATTTGAAAGTAAATATGCTAAGGGAATCATTAGAATTCAGAAGTGAAGAATTGATGAATAGAAATTACAAGATTGGATTATTAGGAACTTAGAATACAAAAGATATTGATGGATCTAAAATAAAGGATGATACTCACTGCTTGGAGTCTTAGGCTGCAATGAGGGTATGATTGATGGATTAGACAAATGACGTCACTAGTTGTCTGGGGATTTAGCTAGCAATCGTTTGGGTGGATTGTATACTTGACGATATTCGTTGTTCGGAGTTCTAGGCAACACTCAATATAGTAAGTGTATATTCGGTGGATTAATTAGATACTGTCACTTGTTGTTTGGAGTTTTAGACAGCAGTCAATAAAGAAAGTGCGTTTTCGGTGGATTAAGTCAATTTTAGCAATTGTTGTGTGGAGTAGGTAGCAATAATAACACTTTGACTAAATCATAATAAAAATGCTACTAAAAGCGATTTTTGGCAAATAAAATAACCCGAGCCTCTCCTTTGATAAGCCATGCATACTATTTATTTGCATTCTGTGTATTGGCTCGCGGAGCACGGGGTTGGAGTGCTCACACTCACTTTTGCGACAAAATTCAGAATCAGGAATCAAATCACCTCGCCTCAGCAACAAGATTGGACAAGCTGGCAGAGAAGATGAAGATGTCAATGGTTAGGTCGCGAACCTCCAGTTGGCTACCTGTGGGCATGTCCTGAAGGTCCCACCTGTGTGTTTCGTTATTTCGCTGCCGCAATTTATTGATTTCGGCCTAATCGGCCCATGAGGTAAGTCTACTATTAAATTTACGCTTCCGCATGATATGTATTTTGATATTCATTACTGTATCTGTGAGCACTATCTACTAATCCAGGGAATAGTGCGGTGGAATCACAGAGGATCCTGGATTGTAATATCTGGGCTCCTACAGTGGTCGAAGTTGTACATAGTCAAAATGCCATAGTCAAACTGACGTGGTCGAGGTCGAATATGGTCGAAGCCGGACATGGTCGAAGTTGAACGTGGTCAAAGTTGGATGTGATCGAAAAGCCATGCTCTGCTACAGTACTCTTTCGAGTACCAGCCAATCACTGTTCACCTTCGCAAACTGTTCATTTGACCATACAGTTTTGACCAGATCACTATAGTTTGGACCATATGAAAACCCCGTAGCTTTGACCATCCGTGCTTTGATTATTGATCACTCCACTCGAAGGCCGTCTGATCTTCCAGTGGTACTCGGCATCGTTTGATCCTCCTAGGCCACTCGAACACCATCCGATCCTCTGGTGGTACACGAACACCGTCCGATCTTACATTGCTACTCGAAAGCCATCCGATGCACCACTCGGAGTGATCTAAAACTACTCAAACCCGACTGCAACACTCGTAGTGATCCGAAACTACTCGAAACCGACAACAACCACTCGGCTGCAACACTCAGAGTGATCCAAAACTACTCGGACCCGACAACAACCACTCGGAGTGATCCGAAACTGCTTAGACCTGACAGCAACCACTCGGAGCAAAGCAAAACCACTCATAGAAAACCAAAAGCACTCGGAGTAGGCCAAAAAACCACTTGGAGAAATCAAAACCACTTGAAGCGATCAAAACCACTTGGAGCATCCAAAACCACACAGAACAAAGTAAAACCACCTGTAGCCAACCAAAACCACTCAGAGTAGCTCGGATTCAAAACCTTTGACTGCGATCAACCGAAACTTTCGCAAACACAAATTCCAAAGCAATTTAAATGTCAATTATTCATCATCACTTCACGACCATCCACATGAACTTCCATTCTCTCTTATTTATATATGTATGTGTATATATATATATATATATATATATATATATATATATATATATATATATATATATATATATATATATATATATATATATATATATATAAAGCTGAATAAAAAGGATGGGAGAGGATGACAAGATCACTATGTGTATTTAAAAACTACTACCTAGGTCCCGCGATATAAGTCTAAAGCCCACCTTATGCACAAACTAAGAAGGCACTAAATATGAGAAAAAGTTAATGTTATTGAACTATGCATATCCCTATTAAATGACATATTACAACTACCTATCTACCTTTTCCATATTAAAGGAGGGATATATGGTGGAAATATTGTAACAACTACACCTTTAATATTGCAATGTGGGGGCGACACTTCTAAAAATAAGGATTTATATTGCGAGTAGAAACTTTTCAGAGAAGTTTTGCACAGGATGGTCAGTTTAGATCATGCTTCCCTAATAAATGTACCAGTTTTGCTCTTGATGATCAGATTGATTTGCTTGTTACTTTTATTTTTTTTATTTTGCCTATAGATGTAATCAGTTTTGCTCTCCAGCCTAAACTGCGTGACATATATGCAGGGGAATTCAAGACTTCCTCTTTGATGACCCAATTAGGTAACCATTTTGGTTGCTACTAGATTGCTTCCATAACTAACTTAGTTGATCTGTCTATTGTTGATAGAGTAAATTAACACCTACATAGACAACAAAATTCAGAAAATAAATGATTGGATGTATCATGGTTTGGTTCCAAAAAAAAAAGAACCTAGGACTTGCAGAAATCCTAAATAGCTACCTAAACAAATCTAATCCTAATTTACACACTAAAACTATGGATCAGTTACCTCTGCTTTTCCACCTTTTCCTGAACCTTGTGCTTCTTCAAAATCAGCAACACACGGGTTGTTTCACACTGTTGGGTACATTAAAAACAAAAATAAAAAACCGCAATAAAATTGAGCAATAAAAAAATAAAGCAAGCTAAATTATCAAACTAGAAGTGTAACAAATGTAGGAAGAGTCTTTCCATCATGATATTCTGAAGCATACTGTACTACAGGAAATTAAAAGGTGTACTATCTGTTCGAAAGAAGTGTCCGGACAACATTAGATAACAGAGAGCGATTAAAGGAAAGTTGACTAGATTTTGTATCCTTTACATATTCTCGAATATCTATGGTGCCGCTTCGTTGGACTGAAATAAACTAGCTTATAGTTAAAATTATATTATAGTTGGCTGAAATTATACTGTATAGCTGGTGGTGGCCTATTTGGCGTAACTAAATTTAAAAAAAATTAAAAATAAAAAGAAACAGATTAGCCCATCACAGATAATATAAATGAATACAGAAAAAAAAGAACCGGAAAAAAGCTAAAAAAGTCAAAAAGCGAGAAAAAGATAAAATTTAGGAATAGTAAAAAATAAGTCAGAAACCAAAAGTACATTGATGGAATCGCATACATGATATGAAAAAAAATAAAAAGACTGCAAAAAAAGCAAAAATTAATTCTCATGCATCTCTGCTGTAGGATCGTATGGTGCAATCAGAGGGAAGGGGTGAATGATTGTCTCCACTTTTTTGAAACCTAAAATCAAATCTCAAACCACAAGAGAAACAATCTAACTTTTAGACGTGGAATTCGACTGCAGAACACACGACCGTGTGCACGAGCTCGATGGAGGTTCCGACTGCGGTGTTTGATTGCTTGCTCGACTGCTCGCTATGATCACATAGTCGAAATCTCCTGCTGCTTGGAAAGCTTTGAGCGCTCGAATGTTTCGACCGCTCGAACGAGAACAAGCCGAAGACAACAACTTGCGCGTGGTCGTATGCTTCAATCGACGAGCAATCACCAGCAATAAATCACGATCCAGATTGAACATATATTGTTCCTACTTGTGAAGTACAGTACAGATTGCTTGATAGAACAGCTTAGATTGCTTGTTAGCATATCATATCTCCCCAGCCATTTCAAAAAAGTAAAAAAATGCTGCGCCTGCATTCTGCTTAAGCTAAAAATCCAGTGCAGCATGTACTAAACCATTTGTTACTATTTCACTTTTTAAAGAAGTGTGCAAAAAATTATTTCCTTTAGAAGGATGCTGCGAAGCGATTTCATTCCTATTAGTGAAAAGATTACCAGGAGAGACTTTTGAATTGGTTTAGGAAAAAGAGAGAATGAAAGAAAGGAAAAAAGAAAGGAGGGAAAGAAAGAAAAAGAAGAAAGAAAATGAAAAAAGAAAAGGTACATGGGTTATAAAATAATAATAATACTTAACAAATTTGTTGGATTGGCTTATTTTTATAGTTAGTAATCAAGAATGCTTATAAGAGTTGTTAAGGGTTTTCACTCGTACTTATATTTTTCTTCTATACCCGTGTAGTCATTGGTTGTATTAATGGATAAGATATTAGGTATTATTTCTTTTATGTCTTATCTGTTTCAATGGTTTCTCAAGCGTATAGCACTCGGATGGAGTTAATCACCCTCACCGATCTCTATTCACACATGCTAAACTATGAGATGCATCACAAGCAAAGCAATCTCATGTTCTAGCCCCTCTGCAAATATGGTGTCTTGGGGCAATCAATGAAGGTGAGGGCGAGGTGGTGGTGGTGGTGGATACGGCCAAGGTAGTGTCCACGGCCAATACCAGCACTAGGGTGCTAATTATGGCAACCACATGTGGTGGCAATCATCAAGGCGACAACAAAGGGCCTGACAATCGGCTGGTTAGCATTTCGATCATGCGTTCTAGTAGGAGGAGCACACAGTGACAAATGTCACCACAAGATTAGGGTTTGATGTGCCCTGGTACATGGATACTGCGTGATTGATCATATCACCAGTGAATTGAACAAGCTGATGATACATGAGCGGTGCTCTAGCAAAGATCATATTCACACAACAAATGGTTCTGGTATGCCTATTGCTCATATTGGTCTTCTAAAATTCATACGTCACATAAACCCTTGTTCCTAAACAATGTTCTTCATGTTCCACGCAAAAATAAAAATTTGTTATCTATTCATAAACTCACGACTGACAATAATATCTGTCTTGATTTTCATCATTATTATTTTCTCATTAAGGGTCATACTTCGAAGAAGGTACTTCTTTGTGGTCCCAGTGAGGGTGCCCTATACCCTATCGCTAGTCGCTTGGCTACATCTAGGAAGGCCTTCTCTATCATCAAATATACTCACGAGCGGTGGCATTGCCGTTTAGGCCATTTCCTCATCCCCTGTGGTGGATTAGATTGTTCGGCATCATGGTTTACCTTTTTTCATGAGTCCAACAAATTCTCTGTTTGTGATGCCTGTCAACAGGGCAAAAGTCATCAGCTTCCTTTCCCTTAGTGAAAAATGGTGTCATCGTCACCTCTTGATCTTGTTTTCTCCAATGTTTGGGGGACTGGTGCACCTCCTTTTGTGGTTTCAAATATTATGTGAGTTTCATTAACAATTTTAGTAAATTCACCTGGATGTATTGTCGCAAGAGTAAAGCTGATGTTGACTGCATATTCATCCAATTTTAAACTCATGTTGAGTGCCTTCTAAATAAAAAATCCTACACATGCAAATCGATTAGGGAGGTGAATACCGGAAGTTGAATTTCTTTTCCCAACAAATTGGAATCATTCATCATATTTTGTCTACACACTCATCAACAAAATGGCTTGGCTGAGAGAAAACATCACCATATCATAGAAGTTGGCTTGTTCTTACTTGCCCATGCCTCCACGCCTATTTGTTTTTGAGACAAGGCATTCCAAACATTATGTTTCTTGATAAATTGCCTTCCTAGAAGAACGGTACAGAATTCAACTCCACTAGACCATCTGTTTGGAACACGGACTATTTCTTTCTTAGAATTTTCAGGTGTGTATGCTTGCCCTATCTCCATCCATACAATGATCGGAAACCCCAAATTTGGTATAATGGTGTGTTTTTGTTGGTTATAGCTCACTTTATAAAGACTACAAGTGTTTGCATTCTCTTCAGGTAGGATTTATATTTCTCATGATGTAGAATTTTGTGAGCAACAATTTATTTTTGCTAATGAAAAATCACCACCGTTAGATTAACCATTACTTTACCAAATTTTGATCTTTCTTCCTTAGTATCCAAAAATTTTCCTCTAGTTGTGGGACATACGGATGGTAGGGAGACTAATATGGGTACCGGTATACTTGATTCCAATGTTATTGTGCAATCTAACATAGTTGTCCAGCTGGATTTGTTATTCCCCTCTACGTAGGTTGCAGGTAGCTTGCCCACAATAAATCCAAGCGATGACTCCAAGCGGGAGAAAATGGGGACAGAACGGGGGAAATTCGGTTGGCATTGCTGGCACAGATCCTGGGGGTGCTGATCTCTTGGATCCCACACAAGATGTCCTGATGCCTACTAGCGCGACTCCCGCGGGGGATGCTACTGGCCCCACACATGTATCTGATGCTTCACCTACTCCACATGCCCCTGACATGATCGTGGATGAGAGACCATGTGGAGGTGACCCCGTGTGTGTGATGAGTAATTGACATCGGTTTTAGGAAAGTCGAGTTTGGTTTGTGTGGTTCGGTTCATGTCGTTGCGTGGTGCAATAGTTTCGGTCGGACTTGGTCAAACCTGGTCGAAGTGCGTAGGATGCGTAATCTTTTGATTCGACAGGTTTGGGCTTTATCATGCTTAGTGTTTCCACTAATGCGATTGTTGATTATATTATATCGTGCGGTGCTATGTGAAGTGTTTCTTGTCTGTGATGGCTGCAGGACATTGAAGCGGAGTCGTGGCGAGGCATGGGGTGACTGGACTAGGCACAGGTGGTGTCGAGGTCAAAACAGTCGGATGTGCTGAAGACGGCGAGGACTCGAGGTGGTTGCGAGGCTTGGACGACAAGGAATGCGGAAGCTTCCCGGAAGGTGCAGGAGGGGCGTTTCGGTAAAAGCGCAAAGCTGCACAAATGGAAGCGGTTTCGTTCTGGAGTTAGTGGGTAAAACGGGTTGGAGACCCATTAGCAAAATGCCATAAATAGGAGAGGGTTTTCTGGTTGTAGTAAGGCTTAGGGAGATGGTTTAGGGTTTTGCTTTAGTCAAATGGCCTTTGGGAAGGTTGTTTTGCTTTTAGGCTTTATTTGGTGAGGAGTTGTTAAGAGTAGGAGAGGTGGATGGCTTTGCCTCCTGGAGGTTCCTGTTCTCATTTTCCCTCCTGCGTGTGTGTGTTCTCTCCAGGAAGCATGTAGTGAGGAGAAAGCTTCCTATTCTCAAGCAGGTATGGGGAAGTCCTGTGTTTGTGTTCTTGAGGATAAGATGAGTGGAAGTAGAAACCTCATGTAATCATTCCTCTGTACTCAATCGTTCATGGGGACGAATCAATTTGCTTTATGTTTTTGTCTCTGTGATTTCCTCTTCGTTCAGCCCAAGCACTCTCTGTTTGATTTTTCCCTTTTTGTGGTTTGAGATTGTTTCTTGCTGAGAGGATGCAAAATAGATTGCTCTATGATGGAATTATATTTCTAGACCATTTGGTCAGCTTGTTCCAAGAGCAAAATTATTGAATCAAAGAATCACTCCTATTCATTATTACTCAATCCCCTCTGTTCTATCCTGTAGTTAGGGTTTTTGTTAGGATCTTTTGTTTCTCTCCAAAAAGGTTATGTTTTGTTGTGAGTTTCTGAGTTCTGAAGCTATTGCTTAGCCAATCTCACGAGCTCCTGATCAAAGAATCATAGTTTGGCTGGCAGTTTGGAAATCCATGTTGTTCTCTGAAATTTTCAGTTTCTTGGCTCAAATCTCAGATTCTTACTCTTTAGTTGAACTCTCTGGCTGCTTCTTGTCTCCCTACTATTTAGAACAGGCTATTGCTTTTTTTGGTTAGAGGGAAATAACAAAGTCTTCTCAATTTGGCTAGATTCTGCATTTTGGTAAAACTACGCAGTAAAATCTTCAGTCTGGACGTCTGCTTCCTCGCAGCCCGGTCAGACCGCTAACCCTAGCGGTCGGACTGCTCGCTTGCCGTCAGTCAGACCGAACTTGTGCCGGCGGTTAGACCGGCATTGGAAGGGCGGTCAGACCGGCGGTGTGCAGGCGGTCTGATCGGCCAATGCACACCGGTCAGACCGGCCTGGCGTGAGTGCCCCTTCTGCTGCCAGTTCCACTTGGTCATTTTAGTTGCTAATTTTTATCTAAGTTTCCAGTGTGCTTTTCTCTTTGTTCTCCTTCTCATATGATTTTCCAGAGAGCATGACCTCCTTCTTTTCATAGCTTCTAATAGCTATAGGAAAGAATCTCGTACTTGGAGTGGATACTTTGGGGGCAAGTTTTTTGAAAGCAACATTCACCCCCCCTCTGTTGCCGAATTCGATCCAACAGTGGAACTTGGCACAACTTCATTTCCACCACCTAATCCTCCTATACCACCACCTCATCCCATGCAAATAGGGCTGCGGAACAACATTCACCAACCAAGAATTTGCACCAATGGCACGGTGCAATATGATGCCCGACAGCACATATTTCTTGTTGTGACCGAAATGACAACACTTGAAGATGCTCTTTGTGACAGAACTTGGAAGGAGGCAATGGACATTGAATATCAAGCACTCCTAAAGAACAAGACATGGTAGTTGGTATCATCTCAACCCGATAGCAAGTGCGTATTTAAATTGAAGAAGGCTAATGGTTCTATTAAATACCATATGACAGATTGGTTGCAAAAAGGATTCAAACAACGACATGGGATTGATTATGAAGATACATTCAGCCTAGTTGTCACACCCACTATAATTCATCTTTTTCTATCATTAGTAGTGTCACATAGATAATTCCTTTGTCAATTGGATGTATAGAATATGTTTTTGCATGGCGTTCTAGAAGAGGATATGTTCATGCGACAGCCACCGGGTTATGACGATCCATAGTTTCAGCACCATGTATACAAATTGGACAAACCTCTTTATGGATTGAAGCTGATAATGACATGTCGATTAGACTAATTACATGAGCATGAGCTAAAAGGATTAATCAATAGGTGAATTCGCTTCTAGGTAAATTTGGTTTTAGTTTACATGAGAACTGGATATTGCCTCATGCAAATGTTCTGTGCATTCTCAGGTTTGAATGATGTGAAGCTTTTGAAGTTGCAACAATGGAGGAAAAACAAATAGGGGCCAAGCAAGGGAAGACATGTTCAAGCACTCATGGCCACTTTGGATCATCTGCAAGTCCAATTGAACTCACAGATTCACTCTAAACGTTCGAATGATTTCAATCGACATCAATAACAACCTTCGGATCAGCCCGATCAACCTCAGATTCATTCGGGACCGCTCGATCAATTCTAGACAATTCGATTACTTTGGAACATTCAAAATATTCTGAACAGCTTCAGAATGTCACACCATTTGATTGCTCACGGATCGCCTGATTGCTTTGGGGATGTTCAGACCAGTCCGAATGATCGCATTATTCAATCATTCGCGGACCACGCGATCGCCTCAGTGACCTTCAGACCAGTCCAAATGTTTGCACCATTTGATTGGCCTCAAAGATGCTCAAAATAGTTTGATCGACCCCGGTGATGTTTGGACCAGTCTGATCGAACCCTTGACTGTGTTGGAGTAATCCAAAGGTATGCCTTGCGACTAAAAGGCAATAACTTTCACATACGGAGTCTGATTGAGGTGATCTTGGACTCGTTGGAAAGCTTATTTTAAGGGCCACATAATTGAAGAGTATTTATCTTGAGAAACATCACAGATTTTTATCTTATTTTATTTTAGTTTCTTCTTTTTGTGTGAGTTCGAGTCTAAAACAATATAGGGTTGAGTTGAACACATTTTGGGGTCTTGCGAATTTTCACAAGGGCTATATAGGCCTTATAACATGTAACTTTTTGAAAGACCGTGATGGATTGAATCTATTATTTTCTATGAGAGAGCTATACGCTTGTTCTTTCTTGGATTTGACATATAATTGCAACCTAGAGGGGAAGTGAGCATTTCTCAACCCTATTATTCTTGTGATTCCTTGTGATTTGTAGGAGTGACAACACATTTACTTGTGTGGTTGGATAGACAGGATCATGAGCATGCGGTTGGGCAAGTTCATTTGTCACAGGTTGCTATTCTAACAGTGGTTGGCGCCATCGGTTCGTCAGGTTGCATGAATCCAAGTTATCATTATCGATCCTACATTGTGCAGATCGGGCATCCCCCATATCAAAAGTAATCATCCCATGCTTGGTATTCTTGATTTAGTTCTTATTTACAAGAACTTGGTTTTGTTCCTTCCCGAGCTGACACTTCCCTATTTATCTATAATCATAGTAGCGTGATCACATATATTCTAATTTATGTTGATAATATAATTATCACTAGCTCATGTCCTCAGGCTATTCATACCTTGATTCAGAAATTGCAGTCAGAGTTTGCTCTCAAGTATCTCAATAATCTTCATTACTTCTTGGGCATCGAATTATGTCGATCAGGGGAAGATCTCATTCTTGTTCAGTCTAAATATTCCACCGACCTTCTGCAACAGACCGGTATGACAATATGCAAACCAGTAACTTTTCCAATGTCGACAACTGAAAATTTGCAAAGTCTGATGGGAGAGAGTTATCGGCTGCAAAAGCAACACAGTATAGGAGTATAGTAGGTGTTTTATAGTACCTAACATTGACACAACTAGATATATCATATGAGGTCAACAAGGTGTATCAATTCTATATATGCCAACCGAACATTATTGGACAATGGTGAAAAGGATTTTATAGTATGTACGGGACACAGTGAGTGTTGAACTCCGTATTCGCAAGTCTACTTCTTGTTCGGTTAATGCATTCTCTGATATAGATTGGGCAAGATCAGCAGATGATAGAAGGTCAACCAATGGTTTTGCAATTTTTTTGGCTCCAATCTCATATCATTGAGTTGAAGGAAGCAAGCCATAGTTGCGAGATCCAGTACTGAGATAGAGTACAAGGCTCTTACAAATACCACAACAGAAATAATCTGGATACAGTCACTATAGGGAGATCTTGGAATTGATTAATCGCAAGCGTCTACCCTATGGTGTGACAATCTTGAAGTTACATATCTTTTTGTTAATCCTGTGTTTCACGACATAACTAAATATATTGATGTGGACTTTCATTTTTCCAAGAACGAGTGATAAGAAAGGCATTGGGGATTCAGTTCATATCATCATAAGATCAATTAGCCGATGGTCTCATCAAACCAATTAAAATACAACAATAGAAAAATCCTACGACACAATCTCAATCTCACCAGTTATGATTGAGGGGGAGTGTTAAACAACTAGGATAGTTGTTAGTTGTGTTTCCACTGTTGTTTAGTATTCCCATTAGTGTTGATATTCCCACTAGAGATAGTGCTTAGTATTCATACGTGAAAGTATTTCCAGTCATATACTTGCATAGTTCTCATACTTATGTTCTTGTATATAAATAGATGATCAATAGAAGGCAAATGTATGCTAGTTGCAAACAATTCTCTTAATATCTTTTGACAGCTACTACTGCTAGCTTCAGGCAACAAGTCAAAATGCAAATTCACAAAAATCAAACTCAAACAAAAAAAGGCAAGCTACAAGCAATATCAAATACTGATCGCTCTCGTAAGGCTGTCACCAAATGGTCTTACAATCTTGCACCCTTAATGCAGGGCGAATGCCTACCAACTGCCGAGATTAGCTATGGTCTACCAGAAAAACCTACATGATTTCGCCCCTCTCGTCATCGGCAAGTTATCTGTGAAAACCATTCATAAATTGAAGCTGCAAAGATGGCTATTAAAAAGAGAGAGAGAGAGAGAGAGAGAGAGAGAGAGAGATACTTGTACCAATAGATATCACTACTTACAAAATATTTGTCCTTTTCATATCTCTCAAATAAGATTATCTCTCAAATAAGATTGAATTTACAATTGAAATTTTTGTGGAGATGTATAACATCACATCCTCTAACTCTAGCAATTTTTTGAGAATTTTTGAAAACTTCTAGATTGTTTTTTACGGTATTTGCATCACTTGGTTCATTTTCAAAGGAAATGCACCCCTATTTTACATATCCAACAAGGCAACAATACTGAAGGCGGTAAAATAATGCACAGCTGTGGATGGCCGGCATGTTACATACGTACTGTGATGCTGCAAAAAAATATAGCATTCAGTTGCTTGCACGCAGCCTGTTCTCCGTGTGAAATCATGTCATAGATGCCGAATATATTGAGTTGTGATCATAGAATACGTCGGGAAGCAGCCGAGGATGGCGCATGGCAGCCGTCGGCTTGCACCAGAGGTTTCCCCAGGGCGCGACGCCGTCCTCCCTGCCAACTCAGGCCGTCGCCTGATCTCGCTGGCCATTCTGCTTCCGGAGCTCATGGGCCGTTCGTCGTTGGCGCGACGGGGATAAAGTACACCGGCAGATGGGGAGAGGGAAGGCAACAGCATACTGTATGGATAGAGCCATAGAGGGGGTGGTGTATGGGCGGAGGAGGCACACTAGGTCCCCCGGAGTTTGAGCGGGGGATTGATGGGAAAGAGAAGGGGCTGGGCGGGGTACACGTTCAAGCGTTGGTGGGATTCCCGTCTCAATCCGGTCTCTCCGTTTGTGATCGGACGTTCCATGTTAAAATTTTTCATATTTTCACCAAATAACAGTATTCAGCATACTGCGGAGAAGATACGTTGTCGTTTCAAATATCCAAAAATACTGAAGGCAGTAAAAATAATGCTCAGATCGATGTGAAATAAAAGATGGTTTTGCACGTTACATACGGTGATGCTGCAACAAATTGTACTGCCCAGTTGCTTGCCCACATCCTATTCTCGATGTGAAGCCATGTTATATATGCCGAATATTGACGTGTGATCACGTGAAATGTGTAGACAGGAGTATCAAGGACCATTTTGTTTTAAAATATACTGTGCTGAAAAACTGTTCGAAGTCCTTATAAAGGAGTCGTTTGCAGCTATTCGCATCTTAATTTGTCGATTCTGAATAGTTAATTGTACGATGAGAATAGGCAATATCGAAAAGACCAGCTATAAGCGCCGGTCAATTAGCTAGTATTGCTAAGCGCCCTGCACCAGCTAGGACCCAAGTCCTCCATCGATATAGACCGGTTCTAGCGTTCTATAAATACAACCCATCCTTCCCTCTTTGAATTCAGAACAACACGAAGGGAAGAGCTAGGTCTTGTAACCTTGCACCCATAATACTTCTTCCCTTAGTGTGAAACACCCTAGCCATGGCCTATTATGCAATCGCTCCTCTTCTATGTGCACTCGTGCAAAATGAGCTTTATATGCACCTATACATGCATCAAGTGGCTTTAGGAGAAAACCCCAACCAATTAGCAGTGTTATCAGGCAGCCCAAGCAATCCTCAAGGGTTCGGGTTCACTTTCATTATTGATTGGCATATAACCGATGGACCTGGGCCAAATGCAAATATTGTCGGACGTGCGCAAGGTTTGCATTTCCATTCAAGTCTAACCAGCGATAGCTGGTACACGTCCACGAACATAGTGTTCGAGGATACAAGGTAGTAAGTTTTTCCCTTAACAAAACAATTGCATGCAACATCTCTTAAAAATTCTTCGTAAATATATATTTTTGTGGCTTAATGGATAATTTAGTTCATCCATGTCACCATATGTAATTGTGGGGTGGTCGAGCTATGGCTATGGGTGTATAACTTCACCCACCGGGGTTCAAATCCTGCTGTTCAACTTTATGCAAATGCGTGTATGCCTCACTAGGAGCTTTGTAAGATCTTGGATTTATCCCTAGCCTCTGTCATTCTAGATGTGTGCTAAGAAGACACATTATTGTGAGTGTGCGGTGGTGAATGTGCATGCAAGATGGTGTGTGTACGTATTCGTGTCTTCCTTTAATTCACAATAAAAAAAATGGCACCACATATAACTCTTCGTGTGTTAAATGCTATATTCCAAACTTTCGAGCTATGCAAGATTAATTTCCTTTTTTGCACAAAATAGGTTCAATGGCTCTACACTTCAAGTGATGGGGACTCTTTCAACAGACGGTGAGTGGAGCATTACTGGAGGGACAGGAAAACTTGCTTTGGCACGCGGTATTGTCAAGATAAAAGTATTCGAACAGAGTAGCACTGCGAGGACCTTCGAACTTAAAATTCATGCGCTCTACACTCCAATGAACTCTGTATGTAGAATATTAAGTGCTTGAAATCGATGCTGTTTATCTCTTTGTATACGTTAATTAAGTTCCACTGTATTTCAATACTTCATACAAATTCCTTTTAATGCTATGTATGGAGATTTGTTTGCAGGTCGATGGTGTTTTGGAGGACAACTTTATCAAGAAATTGTAGTGATCTTACAATTTTAAAAAGTAGTTTTCACGACAAATTAAACGGCGTCATTTTTATATGGCCAATCTGGATTATTTCGTATTTTTGTATGTCTTTGTTGTTCATGTTAAAATATTTCTTACTGCACGCGTCGATAGTACCATGTCGGGTCGAAATATAAATGTACATATTGATCAACATGAAGCTTGGCAAAATTCACAAACACTAACATTCAAAGTAATCCCAAAAATTTATATAGTGCTATATACCTCAATACTATGTCTTGTTTTATGTACCACATACATTCGACTTAGTTCTTGAAATTTCGCAGGTAACCTTGTACCAACTTGTAGTACATCCATGAGTTGTTGGATGTAATATTCCGGTGTTTACCCAATAGGATAGCTATCCATGTTAAGCAAACAACATGACACAACATTAAAAAAAGAACTGAAAAAATCATGTAAGATACAATACGTACACAAATTAGTGAAACCATAGGAAATTTGGTGTTAAAACTCTTCCGAGCCTGGGAGAAACAAATGAGACAAATGTTTCAAAGTACCAAAAAACTAGCTATTCATCCACTCACAAAATCCATGACAGAATACATGAGTTAGTAAACCTGTAGCAAATTGGACAACTTGCAGGGAGCTGAGGGAAACAGAAAACACGAATGGCCCAGTAAATAGTGATAATCTATATATACCAGCTAACTATAATTGGAATGCATACAGACATTGAAATGTTCCCACGAAAAAATTATCTAAGAAAGAATACAAAAATTAGTGAACCTGTAAAAATTAAATTGGTATTAAAACTCTCCTGGCTTAATATAAGGTGAAACATCACTATTTAACATATCATTTTATCTTTTTTGTTTCTCACAAGTCACAACTACAAATTTGTAGTTATATATGTAATATACTTTTGGAAGTATGTTCGTGAATAGTTTCACAATGTTCTAACTTTTTACAAATTCCATAATTCCAACTATGCTTAACTAGGATAGCTAACCTTCGATAGCAATTTAAAGACGTCGCATGTTTGGGCGATTGGCCCGGCTCTTATGAATCTCAACATTTCATAACTATTCCACAAATTAAAGGAGCATGATCACACATCAAACTAATTCTTTTTCCTACTTTACAATATCTTATGCAGGATCCTGATGAGAGTTGTAACTGTTGGAAGCTGGGGGCTTGACAAGCACAGACTGCGTTGTGCGCTTTCTGCGAAGTTTCTTGGTAGACTGTTCTTCATGCAGAAGATTGTCAACTTGAATATATACCATTTTATTTTGATGTTTATTTCCTAAATTAATTGGATTGAGTCTGTATTTGGAACCGTACTTATAGGTTCCATGGTTTCTCGTGCTGTTTATTTCTGTGGTTTTAATTTGCCTTATGTTCTCCATCAAACTTATCCGGGTCTGATTAGCAATAAAGTGAAGATTGGTCTGCTAAAAATGTGTACGGCATCTTCGTTACATGATTTTTGTGATAAAAATTCTGCAGTCGGTCCCTCTGTTTGTCAACCACCGTATGGGTCGACAGAAAGCAAAGAGTACCATTCATGGATCGCAACATAATTAAGAAGTATATGCAAATCCAACTTTCTTCACACTGCTGCTTTGACTGGGAGATTTGTCTACTCCTGATGCGCCTTTCTTGCATAAAGCATATTCTGTGGCCATGTACGGAGGTAGAGACAACGGCAGTCTCTACTCTCTAGGACCCGTCCACATCATCTAAACAAGACAAGTCCTTCAACGCTCTGTCTACAGTACCCCCACAATCTTTAATGCTTGCACAGGCTTAAGAAATATGGTACGCTATATCTCACCTTTATAGACAACTTGTGTTGCTTGTTTGCAACGATGTAACGCATGCAAGTTTACTTTCACACGGCCGTTCATGTAGGGCCTGTTTGGTTGGCGAATGAGCTGATGCAGGCTGCATGAGCGTGGTCAGGCTGAGGAGGGAAGCTCCTCAGCCGCGTTCCTCCTCAGTCTGGCTCCAGTTGTTTTTTTGCATCCGCTCATGCAGACTCTCTCCTCTCCGCAGCCAACCAAACACCATCTCCCTGCATGCGCAGGTGCGAGCTACCCGCATGCAGGCAACCAAACAGGCCCGTAAATGCAAAAAAGCGTTCATAGGTATTTACTAGATAGCGCTCAAAGGTCAGATGCATGAATTTGAGCCAGTTGCACTCAGTTTGCCAATTTCGGCAGAGCCGTCAGTAGGGAAAAAATAGAACATGTATGTGCCTTCGGCCCTACTAGTAGAGCTCAGCCTCGCCAAGATATGTGTGTTAAGGATAGAATAGGAAATAGATTAGGACTGTTATTTGTTTCCTAATATGCCTTGTATTCTTTCTATGTATCCCCCTTGTACCTCTATATATATGACCCTTTGGGCCTCATGAATATACACACAATATATTCATAACATGGTATCAGAGCCCTAGCTCTAACCCGTTCTTCCGCTGCTACGCCGCCGTTCGGGTCGTCTCGGTTCGTGCTGTCGCCGCCGCTCGGGTCATCTCGTGTCGTCGCCGTTCCACATGCCATAGCTGTCCAAGCGCCGCCGCCGGGTCCCTCGCCCAGTCGCCGCCGCTGGGATCGCGGACGCCCGCGCGCCGCTGAGATCGATCTAGCGGTGCTAGATCCGACCGTTGTTGAGGCCGCCGGGTCGCCATCGTCGCTGGTCACGCGGTCGCCGCCGTCGCCGCCGCTCCGCCGGCCGCGCGATCGCGCCGCCATCGCCCGCTCCGCCGCCGCCGCTGGTTTGCCGCCGCCGTCGCGCTCCTCCGGGCGTGTTGATTGCCACCGCCGTCGCCGCTCCTCCGGCCGAGCCGTCGCAGCCGCCGCCGCCGCTTCTCAGCTCGAGCCAGTCGCCGCCGCCACGACGCCGCTCCGCCGACCGCGCCGGCCGCCGCAGCCTATCGCCGCTCCTCCGGCGCGTCGGTGGTCGCCGCCGTCGCCGCTCCTCGTGCCGTGCCCGGTGGTCGCCGCCATCACCCGCTCCTCTAAGTCGTGCCGGGTGGTCTGGTCTCGGTCGGTCTGGTTCTCTGCTGGCTGTTAAGCCAGTGAAGAGTTTTATAGCTTTGTAAAAAAAGAAAAAAAGAGCAAAAAAACGATTGTTCTAACCGCCGCGCCGTCTAGCGCCGCCTGTTAGACTTCGTTGCCTTGGTCGCCGCGCCGTCCAGTGCCGCCTACCGATGGCTTCAGTTCCATCTGCTGCGATCCCATTCTCGGGAACAAAGCTCCATGGAATGAACTACAGGTTATGGTCTTCTCTCAAGGAGATTACGCTTGATGGTCTCCGCCTTTGGGGACATGTTACCGGTGCTTGTCCTTCTCTGCCACCGCTGGTTCAGCCTCGTCCTAGTCAGTCTATCTCTGCGCCTCCTGGAGCAGATGAGGCTACTAAGAAGAAGGTAGAGGATGATGATGCTGCTGCTGATGCTGCTGATGAGGCTTTTCAGTATGCCATGATGAGGCTTTTCAGTATGTCGTTGACGCTGGTGTGCTGATGAGGCCCGTGTTCGTGCCATCCTTGTGGTCAGTGTCGATGATTCCATTCAGCCAGATGTTGTTGGTCTGCGGTCTACTCGACAGATCTGGGAGTACTTGTGTGAGCGATATCAGCAGAGCAGTGATGCTCAGTTCTTTTCGTTTCAGCGTGAGTTGGAGACGCTTCGCCAAGGAGATTCTTCCGTTGACGACTTCTTCCGAGCTCTGGCTAGTATCTGGTGACAGATAGATGAGCTGGCTTCTCCACTGTGCCAGGAGTGCCACAAGGTTCAGAAGGCGGATCACGATCGCCTTCGTCTTTATGATTTCGTCTGCTGTCTTCGCCCAGAGTTTGAGCTTGTCAGAGCTCAACTGCTGAGCCGCTCGCCGCGACCGACTGTCACCGAGGCTCTTTCGACACTTCGAGCTGAGGAGCCGTCTCGAGTTAGCAAAGATGACCGTTCCGGCGTGCTTGCTGCTCCTTCTTCGACTACACCGACAGTTCCTGCTACGACTACGGTTCCCTCTCAGGTGCCTGTTTCCGCTCCTGCTTTTGCACCAACTGGAGTTCAATGCAACTACTGCAAGAACTTCGGGTATGACTACCATAGTTGTGCGGTGCGGAAAAAGCAGATAAGGCACGTGGGGGTGGACGATCCAAGGGGGACAGGGAGGCCCTTCCTTCACAGGAGGACAGACCAGCTCATCAGGATTTCAGCGAGGTGACTCTGTTCAGCAGCTCTGCCAGGCTCTAGTTCAACATATCTCTCACAGCTCAGCGGGTTCTGCCAGTCTAGCTCAGACATCTCCTCCAGGTACCTCTTGGGTTCTAGATTCTGGTGCCTCTTTTCACATGACACCGGATTCCACATCTCTCTTTTTAGTGGGACCTCCTGCCCTTCCTATCTCTGTACATACTACGAATGGTACTTCCTTGTCTGTTAGCTGTTAGGGCACTCTTTTGACCACTGATTTTTCTGTTCCAACTGTTTCTCATGTTCCCAAACTAACCATGCAGCTTCTTTCAGTGGGACAGCTCACTGACCTTGGTTGTAGGGTTAGTTTTGACTCTCACACCTGTTTCGTTCAGGATCGACAGACAAGGACGATACTTGGGACTGGCCGGCGCCGTAGGGATTGTCAGGGTCTCTACATCCTCGACCGTCTTCATCTTCCATCCACTTCAGTTGCTCCTACCATGTCTCCCACCACGTCTACCTCCACTGCCACTGCTGCCACCACCCCTGGAGTTTTTGCGCAGTGGCATCATCGTTTAGGTCACCTGTGTGGGTCTCGTCTTTCGTCATTAGTTCGTTAGGGTGTCCTTGGACGGGTTACTGTTGGCACGTCCATGTTTTGTCGAGGTTGTAAGCTGGGCAAGCAGTTACAACTTCCTTATCATTCTAGTGAGTCATTGTCTTCTCGTCCTTTTGATTTAGTTCATTCAGATGTATGGGGACCTGTGCCTATTATCTCTAAAGGCGGGCATAAATTCTATGTTATTTTCATTGATGACTATTCCCGTTTTACTTGGCTTTTCCCTATGTCTAATCGTGGTCAGTTTCTTGCGATCTATCGTAGCTTTGTCATGATGGTTCGTACTCAGTTTGGGTCCTCTATTCATACTTTTCGCTGTGATTCTGCTGGCGAGTATTGTTCTAGTGCGTTCAGACAATTTCGTTCTGAGCAGGGCACTCTTTATCAGTCTTCTTGTCCTGATGCCCATGATCAGAACGGGGTTGCTGAATGCAAGCATCGTCTTCTGATTGAGACTGCTCGCACCCTTCTTCTTGCTTCTCACATTCCCCCACAGTTCTAGGCTAAGGCTGTTTCTGTGGCTGCATATCTCATTAATATGCAGCTAGCCTTCCACAACTCTTAAGAATGTCAGTCCTATAGAGCGTCTCTACTCTAGAGCCCCCAGTACGATCACCTTCATGTTTTTGGCTGCACCTGTTTTGTCCTGCTGCCGCCTCGTGAGCACACTAAACTGACAGCCAGTCAGTTGAGTGTGTGTTTCTTGGGTACAGTTCTGAGCATAAGGGTTATCGCTGCTATGATCCTTCTACTTGACAGATTAGGATCTTACGAGATGTTGTCTTTGACGAATCTCGACCTTTCTTCTATCGAGATTCGGCTCCTCATACTGCTTCCACCATCGAGACGATCTCCTGGTTGTCTCTCCCTGATTCCTTACCCATTTCCCCCCTTTCCCCGTCTTCGGGACCTTCACCTCCGGTGTTGCCTCCTGCAGCACCACCTCTTGCTCCTTTGGCACCACTGTCTCGTTTCTCTGGGGTGCACTACTCCAGACGTCCTCATCCTTCACCAGATCTCTCTCCTGATCTCTTGCCGACACCGACATCTGATTCATCTGATGATGCTCTGTCTCTTGCTCCTTTGGCACGACCGTCTCGTTTCTCTGGGGTGCACTACTCCAGACGTCCTCGTCCTTCACCAGATCCCTCTCCTGGTCTCTTGCCGACACCGACATCTGATTCATCTGATGATGCTCCTCGTTACGCCTTTCATAACCGGGCAACCATTCGGCCTCCTACTCATCTTGGTTTTACTTCGACAGCTCATGCTCTCTCTGTCACTGAGCCTAGTTCTTATCGTGAGGCTACTTCTCATTCTGAGTGGTAGCTTGCTATGGCAGAGGAGCTTGATGCGCTTCGTCATACGGAGACTTGGGATATTGTACCGACACCTGTGCACGCTCGTCCTATCACGTGCAAGTGGGTATACAAGATTAAGACCAGATCTGACGGTACTATTGAGCACTACAAGGCTCGTCTTGTGGCTCATGGTTTTCAATAGGAGTATGGTCGTGATTACGATAAGACGTTTGCTCCTGTTGCTCATATGACCACTATTCGCACTCTTATTGCGGTGGCTTCTGTTCGCCGGTGGTCTATCTCTCAGTTGGATGTTAAGAACGCCTTCCTTAATGGCGTCTTGCATAAGGAGATTTATATGCAGCCACCACCTGGGTATTCTATTCCAGATGGCCATGTCTGTGGTCTTCGTCGCGCTCTTTATGGTCTGAAACAGGCCCCTCGTGCCTAGTTTGCGTGTTTTACTTCAGTGATCACCGTTGTTGGTTTTACTGTCAGTACCCATGATCCTGCTCTATTTATTCATGTCTCACCTCGAGGTAGGACGCTGCTTCTTCTATATGTGGATGATATGCTCATTACTGGTGACGATCCCTCATTCGTTGCATATGTGAAGAAGCATCTCAGTGAGCAGTTTCTGATGACTGATCTTGGCTTGCTTACATACTTCCTTGGGATTGAGGTCTCTGTCACGTTGAGGGTTACTACCTCTCCCAACAGAAGTATGTTCAGGATCTTCTTGATCGATTTGGTCTGACTGATACTTGCACTGCTGAGACCCCTATGGAGCTCTCTCTCTCTTCAGCTTCGTGCTACTGATGGTGATCCTCTTGAGGATCCTACTCGGTATCGCCATCTTGTTGGCAGTTTGGTCTATCTTGTGAGCACTCGTCCTGATATTGCTCATGCTGTCCATATCTTGAGTCAGTTTATGGCTTGTCCTACTCATCTTCACTACAGTCATCTTCTTCGTGTTCTTTGCTACTTGCGTGGGACCATCTCTCGTCACTTGTTTTTCCCTAGCTCCACCTCACTCCAGCTTCAGGCGTATTCTGATGCGACCTGGGCTAGTGATCCTTTTGATTGTCGTTCTCTTTTCGCATCGTGTTTTTCTTGGCTCTTCTCGATTGCACGGAAGACAAAGAAACATACTGCAGTTTCCCGTTCGAGTGCAGAGGCTGAGTTGAGAGCTATGGCAGTTGTGACAGCAGAGATTACTTGGTTGAGATGGCTACTTGCAGATTTTGGTGTACCTGTGAGGGGACCTACAACTCTTATGACTGACAGTATAGGAGCTATCAGTATTGCCTGTGATCCAGTGAAGCATGAGCTCACCAAGCACATTGGTGTGATACTTCATACACTCGCTCCCAGGTGCAGGAGGGTGTACTTGCTCTTCAGTTTGTGTCCTCAGAGTTACAGATTGCTGACTTCTTCACGAAGCCACAGACTAGGGCACAACATTTGTATTTTCTCTCCAAACTCAGTGTGTGTGATCCACCATGAGTTTGAGGGGGGGTGTTAAGGATAGAATAGGAAATAGATTAGGACTGTTATTTGTTTCCTAATATGTCTTGTATTCCTTCTATGTATCCCCCTTGTATCTCTATATATATGGCCCTTTGGGCCTCATAAATATACACACAATATATTCATAACAATGTGTACCAGTTCTCTAATTCTGATAGTTCAGCGCTAAATGCAAGAAGTTTCACAACGTTTAAATAGAAAATATATCCTCGACAAACATGTACTAAACTGCAAGCAAACCAGCAGAGGAGAGCACTCTTTTCTCCTCGAACATGATAAGTTACTAGTCTCCTAAACGAAGAGTGACAGTGACTGAGAACAAATTAAAAGTATCAATGTAATGTGTGTTCCCTTTTCAGGACTTTTCTCCAGAATCATCTGGTTCCGACTACGTAGAGAATATAAAGCAGACATCAAGGTAAGCCTGATGGATATAGGTCGATGGAAAGCTAATATGACATATGGGGGTGGAACAAAATGATGACAGCTACTGTGAAATTTTCACAGGGGGAGGACATGAATTTAGGGCAGACAACACCTTCTTCATGCTTTGATTTCACGAATTCAGACATTCTACCAATATCCTTGTAGCACACAGAAAATCCACCAGTTATCACGTCTTTCAGCACTAACAAATATAACATGTATCTGCCTTCGGCCTACTTGAACAGATATAAAAGGGTGTACCTTTTCTCCATTGACAAAATATATGCATTAATTTTGCCTAAGTTTGAGAGAACTTCTAAATTTTTCCTAAGGTTGGAACAGAGGAAAATTGATGGAACACGACGAAAATATCGTGGTGGGTTTTGGCTGGCGAGGCAATTGAAGCACTTGCCAAACAACCGGGAAGGAAGGTGCGACGAGGCTGCCCTTGCCGACAACTGAATCCGTCGATCACGTTCGCCTTGCAAAAACGGCCGAACAGCCTTGAGGAAGGCTGAGGCGGGGTCCTGTCATCATCCCTGGATGCCTCCCCTCTGCCCTCCATGCCAACTGAAAGGGAGGCATTGCGACGAACAGTTGGTGGGCGGCAAGGGCGAGTAGCGGCTCAAGACAGGAGGAGAGAAATAGTGGATAGATGTGATAGATACTGTGAAGCACACGACCTTGTTTTAGTTACACTAATGCGATCATATATGATAATGTAACCAGTAAAGAACCAAAAACACAACAGATCCCTTGCTCTTGCTATAAGGATTTCAGACTAGTTTGCCTCCCTGATTCTGCCAAACTTACTTTATTTTTGTGGTTTTTTTCTACTACGTCAATAATAATTACTCAAAAAACTTAAGTACAAATCTCTAATGATGATTTAGATCGAAGTTTGATTCTGTAGGTTCCTAGTCAAAAATAAAGCAAACAGAATACTACATTAGTGGATGTTCTGTTTAAAAAAAATCTTAATATGCTTGCCAAGTTTAATAGACATGGCATAGTTGTCATCTAAGTTATCGAAGCTATTGTGCATAGCATGCTTTGTGGCATTCCCCTATGTAACAGCCCAATTTTGACTTTCAAATAAACATTATGAATTTCAGAATTTTTTTTGCATTTTTCAAATTATTCCCAAAGTCTGGTTGAGGTTTGAGGTTTTTTTTAATAAATCCCTTGACACAAAAATGAGAAATCAAAATTTATAAAATTAAATGGGATGTTGAGAAATTTTTCATAAATTTTTTATGTGCAAATTCCTTTGGGAATTCAAATTAGAAATTCAAACTCGATTTGAAATTGAAAATAAAGTTTAAATCCAATTCAATTTCCCTCCAAGGCCATTGGGCCAAATCTTGCCAGCTTTCCCTCCTGCCTCATGGTCCACGTGCGTGCACCACACACGCTAGCCCAGCTCATCGCATCCCTCTCTCGCACCACCAACATGTGGACCCGATCCAACCCGTCAGCGTGCACTGTTCTTCTTCCTTCTTTCATCCACGCGCGCTTGTCTAACCTCATCCTCATACTTGTTTTCACATGCCAGAGAGCAATGAAGGCTCTATACCTTGAGCCAACAGTGCCGTGACATTGTCTCATCGCTGCCAGGTAGTCCCATTAGCCGCTAACCTCTCTCTTCCGCCCTCACGCCCACAATCTTTAATGCTTGCACAGGCTTAAGAAATATGGTACGCTATATCTCACCTTTGTAGACAACTTGTGTTGCTTGTTTGCAACGATGTAACGCGTGCAAGTTTACTTTCACACGCCCGTTCACGTAAATGCAAGAAAGCGTTCACAGGTATTTACTAGCTAGCGCTCAGAGTTCAGATGCATGAAGTTGAGCCAGTTGCACTCAGTTTGCCAATTTCGGCAGAGCCGTCAGTAGGAAAAAAAATAGAACATGTATCTGCCTTCGGCCTACTAGTAGAGCTCAGCCTCGCAAGATACACTACTACAGAAAGTCTAATACTAGACGCCAAATCATAGACGGTTTTGTAAAATCGTCTATGATGTACACTATTACAGATGGTTTTAATTTGGAGGCCGTCTGTGGTGTTTGTGGCGGGAAAAGGAGTATCACAGACGGTTCTTACCGCTGAACCGTCTATGATACTGAACTTTTGCATACGGTGTCCGTTTTCGACGTTCTTGTACTCGTTAGAAAGCTAACGACGAGCCCGATCCAAAACAATTGACCCGCTTGCGCCAGTCGCCCTCCAAGACCTCGAAAATCGGCCATCTTTGGACCTAAACCTGCATCGCAAGCTTTTGGTTTCTGTTTTTGCCCTTTTTCTTGGTCTTCCTTTCGGAATTTGGATTTTCCTTCAATTGAAAAGTTGTAGATCTCATCGAAATCTTTCAAATGAGTATATATAAGCCATATAAAACTTTGCTACTTTTCCTTTTCAAACTAGTTGTTTATATTGCATCGGTATAAAAATTTTATGCTCTAATTCACAGACGGTTCTATATGTAGAACCGTCTGTTATATTCATTCATCACAGACGGTTATATATATAAAACCGACTGTGATAATCTGACTGCTGGGCCCGTTGATCTTACTCAACCCAATCCTAGCCAATAGAAATCCACCAATCCTCACCCCACGGATCGTAGCTCTGCCTTTCTGTCACCGCGCCAAAAAATTTCGAACTTCCACCTCTCCCTCCCTCTCCCTCCCCTATAAATATAACCAAAACCCAGCCTCTTTGCTGGTCTCCTCCTCCTTACTGTTCTCCTCCTCCTTGCTATCCTCCTGCTTGCTGTTCTCCTCCTCCTTGCTGTCCTCCTTCTTGCAGATTTGAAATTTTGTGTATTGATATATTATATCATACTCTATCTATGTTTTTCCCCAGAAATTTCATAACTATTTGAACCGTTTTTAAGCAATGGGAGCACCCGTAATACTACATATGTTGGCAGCACTGGAAATGCCGATTTTTTATTTATAAGGAAAACAATAAATGCAAATTAAATATTCACGAAAAGATGCGAGAGAATTAGAAAAGTAGGAAGGACGTCCACTGATCCATCTCTCCTCTTTGATAATCACTTGGTAACTAGCTAGCTCACATGTTGGCCGTGGACACGAGTGGAGTTCACTGTTCAACTAAAGGTGCCCCATCCATACGGACGTGGCGTAGTTGATCCGGAAATTTTCTGACGGCAGCAATATATATGCATATAGCTTTGGAATTGTTTTCTCTTGACCACGTCAATGGATGAATGAATATATATATAACATAGAAGATGAAGCTAATGCTATAGGCACAAGATTCTAAAGCATCTATACATGTGATCATTCTGTTCATACACCATTACATAAGCACAGTATTCATTGGTATCACTACTACAGAAAGCCTCATAGTAGACGCCTCATCAGAGAACCGTCTCTGATTAACACTATTACAGACGGTTGTAATTTGGAGGCCGTCTGTGGTATTTGTGGCGGGAAAAACCGTCTGTGATAATGGCTCTAAGGCATTTATTGCGCTACTCAGACCGCATATCTTCATTTCGATCCAGATCTAGCCACTGCTGCGCACTTTTTCACTCAGGAGGAAGCTAGGCGATTTCAGGCCAGTTAATTTGGTGGGAAGAGGCAGAGATTGAGCTTTGAAGATTCAGACTTTCCTGGTTGCTCTAGATATGGTTAGTAGTGAAATTTATTTTTTCTTTAATTGCATTACAATTTAGGTTTAAGTAATCCATGAGTGTTATTGAAGATGGTTAATTTGCAAAATTGTTGGTTATATAATAGCTATTGTGTTTATAATATGAATTGAGCTAGCAAATTAAGTCTCAATATAATAAATATGGCCGGTATATATGTAGTAATTATAATTAGTTAATCTAGATTTTAATACTAAGTTGTTATATATGTACGTAACGTAGGACCGAAGCAGGATGTATGCCGCGAGCCGTGTGAGTGAAGAGTACATTAATGGCGTGTCTGCTTTTATAAGAGCCGCCGAGGAGGATATGTTGAATAAGGGGGTGGAATATATGTGCTGTCCATGCACTGATTGCGAGAATTTGAAGATGTTAAGAACCGAGGGCAAATTAAAGCGCACTTGATTCGGAGGGATTTCAAAAAGGATTATACGTGTTGGACCAGTCATGGCGAAGTGAATGATCATATGCTGCCGGATGACATCGCCGGTGAAGTGAATGACATGCCGCCGGCTGATGTCGATTGTGGTTCGGATTCGGATAGGTTGCACGATGATAATCTGGATCAGATGCTTCGCGATGTAGAAGAGAACTATGATGAGAGAGAGTATGTTAAATTCCGCAGCTTGATGGAGGACTTGGAGAAACCTTTGTACACGGGCTGCAAGTACATGAGGTTATCGGCCGTGCTTGAACTGTTGAAATTGAAGGCAAGCAACGGTTGGTCCGACAAGAGCTTCACGGAGCTGCTAAGTCTTTTAGCGGACATGCTTCCGGAGGGAAATGAGTTGCCTAAAACCACGTATAAAGTCAAGAAGGTTCTTTGTCCGTTGGGAATGGAAGTAGAAAGAATACATGCATGCCCGAACGACTGTATCCTCTACCGTAAAGAGTATGCAAACATGCATGTATGTCCAGTGTGCAACGCATCCCGATACAAACGTAACAATCAATCAGATGATGGCGAGGGAACAAAGGCGAAGAAAGGACCTCCTGCTAAGGTGGCATGGTATTTTCCTATAATTCCCCGTTTGAAAAGGTTTTTTGCAAATCCAAAGGAGGCAAAACTGCTGTGTTGGCACTCGGAGGAGCGCAAGAAGGATGGAATGCTAAGACACCTTGCTGATTCCGTGTAGTGGAGAAACATCGATAGGAGTTTTGCAGAGTTCGATGCAGAACCAAGGAATATAAGGTTTGGACTGAGTACAGATGGAATGAATTCTTTCAGTAGCATGAGCAGCTGACATAGCACATGGCCTGTGACTCTCTACATCTATAACCTTCCTCCTTGGTTGTATATGAAGCGAAAGTACATTTTGCTGTTGATACTTATCCAAGGGCCAAAACAACCTGGGAATGATATCGATGTTTTCCTAGCACTGTTGGTGGAAGATCTAAAAGTATTGTGGAACGAAGGGGTACAGGTATGGGATGCATACAAACGAGAGAACTTCACTCTGCGCTCCTTATTGTTCTGCACCATAAATGGTTATCCTGCCCTTAGTAACCTATCGGGCCATAGTACAAAAGGTGCCAAAGCTTGTACTCACTGTTTAGATGGTACCGAGAGTGTGTGGTGAGACACTCACGCAAAACCGTCTACATGCGCCACCGCCGGTTCCTTCGGAGGGCTCACCCATACCGCAAGATGAAGAAACAATTTGACGGAGAGAAGGAAGACGGTTCAGCTCCAAGGCATTTAAGGGGACACGAGGTTTATGATATGGTTAAGGATTTAGATGTAGTCCTCGGAAAGGGACGTAAATTGAGGGCTCATGAGAAGAACACCTGGAAGAAGAGATCAATATTTTGGGACTTACCTTATTGGGAGTACCTAGATGTTCGACACTGCATCGATGTCATGCACGTAGAAAAGAATGTATGCAACAGCTTGATTGGTCTCTTACTGAACATCCGTGATAAAACAAAGGATGGCGTCAACGCACGGCTTGACTTGGCTGACATGGACATCAGGCCTGAGTTAGCACCAACACGCACTGATAATGGACGAACGTACCTTCCTCCTGCGTGTTACACTCTGTCCAAGGCTGAGAAAATAGAACTGTGCCAATGCTTGCATGGTGTCAAAGTTCCGTCTGGTTACTCCGGCAACGTGAAGAAACTTGTTTCGATGCAAGATTTGAAGTTAAATGGCATGAAGTCTCATGATTGTCATGTGCTGATGACACAGATGCTCCCTATTGCAATTAGAAATATTTTGACGATCAAAGTCCGAGAGACAATCATGAGGCTATGTTATTTCTTTAACACAATTGCTCAGAAGGTCATCGACCCGAAGGACTAGATGCTCTGCGGGACGAGGTGGTGATGACTCTATGTCACCTTGAAATGTATGTCCTCCTTCGCTTTTTCGATATCATGGTCCATCTCATTGTTCATGTTCGTGGGAGATAAAAATATGCGGGCCCGTATTCCTACGTAGCATGTACCCATTTGAGAGGTTCATCGAATTCTCAAGTCCTACGTGACGGAATCGTTCTCGCCGGAGGGCAGCATCGTCGAAGGTTATGCAAGCGAAGAGGTCATTGAGTTTTGTGTTGATTATATGGCTCGATTCAACCGATAGGTGTCCCTCAATCTCGTCATGAGGGGAGGTGAAGGGTCTCGGAACTATCGGAAGGAAAGCAATCACTCCGGATATGGACACGTATACTCAAGCCCATTTCACGGTGTTGCAACACATGGTGAAGTGGCGCCTTATGTGGACCAGACAAGGATGTGCTTTGGCAAATGTAATCCGGAGCGGCGGATGTTTGGATCATGAGGCAACACAACCGTTGGTTCAACCAATGGTTGAAGGAGCAAATTGCTAGGAGCTCGCCGAGTAAGACGCTGACATGGTTGGCAAAAGGGCCGACATTTACAGTTGTGACAAGGCAAGGATACGACATAAATGGGTACACATTCTATACGCAGTCTCAGGATGTCAAGAGCACTAACCAGAATAGCGGTGTCCGCATAGATGCATTCAGTACCGATGGGTTGAGAAACTCGTACTATGGCTTCATAGAAGAGATTTGGGAGCTCGACTATGTGGTTTTCAAGATCCCCTTATTTCGCTGTCGTTGGGTGCATCTCCCACAGGTGAAGGTTGACAAGTACGGTGTCACGACCGTGGACCTCCACATGTCGGGTACAAAGACGAACCATTCGTACTCGCCAATCAAGTTGTTCAAGTTTTCTATGTAACCGACCCGGCAAATAAGAAACGCCATGTAGTTCTTCATGGAAAAAGGAGAATTGTCGAGTGGAGAATGTAGTGGACGAGGAGGAATACAATCAATTTGACAAGTTACCTCCTTTTGGAAATGGCATAAGGGTCGACGATGAACAATGTGACGAAACTAGTTACGTACGCGTTGATCATGATGAAGGGCTAATTTTTAATGGAAATAAGTAAGTACAATAAGAATGTATATGTGAAAATGTGTGATGTAGTCAATTTTGAGATGTATATGTGAAAATGTTTGATGTAGTCAATTTTGACATGTATATGTGAAAATGTGTGATGTAGTCAATTTTGAGATGTATATGTGTATTGCCATTTATGTATATGTGATGTATATGTATGATGTACATGTGAATTGGTATGCATTTATGTATAGAACAATGCTGCAATGTGATGTACATGTGAATTGGTGTTGTATATAAATGCAGCTGTTTGGTGGTTGATATGAATGCAGCTGTGTAGTTATTGGTGTTGTCTTAATAACAACAGTTGGCAAAGGCTTATCACAGACGGTTCTAAGTTTATAACCGTCTGTGATAGTTTACTATCACAGACGGTTATAAACTTAGAACTGATATCACAGACGGTTCTAAGTTCAGAACCGTCTGTGATAACCTTCCTATATATACCCTTTCGCTAGGGTTTTCCGTGTGCGCTGCAGTTATTCGATCTAGATCTAAATCCCGAGCCCGTCGTCGCCGCCTCCTCCCCGATCCCTCACCGGCTGCCTCCCCGAGCCCTCACCGGCCGCCTCCCGGACAAAGACGTCGCCGCAGCCTCCTCCTCCTCCGTCGTCGCCGCCTCCTCCTCCATCACCAAAACCCTAAGGTCATCAAAACCCTCCCCGAGCTTCATGCTTACTGTTAGGGTTTAGGGTTGATGCTGTTAGTATATGCTTACTGTTAGTTGCTTACTATTATGTATATGCTTACTGTTAGTTGCTTACTGTCATGTATATGTTTACTATTAGTTGCTTACTGTTAGTTGTTTACTGTTATGTATATGCTTACTGTTAGTTGCTTACTGTTAGTTGCTTACTATCATGTATATGCTTACTGTTAGTTGCTTACTGTCATGTATATGCTTACTATTAGTTGCTTACTGTCATGAATACTGCTGTCTAAATATATGCATGCTGAATATATCTTGATCTTGAGATTGTAGAGTTTGTATCTAGAGCTCAAAATACTGAATTCATTATTTGGCATAACCAATCAAGGAAGAGTATATGATTTAGTAGCGGGACGGCCAAGATTAATCTTGTGCAACCCTACAATTTGAGAGCACAAATTAATCAATTAAAACTTGAGCTTGTTGCTAGTCTTAATTGATACATGCCTTTTACATTATATATGTATATATGTAGGTACAAATATGTATATGTATGTATATACACATATATGTATTGTAATCGCCTATATTGAGCGAAATAGATAGATATTGCATTTTCTTATCTTATGGTATGGCACTTTCTCATATTATCCTAATAGACCCACAAAATGAGCAACATGTCACCCACGCATTCTTCAACATCATCGCCGGAGGCGTCCGCTCCAACATCAAGACGTCAAGGAAGAGGGCTATCGAAAAGCTCGAGGGCCGGCAGGACCATCACAGTGTAAACGATCCGGGGTCCCTATCCTTCCTCAAAAGCAGTAAACGCATTCGAAGCATGGTCGGAATAGTTGCACGAGAACGAATTGAGATCACATACAATTCGTGGAAGAACATGCCTGACACTCGGAAACGTGAGCTGTGGACCGAAATTTTGGCATCGTTCGAGTTCCCAGAAGAACACCTATACGCTGTGCAATGACAAACCTACCTAGCGGCGTGCAAAGCATGGAAGAACTTCAAGAGCACGCTTGTCAGGAAATACGTGGAGACGGACGAAATGCCTTTTCATAAATACCCATTCCTGGAACCACAATGGGAAGAGTTCAAGGCGATGAAGACGTCCGAAGATTTCAAAAGTACAAGTACGGCGCACAAGGCCCTCCAGGCCAAAAACACACACCCCCACAGGTGCCTTGCAGGAAGAGCTGAGTTTTGAATCTACCCTGGGATCATTCCAGGGAACAAGGGAGAATGATATGCTCTCTGTGGCCCTGGGAAACAAGGAGCACCCGGGTCGTACGAGAGGCCTTGGGCTTTACATTCCTTGGAAACATGGTTTCCAAGATGACTCCGGAATGTATCGGCGTAGGAAGAGAAACAAAGCGAGCGTGACGCACAGCTACGAGAAGAGATCAAGGAATCTCTTAGAGAGGAGCTAATGGGTGAGCTGGCTAGTGTAATCGAGAGATGAGGTGCGAAACAAACAGAAAGTCGCAGGCCGCTACGCGCTCCGTGCTAGCTAGCCCGCACAACCGTCCGAGTAGTGCTGCGCGTCCAATCCGACGCAAACCCGGCCAAATTTCCTATGGACGACATCCGGTAATAATTATTACCTCTCGAATGCTTGCTCCATTGATAGGCCTATTCGAGTAGCTAATTTTGTATCGTTATGTAGGAGCCTATGAAGTGTAGGCTACAAGTGAGATATGGCTCTATTCCCTTGTACGCTGCTTGGGGCCAGGCATATTCGTCTAGTATCAGGGCCATGATGCACGGTCAAGCTTTAGCGCCAGGCTTCACAAAAGTTAATGTGGATGGTGTGTATGTCAATTTTGAGGTGGTCCCGCTACCGAAGCCCCCAACGACGAGATCGTGACTCTAGGACAGGCCATTGGAACATTCATCTAGTGGCCCAAAAGCGACATCTCCTGGAGGCTTCTTTACCGGTGGCAGGACCAGAGCAACATGCACTGGTGCCATCTCCATTACAAGACCAGTCGGTTTCACCACCGGATCTCGCACGGTGCTATCTCCACGGTCATACTCGCGAGCAACATGCACTGGTGCTATCTCCATTACAAGACCAGTCGGTTCCACCACCGGATACTGCACCGGTGCTATCTCCACGGGTCCTATTCTCGCCAGAGCAACTTGCACCGCTGCTACCTTCAAAGTCGACTGCCGTGAAGTCGACCTATAGCCGAGGCAGCAAGGCCAGCAAGGGCAAAGCAAAGAAGACCAATGATGATATGCCGTACCTACCTTTGGCCCGCAAATTCGTGCTTGGCGAGCTGTTGCTCGAGCAAAAAGACCTCCAAAAGCTACCATATAGTTGCATGCAATTGCACACGTGGTATATGCAACAGTCCAATAAGCTAGAGGGAGAACGAACTTCAAGTATCACTGTCAAATTCACGTCGGATGATTTACACCACAGTCTTCAAGAGTGTATGTTCGTGGTCGCCTTTGAGGATTTATTCGATCTGTTCACGCTCAACGCTCTTGACGTCTCAATCATTCGATGCTGGACGCTGTAAGTGTGTACAATCACAGTCTCCGTTAATGTCATACCGATAAATGCCATATCTAATTTGTTGCTTTCGTGTGTATATATATAGACACATGCTGACTAGAGCTAGATTATCCAACTCATCAGCTGGTTTCTTGGACCCACACTTGGTCGCCAAGGATACCATCGACCGGGATACACCCCTCGTCGAGAGGTACATTGCATGCAGGGACTCTTTGGGTTGCATAATAAGGAATATGTACTTATGCCCTTCCATCAGAACTTCCATTGGATTTTAATAGTAATTGTACCAAAATGGAACAAGGTATATTACCTTGATTCCCTAAGTAAGAATAAAATGGACTTCATAGTTGTCAGCCAAGTAATCGATAGGTAAGCACATATTCCCCATACATATCTACATTGTACTCTTTCTTTCCTTCCGAATGACTAAGGTTAACTTTTTCGAATTACGTAGGGCGTTCGCGATGTACATTGAAATGGGAGGTGACTTGAAGTGCGGGGCCAAAGGCCTGCTGACACATGTTCGAGATTTTAAGGTATTCGCTATTTCACATTAATTAATGCTATGCAACAGTTGGTACTAATGCCTCTTGAACTAACACATTCCATTTTTTGCAGTGCCATCAGCAAATGGCAACACATGTGGATACTACGTTTGCCAACATATGGAACTACTCCTTGATTCCTCGAGGCTCACCAATCGCAAGGTTTGTCACTCTTCCCATAATTACTTTATACTTATCACGTTACATATATACGCACATTGATATTCCTGTCGACAGGCTGCGTACATCCCGTCAACTGCATTGACACAGTCTGATCTTGGAGGGATTCGAGGAGAGTTGGCGTACTTTTTGCTGACTCAAGTCATAAAGCTAGGAGGACGGTTCCACTGCACACCATGATTTCTTATTAGGCTTATCACTAAGTGCAAATGCAATCTAGATCTTTTGTAACTGTGCATTTGTTAATGGATATTTCATTTCAATTCAATTAATTGATTTGCGAAATGGATGCATGCTTTATGTTTGTGAAATGAAGTGCGGTGCCAATTGGATGTTTTATGTCTGTGAAATGTATCTGAAAGGAAATGAGATGTGTGAATTGTATGTTTTTTGTCTGTCATTATCTGCTTGTTTCAGAGGGCATGGCTAGCATTTCCTGAGGCTAGCCAATAAACAGAAATAGATTTTGATTTAGGAGGAACGAATATCACAGACGGTTTTTTTACTACAAACCGTCTGTGATTATTGGATGTCACAGACGGTTTTTATTTAAAAACCGTCTGTGATATCTGATAATCACAGACGGTTTTTAATGAAAAACCGTCTGTGATATCGCATAATCACAGACGGTTCGAAAACCGTATGTGATAACTTCGATTATCACTGACCTATAAATTCAGACGGTTCAGAAAACCGTCTGTGATGACGTTTCGGAATCGTATGTAATGTGGATTTCTGTAGTAGTGTGCTAATATTTTTTCCAGTCCAATGACTGATGTTTTCTAGCTGTGTACAACACTCCGATCCCCAACTGAGCCATAAGACAAAACATATTTTTGATGTGTTTGATAAGTACGTAGTGGTGACATATATAAATGATTAGCGGCGCTGGAGGTGCGCATACACCTACGACGGTTGCAAGGCTGGTGTCCAACTGCCAACACCGTAGCATAGCCTAAATATGTGTTTGACGTGTTTGAATGAAGTACCTAGTAGTGACATAAATGAGTAGCGGCGCTAGAGGTGAGCATACACGTTGGATGGTTGCAAGGCTGGCGCCCCAATTGCCAACTGTAGCATAGGCTAGCGGTATGGTTTGTTATCTCTCTAGCTGATAACCAGAGTTCGATTTTCACTAATAACGGATTTGGTAGGTTATTTGTGTGAATGTTTCACTTTAATTATCTGGGATTTAAACCTATAACTCAGGTTTTTAGTATTAAGATTATTACATTAGCCAATTGTCTTGACCGTACTTAAAAAAGGGACGATCAAGACAATTGGCTAATGTAATAACTAGTACGGACGCATGCACTATGTGCGTCCTTCCTATTTTTCCTATTCTTTCTGATATTTCCCTACATATTTTATTTCATTTATTGTTTTCCTATAAATAAAAAATTGGCTTTCCATGCAATAAATCTTCGATGAATGTGCAGTAAGATCGCACATTTCGTGCAGGAATTTAATGCCAACATCGTCAAAATATATGCACTACACCACAACACCAAAATACCGTCAGATGTCTGTCGCTAAAAATGTATAATTACCGATGGACAGTTAGACGGTAAAAGTTGGTGACAAATCGTCAGTCGGTAATCCTACCTTTGCCGATTGACTGCCTTTTAGTATATCTATTTACATTAGGCGTTGAACTGTCAGTCGGTAATTCATGCTATATACGTTGAACCGTCTGTCGGTATAGATGACCAGAGCCCTCGCGCGCGAATTGTAATGGGCCCAACCCACCTACAGCATCAAAAATGCCGAAAACCCCAATTCCCTCATAACCCTAGCGCCGCCGCCTGGGAACAAACCGAGCCCGGTATTCCTTCTTCCCGTCGCCCCCTTTGCTTCCTCCCCCCTTCTTCTCCAGCCACGGCGCCGGCGAGGCCGGGCCATCTCGCCGGCGGCCACCCGCCTACTCCCGTCTGCATCCACCGCGCCACCTTCTTCTCCCGCTCTTCCACCCCACAGCACCTTTCTCCGGCCGCCTCTTCTCCTCCACCGAATCGCCGCCTCTCCAGATCTACGGCCGCCGTCCAATCCCGTGCGCCGCCGCCTCCGCCCTTCCTCCGCAGCGCCCCTCTGCTCACCTCCCACCGCTTCCGCCACCTCTCGCCTTCTCCATCCGCGTCGCCAAACCACCCCCTACTCCGGCAGCCACGCCTCCATTCTCCTCTCCGGCCAACCCATCTCCTCCGACGCGCCTCCCTTCTCCACCTCCCTTCTCCACCTATCTCCGCCCGCCGCCCCTCCTCTCGGCTCTTCTTCATCTCTCCGGCCGCCGCAGCTCCCTTCCTCCACTGCTCCCTCGCGCCCTCTCTTCTTCACCGACCCCTCCCTCTTCGGCTACCACCGACGAGCGCCACCCATCAGATCCACCGGCGAGCGCCGCGCCTCCTCCCGTGCGCCATCTCAACGGCCGCAGCCTCTGTTGCTCCACCGCGCCGACTACGGCGACCTCTCCACCAAGCTTCTCCGTCTTCTCCAGCCGCCGCTCTACGGCCACCACCACACCGAATCTTCATCTTCCCAGTCTCCGGCTCCTTCCTCTACATCGAGCGCCGCCGCCTGCATCCACTTCACCGCCACCACTCCGGCGAAATCTTGCAAGTTGTGATTTAGCACTTCAAGAATTGTAAACACAAGGATTTCAAAACCAGTGATTGCTCTAATAGTACTAGACCAGTGAAGGTTTGTCTCCTTTAATTAGCCAATCTTAGCATGAAAAACAGTACCATGTTCATTGCACAAAATACACACCTGTGACAAGATTTTAGCACATTCTGCCATAGTAGACAACTCTCGCCATAGCACACCTGTTACATGCTAATTTTATTTTTCAGGAAGTGTTGTGCGCCACTAGCTGGATACAACTGGACTGCTTACAGCTGAACCGGTCACGACTTTGCGGAACTACTGCGCCTTTGCATCCAAGTATTTTTTTTTGTTTTTTGGGTTTCTGGAAGAACTTGTTCACACAACTCAATGGCATGTGCAAAACAAGCTTCTACAATCTGCTGTTGGATCCATGCATCTCCTTTTGGTTTCTGAGTTTCTCAAAGTGATTGTGTACTGCAAACAATTTAGTACATTTTGATGCACTGCCATGTGTGTCTTTTGTTTTTTGACTTGGTGCAAGGAAGACAAACCTATATGTATTTGGGGACTGAATTTGTGATGGTGAATGTGATATGGTGGCTCTCTAATTATTAATGAACATGGTTTACTATGTACTAATTCTGCCAAATCAGATTTTATTTTTTTTAATCTATTTTAATTGTATCGTTGGACAATCAGTCGGTAAAACATATCTATACCATCAAATAGTCTGTCGGTATATGTGGTAACACACTGTCTGACGGTAAATCTTATACCATCTAACGATCGATCGGCAAAAGTACGGTCGATCGGTATATGTTTTACCGACCTGTTACCGTCTGCAGAGTCGATCGGTATATGTTTTATACCGACTGACCGTCCGACACTAAAGCGACCTATGCCGACTGACCATCCAACGTTGTTTTGGGGCTGTGGTGTAGTGATGTAACATGAATTTTAATAGTGGTTGAAATGGGATTTGTTAGCTAATGCCAAGTTTTCACATAGTTCTACTCCACCTTTTGTTGACGTGAGTATTTTTTCGATTAAAATTGTACGTAGTATTTGGGAATTGGTATGTGCCATGGAATGGTTTGCACAATTCATGTTACTCTCTTTTGTTTGTGTTAAGACACTAATTTAATGCTTGAATAACTTGAACCAACTAATACATAGTGTCAGACCCGGATTTTTCAATCCAGAATCTCCTATGAAACCACTGCACTATTCCCTGGATCAGTAGATAGTGCCCACAGGTACATTGCTGAATCATTTCATACATCGCACAATCACATTATTTCATAACAATATTACATAACTGGGTTTGAATTAAGCCACGTCGGGCAACGGTTTTACATAGAGGGGGCCAACTTGGCCAATGTTTACATTACATTAACATAACAGCGGAAGCAAAAGTAAGGCAGGACATTAATCCGCAGGTAGCGACTGGGGTAAACTATGTGCCGTATGATTATTACCTAAGCGAAGGCAATAATTATAGGCACACTAAACCTTAGTCTAACCACCCTAGGACTCAAAATGCGCAAGCGACGCCCTAATTCTCCGCGTTGTTTCCTTCCTCAGCCGCGGGAGCATCTTCATAAGCGTAGTGGTCCTGGGCTCCAGAATCTTGTTTTGGTAGGCGAGTGTGAGCACAAACCACCGTGCTCAGCGAGCCAATACACAGAATGCAAGTGTATAACATGTATGGGTTGACAAAGGATAGGCTCGGGTTATTTTATTTGCTGAAATCTACAGTTTTAAAGACTTAATAAACTATTATAAGAAATTCCTAGACTCAGCCTTTTTGGACAAATTTGATAATACTTTTGACTAAAAGATTTTATAGAATAAGTACAGATCTCATCCAATCACCCAGGTTGTTTGTTTTACCATTCACCAGTTTTCAGCGTTATAGCCGCTTAACTTATCGCTGGGACGACACCCAGGACATCTCCAAATAGGGCACTCCATTGCCCTCCATTTTCCCCATTTGCCCACACCAAAAGTTTTTTGAAGTAGAACTATATCTAGTTAAGTTCCCATGTCCGCCCTTAACCGTGGGCACGGCTATTCGAATAGTTTTGACTCTGCAGAGTTTGTACACTTTACCCACAAGAGATAATCTCCTCGTTGCCCCGCATGATTCCTTTGCCATGCAGTTGAGTAGATCATCACAAGGCTGTTACAATGCATGTTTCCAGGTAGAGTTACGTCCGCTAAGGTTTCGCTCCTTTCGGGGTACGACCACCCTTCCCAGAGCCCCCTCTTGCGCCCTCACGTCGGAGGATGTGGCCACCCTCTACCCGCACGTGGTCACACCGGCGCAACCCATACTAAGTCGGTGCAAATTATTTAGCCTTGCCTACAATTTGCCAGCTTGTGGTTGCACTTGTTGTACGCTGGGAGGTCATAAAAAGATTCAGTCCTTAGGGTTACCTGGGCGGTTCTACCACAAACCACACTCTCGTGCGCACCTGCACCATACCCCCGAACCATCCGCCCAGATAATAAGCAATTTGAGATTTTTGGGAGTATAAAATAACCATATCCAACATACACCAGTCATTACCACCATGATTGCCCAACCACATTTTCTCATGATTGAAGTGATGCTTGGACGTTCTTACTCCCACAAGTATCTATGCAAAACTAAGCATGGCATATAATTATGACTTATTTTCAAAAGGTTACTATTATAATTTTGCTAGGGCGACAAGGTTCTCATGTTCAAACATTCCAAAGGAGGGGTAATATTAATCAAGTTAGAGAATAGGCATTTAACTATAATTCTAAATTAAACATGTATTTGCATATAAAATAACAGCATGCAATTTGATAATTTAAACAAAAGTAATTTGCATAAAATGTAGGGTCAACATGATCAAAGTATTGACTCGCCTTGGTCACAGTGGGTGGATTCGGGGTTGTCTTGCGCTTCTAATGCTGCTGCCTCTGCTTCCTCCTCTTGTGCCTCGTATGCTATTTTTAACGTGTGCCAAAATTTGGATAAAAAGACAAGGAAATCAGCAAACCAAATAAATATTCGACAGAAAATCCAAATAACTCCCATTTCAGGTTTTTGGGTTTCATTAGGTAGACATGGGTTTTGGATAAACTTAAAGATGTGTTTTATTTGCCTTGGGTGTTAAAGTAATCCCTCTTGGATTAAATAAAGTTTAACCATAGTCATTCTTGTATATAATATTCTTTAATTACATTTGAGTGGTATATTCTAGTTTGCTAATAATGTCTTATAGCCAATCTTTTAGATGGTTGATCTCTACACCCTTTGTTTGATGATCATCATTTTATGTGAGCAATCACTCTAATCACACTATTACTAAACCCTCTCATTTGACCAAAGGGCTAAAAGAATTACTCATGTTATACCTATACCTATGTGTTATCTTCTAACACATGATAAATATCAATGCTCAAAAGTCCCTAAATACCCTTAGTTGGAATTTGTAGGGATTAATACACAAGGTCAAAAAAAACAAGATTTTTGCTATTACATGTGCCATTTTAAATTATGTTTAATCCCTCATTAAATTTATTTGTTAAAGATTTACAAAGGGTTATCCATGATATATATATAAACATATATACACATATGGATATGTGTATATATATTTATACATGACATTTTATGGCACATGCTATCTATCTATCCTTGCCACAGAGCTAGTATATACCCTCACTGCACCTTTTCCCCACTTCCTACACTGTCGGCTGGGGTCACTAGCACACAGTAAAACGGCAAAAATTAAATAGCCAAAAACCCACCCGGCGCGGCAGAGCAGGGCTCGAACGCGCGCCGCCAGGGTGTGTTTTAGTGCCGACGCTGCTAGCCAGGGAAACTCTTCGATGTTGCTTACTTGTATAGGGTGCTTTATCCTCTTAACCCGAGCGGCAATAGGGAGCCCGAGCAGAGGAAGGCCGGGGCGGAGACGGCGGTGGTGCGGTCGGCGGTGGGCTGCCGGAGAGCTGGGGTGACGGGTAAAATGGGGCGCCCGGTTGTCGAGGAATCCGACGGTGGGGTCGGCGGGGGCCGGGGGACACCGGAGAGGGATCAGCGGCGGGCAGCGGCGGCGGCCTAGGAAGAAAGTCGACGCCGGCAACGGTGAGATGGTGGGAAGCTTAACTAAGGGTGGCATTGAACTCACGGGGTCTTTAAGAGGGGGTGAGCGCAAGGAATTGGAATATCATGGAGCGGGGCGGCGGCGCGCTAGGTGGCCGGCCGTGGGGAAGAAGATGGGCTCCGGCGAAGGGGAAGGTACGGGAGCTCAATTGCTCGGAGGAGGAGGGGAAGGGGGATGCTGCGGCACGTTCACACTCCTCGCGCGAGGCTTTTTATAGAGGGAGAAGGCGTGGTGGCGAAGGGGGTGGTTGGCCAGAATGGGGCGGCGGTGCTGGCTCAGTATGGCCACAGTAGCGGTGGTACAAGCATGATGCAACGGGCGTGGGAGACGTGCACGCGGCAGGCCGTGGTCCGGGCGTTCCACAGTCGTCTGGGGCTGACGCGGGGGTGACCGGAGCCGCACCTCCTCCGTCGGCATGGGTAGTGACGCGGAGGGGATGGGAGCTGGTGGCGACAGAGCTGACGCAGGCGGGGCGCGCGACGGGACGGCGGTGGGGGCCGCGAGGCTACGGCGGGGTGGCGCCGGTGTCCACTGGTCCGAAGGGTGGCGCCGGTGTCGGGCGGTCCGAAGAGGGGAGCGCCGGGTCGGGGCGCCGCGCAGAGGAGGAGGGAGGGGAGCGGGCCTGGCCAAATGGGCTGGGTGCGGGGGCGGCCGGCTGGTTAGCTGGACCGATTTGGTCAGCTGGCCGGCCCTTTTTTCTTTAATTTTCTTTATTTTTTTGTATGGTTGTCCCTTCTAGTTAATTTTGCATTAACTTATTCTTTTCTACTAAATTCCATCTTTGGGTAGTTATACATTTTATGAAGGCTCCTGTTTGTGTATATATATTTGTATATGTATGCGTGTACATATATATGTATAAATAGATGCATTTATTTGCTTATTCCTTCTTATTGATTGCTTTCAATTCTTCATTATCCAAACCTCCGAATAAACTTGTTCATTTTCTACACCTATTTCAATTGTGCCCATTTTATTATCTTGTCTATTATTATTTTTCTCATTTATACATACTTATATCTTTATGCACACTTCCCTTTAATATCCCTTGGCCTCTATTTAATTATTGACTAGATTCTCTTGTGTATTATTTTTATTTTTATTTTACTTTTGTTTTTCTCAGGGAGACCTCGAACCAAACTCAAGGAAAACTTATCAGAAATCAACACCAAGAACCAATATGTTCAGCAAAGCTCCTAAGTCTTACATAACTTTCATATTCAAAAATTCAGGATGTTACACATAGCTCATTTGGGATTAAATTTTATGATGTTCAGAGCATCATTTAGTTCATGAAGTATGTTTTTCCTTAAATATCTATATGACATGAAGATTAATACCAGAAGCGTTGCAATACTGACCCTCCTTCTTGTTTTTTTGTCTCTTTGGCAATATCTGATAAATTTATTCTGTATAAACTGTGATTCTTGGACATGCCAGCTGGTTCAAGTTTTGATTTTTCCACATGCACACATTAATGCATTTTGTGCTGCTTCTGTGGTTGGTGCTCTGAAAAGTTCCAGTGGCATGGTATGAAGTAAGAGCACATCACCTGAGTTAATGATTTGAATGCTCCTTGTCTTTCTTTTTTCACTATATCTTGTCATCTATTGAATTGCCCCTGCTAAGTAGTTGACTTGTAATTTTGTTGAATATACAATGGTACTGTAAATTTTTTGAATGGCTCTTGTTCCATTGATGAATTTGTTGTTTTACAAAATACTATTCTATTAATATACTTTCAACTCATAATAAACTAAGAAATCCTTTAATGTATGCTGCTACCTGGTTGTAGGATTTACCTCAGGCTTTTCTGAGTAAGATGTTATACATCAAAGAAATTAATTCTTCTACCAGCTCTAGCCAACAGAAGTGAGAAATAATTTCTGGTCTTACTTGTTTGATGTGTGAAGTTGGCCAGGCAGTAAGTTCCTCTTATCATTTTTAGGACTCCGTTGTAACGCACGGGTCTCTAACTAGTTCACGAAAAGATGCGAGAGAATTAGAAAAATAGGAAGTACGTGCACAACGCGTGAGGGACGTGAGCAGCGCTTTGATAATCACTTGGTAACTAGCTAGCTCACATGTTGGCCGTGGACACGAGTGGAGTTCACTGTTCAACTAAAGGTGCCCCATCCATACGGACGTGGCGTAGTTGATCCGGAAATTTTCTGACGGCAGCAATATATATGCATATAGCTTTGGAATTGCTTTCTCTTGACCACGTCAATGGATGAATGAATATATCTCTACTACTTAAAAATTAGAGTTGGTGGCAGTCCGTCCGTTCTCCACAGGCCAATCTCTCAGTTTCCTTGCGCCGACATATGGGCCCAAAGTCCACGCTGCCCCCGCTCCTCGGTAGAAATCGCTTTGCCCTCGCCACATCCGCCAAAACCGCTCCGCCTCCTCCTCCCCCGCTTCGCCCTCGCCTCCTTCTCCCCACCCCGGGCTGCCGTCGCCGCCTCCTCCCCCGCCCTCGCCTCCTCCTCCCTCGCTCCTCCACTCCGCCCTCGCCACCTCCTCCCCCACCCGGCGCTGTCGCCTCCTCCTCCCCCCACCCCACGGCGGATCTGGGCTGGGGCGGCGCGGTGATGGTGGGAACCGGCGAGGCAGCGGCGCCATGGGTGGCAGAAAGGTGTCGGTGGCGACCAGATCTGGGCACATCGAGACCGGCAGCGACCAGAACCGAGGCCACAGCGGCCGGATCCGGGTGGGAGACAGCGGTAGGATCCGGCGGGGCGGCTAGATCAGTGTTGGGATGGAGTGGCATCGGGGCAGAGGTGGTCACGGTGGCCCGGGAGACCCCGACATCGACCCCAACATCCGCATCATTCTCCGTACCAGAGCAGATCTCGCGTCGCGGGCTGGGTTGCCGCAATGCAGGTGGAGCTCCCTTCCAGCACCACCACCCAGCCAAGCAAGGCAGAGGAGACGCCGCCGACCTCCCCAGCGGCCGCCGCATCGGCAGCGGAGGCCGTGCCGCTCATCCCGGGTGGGTGCATGCGGCGTCGGGTGGTGAGCGAGTGGTTCGCTCAGCGCAGCGGCTCTTTTCACCGCGACGTCAGCCGCGCGGCCGCCAAGACCTTCCTCCTCACCCGGCTCACGCTCATCCTCCTCCGCTACCTTGGGTACTCTCCAATTCCATTTCCCTTGCTGCCACTTTCACATGGTGATATGCTTGTGATCTTACTACAGTTAGATATATCATGGCATTTATTTTGGAGAATTAGTGTACCATGACATGTTTAGCACGTAGCTAAATGAACTTTACTAAGCTTGCTAAGATCAGATGCTAAAGCTCAGAAATTTTTCATATGATGCTTCTATTATCACGGGTGTGGTCTTTTCCTAGATTATGTTCAGTTCGCTGCAATAACTTTTCTAATCTATGCAGGATAGGCTACAGATGGATCTGACAGTTCCTAGCCCTCTGCTGTTATACTCTGTTGCTCATGCCGGGTTTTTTTTCAAGGTTGGTGTTTTGAGTTTTGACACCACTTTTTTAGTTCTGCATGTAAGGGGCTCCCTATTCTTGTCTCCATCGTAGGATATTGGGTAATATACTTGGTACCGCCATTGCCTCGAAAGAATGTTTGATATAATACAGTAGATATCATACAGTAAAATTGACTCTTGTTTTGTTCCAGTTGTATATTATTATTTCTTCTCAAGCCAAGTTCATAGAAGTGTTGTATATGGATAACAACCAAGAAACAGGTATTTCTTTCATTTTTTACATGTTTTACCATACATATAATATCTCTATTCAGTAAACCAATAGTTTGTCTCGGACTCTCGGTGCACTTGGTAAAGTTAGTTTAGTTGTTTATATCTTGTGCCCTGACATTTGTTTCTGCAGATTGGATCTCTATATACCTACTGGCACAACAGGGTTGAAGCCGGTTGTGGCATTTGCCACTGGTGGAGCATGGATCATAGGGTGAGTAGAAGTATGTACTATCTTGGAACCCAATTTTTTTTATTTTGCATTTTCCAGAATTCCAGTAAGATTTAGATTTTGTCTTGACTTTGTATGGCGAATTATATCTCTCAGGTACAAAGGGTGGGGTGCCCTTTTAGGCAGACGCTTAGCAGAAAGGGGCATCATAGTTGCATGCATTGATTACAGGTACTCAATGTTGGCTTGAAATTTTTCTACAATAATTTCTCATGTAAATGAAAGAAAATGTGTATAGTATTTGATTTGCCGTTGCAACGCACGGGCACACAACTACCTCGTGGGATGAGTCCCGTGGGGAATTTCCCTGTCAGGGGTTGGGGCCGATCTCCCCATCTTGGGGTGAAAGAGAGGTTTTTCCACTTTTTTAGATTTTGGCAAGGTGTTGCTCCTATTCTGCAAAATACTTGTAGAGAATGTTTGGATTGTGTTTGCCAGCAGCATAGTTTTGGCAATAATTGACTTGTCTTGCAACATTTACGGAAAGGCGGATTTCTTCGATCATGGGGTGAAAGAGAGGCTTTTCCTCTTTTTCAGATTTTGCCAAGGTATTGCTCCTATTCGAGAAACTCATGGTTGAATAATGTTTCTTGCTTTGCTTTGGCCATTACTTTACTTTCTGCTATAAGTGAGCCTAAAGCCAATGTCTATATGCCCAAAGACTGAAGTCAACATATTTGGAGCTTAGAGGATCAACCTATTCGTTGGGCAAAGTGCTTATTTTTGATGATTGACGTATTGCAAGATGCAGCATTCTTTGGGATCTGCTGTGTAAAAAAACATCAAGAATGGATTTCAAAGTACTAGGTACTGTGGTGCTCAATTCTTAAGTGCAACTGCAATATGCTATTGTTTGCTTCAATATCGTGTTATTGGTGTCAAATTTGAGTGTGGTCTCCTGCAGCTACTATTTGCTTTGAGGACTCTTAAACTTTATTTGACCCCAAATTCTGAGCTTGTGCAGTAACCATTCTACCTGTTGTTTTCTCATACCCGCTGTTATCCCTTATAAACTTGGAAACTCTTCTTTTATGCTTATGTCTATCATCATTCTCTGAAACATTCGGCACAAGTAGTTATAAAGATATGTGTAGTATTTTGTAATGAATGCAGAAATGCTATAATTATATCATCTGGATAAGCGGTTCTTTTGCAAATGTTCCTAACAAACCTATTCTTCATCATGAGGGGGGGGGTGTGGAGACAGATTTGTGCAAATGGTCCTTGCAAACATATTCGTCATCTTGAGGGGTGGGTGTGGAGACAAATATAGAGCCCTAGATGGATGCGAGAATGTTGGTGAATCCTGATACATATAGGAATGTCTAGATTTAAATATGGTATTCTATTACGTAAGACGATATATTTTGCTCCAACTTCATTAGTTGTGTTCTAAAGTTTTTGTGAAGCCGCAATCGGCAAAACTTTACAATATTGCCTAATCTACTGTGCATACGATCTAAAGTTCATCTCTTGCCAAATTATCTCAAGTTCATTTGAAGTGGCATTACATGGTTTGACATTTATACAATGGCGTCTCACAAATACGTTGTTGATATTTTAAAATTGCCATGTGTGGTCTGCCTTGCCGACATGTTTCCAATAAATTTATTATTCACTATTTGCTTTTAGGCTTTCAGAGAAGAAAATACTACATGGAAGATGGAAATGCAGAACATGCACCTTGTTTCAAGGAATGTACATGACTCCAATGTGCAGAGAGGGGCTAGGTAGCCTAGATACCAAGTCTAGTTGTAGGTTTTTTTATGCCATTTTTATTTAGATGGGGATTCCCGGTTTATTTTTTGTAGGATAGTAATTATTTTGGCAGCCTTTCTACTCCCATTTTTGTATAAATAGGTTAATGACATTGCACTGTGATAAATTTTCACTTGTGATGACGTAAGTTGCAGGTAGGGATTTGAGATGAAGGCACAAGATAGGGCGCTGGATGGACAGTACTTGTGATATGGATTTCTTATTCTGTTCTCGTGAATGGTGATATCTGGTGGCCTATGAGATGCGAAAATATTGGGAAAGTGGGTACGGAAAGAAAATTGTTGTGAGTTGTTTGCCTTTAGGTGGCTATCTTTGTGATGATGTCATTAGACCGTAGAGTTTTTTTGAACTCTCTCTATGATGTATTTGGCCATTCAAATGGTATGATGTATTTGGCCATTCAAATGGTATAATGTATTAGGCCATTCAAAGGTACGATGTATTAGTCCATTCAAATGGGCTGCGAAGTTCCTCGGCCGGAAAAAACAACTTGGGCACCATTCAAATGCTTCACTAATATGATGTTTGATTTATTTAGAGTATGAACATGTATACTTTGCTTGATACATAATGACGTAAGATAAAATTGATGTTTATTATTCAGTTTGATATCATGTTTGATAGTATGTATCACTTTTATTTGGTACTCTGTTGCAACGCACGGGCACCTTACTAGTATAACATAGAAGATGAAGCTAATGCTATAGGCACAAGATTCTAAAGCAGATATACATGTGATCCTTCTGTTCATACACCTACATAAGCACAGTATTCATTGGTACTAATATTTTTTCCAGTCCAATGACTGATGTTTTCTAGCTGTGTACAACACTCCGATCCCCAACTGAGCCGTAAGACAAAACATGCTTTTGATGTGTTTGATAAGTACGTAGTGGTGACATAAATGATTAGCGGCGCTGGAGGTGAGCATACACCTACGACCGTTGCAAGGCTGGTGTCCAACTGCCAACCGTAGCATAGCCGAAATATGTTTTTGACGTGTTTGAATGAAGTACCTAGTAGTGACATAAATGAGTAGCGGCGCTAGAGGTGAGCATACACACTACGACAGAAAGCCTAATATTAGGCGACCAATCACAGACAGTTTGACAAAACTGTTTGTGACTGACACTAACACAGACGGTTTTAATTTGGACACCGTCTATGTTGGCAGCGTCAGAGAAAACGAGTATCACTGACGGTTCTTACCGATGAACCGTCTGTGATACTTTAGTATCACAGATGGTCTGTATTAAAAAAACCGTCTGTGATAATCCCAGATTATCACAGATGATTTTTAATAAAAAAAACCATCTGTAATAATTCACAGGCGGTTTTTAATAAAAAAAACCCCGTCTGTGATAATGGCACTGGGCATTTATTGCGCTGCTCAGACCACATCTGTCTTCATTTCGATCCAGATCTGGCTGCGACTGCGCACTCTTTCACTCAGGAGGCAAGGTAGGCGATTTCAGGCCAGTTAATTTGGTGGGAGGAGGCAGAGATTGAGCTTTGAAGATTCATACTTTCCTGGTTGCTCTAGATATGGTTAGTAATGAAATTTATTTTTTCTTTGCATTATAATTTAGATCTAAGTAATTGGTGAGTGTTATTGAAGATGGTTTGCAAAATTGTTGGTCATATAATAGCTGTTGTGTTTATAATATGAATTGAGCTAGCAAATTAAGCCTCAATATAATACATGTGGCCGGTATATATGTAGTAATAATAAGTTAATTTAATTTTTAATACTAAGTTGTTATATATGTACGTAACGTAGGACTGAACCTGGATGTATGCCGCGAGCCGTGTGAGTGTAGAGTACATTAATGGCGTGTCTGCTTTTACAAGAGCTGCCGAGGAGAATATGTTGAATAAGGGGGTGGAATATATATACTGTCCATGCACTGACTACGAGAATTTAAAGATGTTTAAGAACCGAGGGCAAATTGAAGCGCACTTGATTTGGAGGGGTTTCAAAAAGGGTTATACGTGTTGGACCAGTCATGGCGAAGTGAATGATCATATGCCGCCGGATGACATCGCCGGTGAAGTGAATGATCATATGCCGCCGGATGACATCGCCGGTGAAGTGAATGATATGCCGCAGGATGACATCGCTGGTGAAGTGAATGATATGCCGCCGGATGATGTCGATTGAAATAGGAAATTTCAATCTGCTCTTGTCTGTGAATCCTAGAAGTTCTAGGTGATCTTAAATGAGTTATCATAAGTCATAGCATGCTAAATCATAGAACAAATTTAACCCAAAACACCTACAAGAGTAAAACCACAAAATCACCTCTCACTTGAGGAAAACCGAGCAAACTCAAGAACTTTGTCTAGAAAAGCCTAGATGGACATGATCTTATCTCCAGGAGATATCTCCACTTCTTACACATTCTTAGCACCAGGAAAGATCAAGAGAAGAGAAACTCAAACAAGAAAGCCAAACAAATCAAAAGCACACGAGGGGATCCATTGCACAGCACATTTGAGCAAACGTTGGATTTTTATTTCACTTAGAGATGAATGTTTTATAGCTAATCCCTTATGATAGTAGAGCTATAAGCATAGAGTGCACAAACATAAGGCTCCAAAACAAGGAAACCCTAATCCTAATCTCTCAAGTCACAAGAGGCATACTCTCACAGCACAACACAAGGGCTTATATAGTGGAGACTCCTTGCTCACCTAACTCTCCACTACCATACTCTCTCTCTCTGTTTGGTCTGTAACCACAACATCCATAATTGCCACCCGCCATCTTTACGAACGATGCGATGCCCATGACTTGTCGCCAAGATCGTACATCTGTACGGAAGTTGTCACCACTTGAAACATCCAATTCCCGTGGCACACCAACATCACACAATAGTCTGTGATGCCCAATGCTTCTTACCAAGATTGTACACCTGCTCCAAGGAACGTTACCACTTGAAACACACAAGTCCAATTAGTAAACCACATCCACGCATCGCCTCTTCATGATTCTTGTCTTTCTCCTATACTTTTTGGCTTGAGATGTTGCTCCATCTAGACTTACATGACACACCATGGCCTCAGGACCCCTCCTATATTCTTGGTCTTACCACTGGTTACAACAATCATCAAAGCACCAGCACAACAAAGAATAAAAGCAATTGATCTGAGCATAAATGGCATACACTTGACTGTTAATTAGCAAAATATATGCATGGACACACCATGACTCACATATGCATGAACTCCCTATGACAACACTTAAATGGACTCCCACCATGACTAACACCACCAAAACCAACACTCAAATCCAACTCAACAGAAGGGCAAGTCTGACTATGGCACCCATGTCAGTCATACTGCCAACTCCACACTAGTCAGATAGCCTTGCCAAGGCCGATCAGACTGCTACACTCCAGTTGTATTGCGATTATAACATCAGTATCACCACATTAGGTCTCAACCCAAAAACTTTTAAAAGACCTTCTTTGAAAAATAGCTACTGGCAATTACAGGCTGGTAGTAACGCTTCGATCGGTCGTACCGTGATTATAACGCCGGTACTGTTAAACAACTAGGATAGTTGTGTTTCCACTATTGTTTAGTATTCCCATTAGTATTGATGTTCCCACTAGGGAGAGTGCTTAGTATTCACACATGTAAGTGTTCCCACTCATGCACTTATATAGTGTTTGCATTCATATACTTGTATAAATAGATGATCAATAGAAGCAAATATGTGCCAGTTGCAAACCATTATCTTGATATCTTCTGACATGGTATTAGAGTTCCCATCTAATAACAACCTCTGCAAATACATCTACTAGCCTTGGATCATCAATCTCAGAATCGCTCAGTACTCAAGCCGTTGGCCGGATGTCCACTGGTCACCCATCCTTTGGTAATCCTATCAATGTGAAGTTATCAATGTAAACTTGCATGCATTACATTGTTGCAAACAAGCAACATAAGTGGTCTACAAAGATGTGATATAGTGTTGCCCACCATATTTTAGATAATCTATTAAAAAGATGTCCTTAGTATTGTTTAGATGATCCGGAGGGGTACTAAAGACAGCTGTTATCTCTACCTCCATATATGGTCACAATTAAATGACATAAAGGAAGGATGATTCCATTTCAACTTAGGGCCTGTTTGGATCCACCCAGATTTTAAGAATCTGGCTTTTGGAAACTCGGTGGGATCCAAGCAGACCGATTTTAGGGCAGTTTTAAAATCTACCTACCTGATTCTTAAAACCAAGAAGCTGTTGATACCAGCTTTTGCAGTTTTTGGCACAAATACCCATTTACCCTCATTAAAGACCACGCGCAGACGCTTCCAATCATAAATGTAAGGGTATAATAGTCTATTAGCACCAATCATAAATGAAACCAGCTTTTAAAAACTAGAGGATCCAAACACCCCATCAGTTTTTGCTTAGAAACCAGTTTTTAAAAACTAGAAGTAATAGCTGGTTTTTAAGAATCTGAAACTGATCCAAACAGGGCCTTATAGATATAATTATGCAAGAGAGAGGGCACCGGGAGTAGATCCTCAACACAGGACAAATCCGACAATCGCCGGCAATTATGCCAATGTTAAATAGAGTCTACTGCGAGAAATATAAAGAAGTCGAGCACGTTCATCGACTCTAGGACTTAATGGTAGCAAGTTGTTTTTAGAATCTTCAATGTAATAGGTGCTTGTGTTCTTTACCGTTGTGTTATTCATATAAATCAGAGGGTTTTCTAAAAAACGAAACCGTGAAGAAAGATGGATTTGCATATACTTCCTAATTATGTTGCGGCCCATGCATGGTACTCTTAGCTCTGTGTCGACCCACACTGTGGTTGACAGTTAAAAGAGCGATGCTGTGAGATGACTCGCAAACAGAGGGACCAACTGCAAAATATTTGTCACAAAATCATGTAAACGAAGATGCCATACACAATTTTTAGCAGACCAATATCCACTTTATTACAAATCAGACCCGGATGAGTTTGATGGAAAACATGAGGTAAATTAAAACCACAGAAGTAAATAGCACGAGAAACCATGGAACCGATAAGTACGGTTCCAAATACAGACTCAAACTTATTAATTTAGGAAATAAACATCAAAATAAAATGGTATTGAAGTTGACAATCTTCTGGCATGAAGAACAGTCTTCCAAGAAACCTGCACTTGTCAAGCGCCCAGCTTCCAACAGTTACAATCAGGACCCTGCATGAGATATTGCAAAGTAGGAAAAGAATTAGTTGACGTGTGATCATGCTCCTTTAATTAGTGGAATTGTTATGAAATGGTGAGATTCGTATCAACAGGGCAATTCGCCCAGACGTGACAACTATAAATTGCTATCGTGGGATAGCTATCCTAGTTTAGCATATATAGTTGGAATTATGGACTGCGTAAAATATTAGAAAATTATGAAAATATTCACAAACATACAACCAAAAGTATATTACATACATAACTAGAAATTTGTAGTTGTGACTTGTGAGAAACAAAAAAAAATTGATATGTTAAATCACTACTACAGAAAGCCTAATACTAGACGCCAAATCATAGACGGTTTGACAAAACCGTCGTGACCGGCTACTAACACGAGCGGTTTTAATTTGGACACCGTCGTGTTGATGGCGTCGGAGAAAGCAGTATCACAGATGGTTCTTACCGATGAACCGTCGTGATATTCCCGATATCCTGAGCGGTTTTATTTAAAACCGTGCGTGATATCTGAATTATCAAAGACGGTTTTTTAGTAAAAACCGTCTGTGATTATGAAGTTATCACAGACGGTTCGTATTAAAAACCATCTGTGATATGTTTGCCACCTTGTAATTCCCCAAAACTTCATAATTTCCCGCTTGAGTCTAAGTAAGATTCAGTTTTGAGACACATTCAGTAAAACGGGCATAACTTTTGCATACGGTGTCTGTTTTCGACGTTCTTGTACTCGTTGGAAAGCTAACGACGAGCCCGATCCAAAAAAACCCGCTTGTGCCATTCACCCTCCAAGGCCCCGAAAATCGGCCATCATTGGACCTAAACCTGTGTTGTAAGTTTTTGGTTTGTGTTTTTGCCCTTTTTCTTGGTCTTCCATTCGGAATTTGGATTTTGTTTCAACTGAAAAGTTGTAGATCTCATCGAAACCTTTCAAATGAGTGTATATAAGCCATATAAAACTTTGCTATTTTATCTTTTCGGACTAGTTGTTTATATTGCATCGGTATATAAAATTTTGTGCTCTAACTCACAGACGGTTGGCATATAGAATCGTATGTGATATTCATTCATCACAGACGGTTCTAGCTACCAACCGTCTATAATAATCTGACCGCTCGGCCCGTCGATCCTCCTCAACCCAATCATAGCCAATAGAAATCCACCAATCCTCACCCCACGGATCGTAGTTCCGCCTCTCTGTTCTTGCACCGAAAATTTCGCATTCCCGCCTTTCCCTCCCCTATAAATATAACCAAAACCCAGCCTCCTTGCTGTTCTCCTCCTCCTCCTCCTCACTGTCCTCCTCCTTGCTGTTCTTCTCCTCCTTGCTGTCCTCCTCCTTGCAGACGACGCACAAGTCTATGGAAGGCAAGACACCGCAGAAGCAACTCTAGCTCGTGCCAACCGTGCAGACGCTCAGTCAACGCCGACGATGGTGGGCATCAAAGACATCCAGCTCATGCGTTGCATCCGGGGCAATAAGGCATAGATGATCTTTGCTTTCTCTGTTCTTGTTGTGTAACCTGCTCGTTGTTTTGGGATATTGTAATGGTAGGCTCTAATCTTAATAAAAATGGATGTTTTATGTTTGTGAAATGAATTGAGATATGAATTGGATGTATACATGTACATGTTGATCTGCTTGTTTTAGAGGGCATGGCTAGCATTTCCTGAGACTAGCCAATAAACAGAAATAGGTTTAGGAGTAGAAGGGAATATCAGAGACGGTTTTAACTAAAAACCATCTGTGATAGTTATAATCATAGACGGTTTTTAGTTAAAAACCGTCTGTGATATATAGTTATCACAGACGGTTCTAGTTTAGAACCGTCTGTGATTATAACTATCACAGACGGTTTTTAGTTAAAAACTGTCCGTGATGACCTTGTATCATTACTGACCCATAAATTTAGACGGCTCACAAAACCATCTGTGATGATGTTTTTGAACCGTCTGTGATGACCTTTTCTGTAGTAGTGAATACTGGTTTCTCATCTTATCTTACACCGGGAGAGTTTTAATACCAATTTATTTTTCACGGGTTTACTATTTTTCTGTATTTTTTCTTAGATAAATTTTTTGTGGAATCATTTCAATAGCTGTCGTGCATTCCAATTATAGTTAGCTGGTATATATTATCACTATTCATTGGGCCATTTGTCTTTTCTGTTTCCCTCAACTCCGGCAGAGTTGCAACGTCCAATTTGCTACAGGTTTACTAACTCATGTATTCTGCCATGGATTTCGTCAGTTCATCAATAACTATTTTTTTTGGTATTTTGCAACATTTGCCTATATGAGTCTATCAGGATCGGAAGAGTTTTAACACCAAATTTTTTCTATGTGTTCACTAATTTGTGTATTGTATCTTACATGATTTTTCAGTTCTTTTTTTTAATATTGTGTCATGCGGTTTGCTTAACTTGCTTAGCTATCCTATTTGGTAGGAACATGACATCAAAATTGCTTAGGTGGATATATCCACCCATGCATGGTTGTTTCGCATGGTGTTAGGAGGGTACAAAAATTCTCCAACAACTCATTGATGTACTACAAGATATTACTAGGTTACCTGTGAAATTTCAAGTACAAACACGAATGCTTGTGGTACATAAAATAAGACATATTACTGAGGTATATAGCACTATATAAAATTTTGGTATTACATCGAATGCTATTTTTGAGAATTTTACCAAGCCGTGTTGATGAATCTAATTTATATTTCAACACGACGTCAACATGCATGGTACCAATGCGTGCCGTCAAAAATATTTCAACATGAACAAACAAGATAAATAAAATAATCTAGATTTATCATATGAAAATGACACCATTTAACTACTTTTAAAATTATAATAATACAATTTCTTGATAACGTTGTCCAAAACACCATCACCTGTAAACAAATATCCATGCATAGCATTAAAAGGATCAACTTGTATGGAGTATTGAAATATAGTGGAATTTAACGTATACAAAGAGATAAACAGCATCTATTTCAAGCACTTAAAATTCTACTTACCGAGTTCATTGTAGTGTAGAATGCATGAATTTTAAGTTCATGAGTCCACGCAATGCTACTCTTCTGGAGTACTTTATGCTCGACAATACCGCGTGCCAAAACAAGTTCTCCTGTCCCTCCAGTAATGCTCCACTCACCGTCTAGTGGAGTAGTCCCCATCACTTGAAGCGTGGACCCATTGAACCTATTTTGTGCATGAAAAGGAAATTAATCCTGAATAACTAGAAAGTTTAGAAGGAATATACCATTTAACACTTGAACAATTACATGAGGTCCCATTTCCTTTTTTTTTTTTGCAAATATAACGAAGGACACACACATGCATCACACGTACATACTTAAGTATCCCCCGTAATTAGCACACATTTAGAATAACAGAGGTCAGGGATAAATCCAAGATCTCACAAAGTTCCTTGTGAGCTGCATGAGCGTGTGCGTAAAAGGTAAGCATCTGGATTTGAACCCCTATGGATGAAGTCATACACTCATAACTCCACCACCCCACAAAAAGGTGGTTCCATTACACACAAGGTGACATGGATGAACTAAATTATCCATTAGGCCACAAAAATGTATAGCTACGAAGAAATTTTCAGAGAAGTTGCATGCAATTATTTTCTTATGGAAAAAACTTATTACCTTGTATCCTCGAACACTATGTTCATGGACGTGTACCAGCTAAAGCTGGTTAGACTTGAATGGGAATGCAAACCTTGCGCACGTCCGACAATATTTGCATTTGGCCCAGGTCCATCGGTTATAGACCAATCATTAATGGCAGTTACACCGAACCCTTGAGGATTGCTTGGGCTTATCACTACTAATTGGTTGGGGTTTTCTCCAGAAAACACTTGATTCAGGTATAGGTGCATATAAAGCTCATTATGCACGAGTGCACATAGAAGAGGAGCGATTGCGTAATAGGCCATGGCTAGGGCGTAAGGGAAGAAGTATAAAGGAGGTGAGGATATGAGATCTAGCTCTTCCCTTCGTGTCGTTGTGTATTCGAAGAGGGAAGGAGGGGTTGTATTTATAGAACACTAGAACCGGTCTACATCAGTGGAGCCTTGGAGGACAGGACTTGGGTCCTAGCCGGTGTAGGCAGGGGCGGAGCTAGGAATTGAATATAGGGGGGACAACATAGACAATAAGTAGAGTAGAACCAATAAACCATACCAGATTTACCGATCCAATAGTCACATATCAGAGTAATATGTTTCGCAAATTACAATGCAAAGAAAATTACATCTCTATTAACTTAAACTTAGCTCTACGACTACCAGCAAGATCATAGGTCTTAATAATATCATCATTACTAATCTTTGCGGCCAATTCCTTTTCAATATAAATTACCAAACAAAACATATGGAACACAAAGCTTACTCTATTCGAGTTGTCCTGCATCGCAAGGCACTGAAAATTTCAGAACCATATACTGACACGGTAATGAGTGACTCAATTGTTCTTGTTGTAAAATAAAATGCGGATAACTTCATCTGGACTTCCATTCAGAAAGCATATTCTCCTATTTGTCACTGGAAATATAAGAAGGGCATCTTAGTATGACCACATGAAGCAGAACTGCAGACGTACACCACAAGAAGACAAACATACCTCTAGTAAAAGCAGCACACACTCCTGACTGTGATAAAGCAAAAACTATATCATGCGCTGCAACTATCTCAATAATTTTTGACATTTTCCTCAAGTAAGGGAGCAGCATGGATCATGAGTGTCAAACTCCTCCTAAATTCATGATTAAAAAGGTAGAGAGAAAGTCAAGTGATGTTACAAAATCAGAAGGGAGATAAAATCATTACTACACAAACAATGGGAGAGGATCAAAACTGCAAGGCTGACAGTTCTAATAAGGTGACTTGTGCCCACGAAGTGTCATATGGAGCATTCCAAGTGCTGAAGATAAAACAAGTCAATTTTGCTCCTACTCTCTTTCGTAGCGCAGATAAACACCACTAAATTGGTTATGCGAGCGGTGCAAAGTCATGCATAACGGGACAAAGAGTTTAAACATACTTTACATTTGGGCTAAATTGGGAGGGGTTAAACCACTAATTAAACACATGTAATTAACTACATAATGGAGGATTAGTAGAAGGTTGGGGTGCAGGCCCTCCATTGCTTGTTTCCGCCATGGGTGCGGGCGCTTACCGGCCGATACTAATTTGACCGGCGCTTATAGTGGTGCATTCGATGTCCATTCTCATCGTACAATTAAGTATTCAGAATCGGCGAAGATGCGATTTGCTGAAAACATCTTCTTATACGAACCGTGCAGTGATGTCTCAATTATCACAGACGGTTCTTGATAATAACCGTCTGTGATAAATATCACAGACGGTTGCCAGTATAAACCGTCTGTGACAGTTTAATCACAGACGGTTCCGTATGAACCGTCTGTGATGTAGCCGTTTAGTATAGCCTCTTTTGTAGCAGTGATACTTTCTCTGTTACTTTTTATTTATTGTCCTGTATATAAATATGGCCTTTAATATACACCTTTGACTGTTACTTTTCTAATTATATGTTGGTGAAAAATTTTAAATGCATAATGTTATAAAAGTATTTTTAACGTAAAATCTAGTAATATCATTTCCGCGTAACGAATCCAAATATCTTTACGTATATTAGTGATCAAAGTTTTACATGATTCCGCGTAACGAATCCAAATATCTTTACGTATATTAGTGATCAAAGTTTTACATGATTACTGACACCTTCGTATAAAAGAACTGAGAGAGAGTATATGTACACTAATTGTGTGCAAAAATTTGATACCATAGTGCTACGACCAGCTAGCTAGTCAAGTTAATTAGAGCTGAGGATCATGCAATGCCTGAAGCCGATCTGATTAGTTACTTGAAATCTCAGTCTTGCTACGTACAAGCTAGGTACCTACTGCCCTTTGCATTCGACGTCAAACTGACACGTAACCTCCAGGTGCCTCGAGACCTGCGCTGATTAACGCGCCTGCAACGGAATTAGAGCTTAATTAACTAGTGTCTTTTGCAGACTAAGGGCGTCCGCAATGGTAATAGCTAGTACTAACTATATAGTCAGCTGACGTGGAGGTGAGAGACAAAAGCAAAGACTATTTTATACTGTTAGACCCACATGCTCCTCTCTCATGTTCTTGGACTACGTGAAATAGATCAGCTATTTGCTCGTCGCTAGTGACTACTCTCTCTCCTACTTTTTTCTTACCACATCAGATCTAGCTAACTAAATAACCAGCTGTTGGAGACGCCCTAAGACCAGAGATTAGTTATAACTAGGAACCTTCTCCTCAAATGACCTACGCACCGACACCACCTACTACCTACGTACCTAGTACACACGAATACACAAAAGTATTCCAGGGAGCGGGGGTAGATCCCCAGTACTGGCCAATCGAAGCTTCTCTCGCCTCACTGCAGTCCACACCTGCCATGCATGCGTGCACGTGAGGGGCGCCTTTCCAGACCCGCCATTGCCGGCGCAAACACGTGCACGGACGTTACATGACAATCTACCAATCTACCATGTTTACTGTCCTTCCATCAATCGCTCCATTCTTGCCGTTGCATGACTTCTTTGATGGTTGAGACTTGAGAGAGGCTGCCTAGCTAGGACGTTCATGATATTTCTCAGGGGGAAAAAATGAACACGTTCCACCGTGAGATTCTTCTGGTACCACTACTACCTTCCCGCTTTCACCGCTACCATTTCGGCCCATTCCACCGTTTACAAATTGCAACGGCTAACACTTGCTTGACGAGAAAATTGATGATTTGCCATCTTCAAGAATGAGCTTCACAGTTTTGCCACTCTCAACGTTGGCTTCGCAAAAATACCATGTAGTACATTAATCCCTTGATTAGTATGCCATTTCATCCCTTTAATTCATTTTCTTTTTCCTTTTCTAATTTCAGAGACTGGAAAAGACCCTTCTACCCCTGGCTAATTTCCCTCATTTGTAGTTGTGATTTTATCTAGACCCAAAAATTGTTTCCTGACCCAAAGAAAGTTGTAAAAAAGGGTATGGATTTTTCATGAACAGCTACTATTGTTTCGTGAGATTTATCAAGTGTGCAACATTGCACAGCTACTATTGTCAATCAAACAAGATGCCTTCTCGTTGCCCAATTGCGTTGTCTTACCTCGAATAATGCTCGAAAAAATACAAACATATTTGTGTGCTTCATCACAAACATGCACTTGTCTGCAGCATTGTGGTGGGCGTACGAGGCTAATCCATTCACGGATGCACCCATCTACTGCTTCGGCGTCCCAGTACTTCTATGCTTAGCCATATATAGGGCTTCATCTGCTTAAACTTTTTTTTGGTAAGCACCAGTTTTCTTATCAAGCGTGCGTAATTTGCACTGCGGAAGATTGAAATATTCAGTTGAATGTCTAGTTCAATTTACGAAGAAGTATGCTTTTAATTGAAAAAGTATGGGCTTGAGGCAAACCAGAGAACCATCCGTAATAGCAACAGCAACTAGAGACGATGAGAAATTAGCCAGGGGTAGAAGGGTCTTTTCCAGTCCCTGAAATTAGAAAAAGAAAAAGAAAATGAATTAAAGGGGTGAAATGGTATACTAATCAAGGGATTAATGTACTACATGGCATTTTTGCGAAGCCAACGTTGAGAGTGGCAAAAGTGCGAAGCCCATTCTTGAAGATGACAAATTATCAATTTTCTCCTTGCTTGACACAATATGATATGCACGTGCTTCGGGTGGAGCCAGGAATTTGAAAGACCCGGAGCAAACTTTTAATACAAATATGAGGGTATCACACCATTCAACATTTAACGTAACTAATCATTGAGAAAGCTTTGGCTTTAGCTTTTTGTGAGGTTTTTACCGTCACTACTACGAAAAGGTCATCACGCAGACGGTTCAGCGTCATCACGAGCGATTTTGTGAGCTGCGTATTTATGGGTCGATGATAATCGAAGGTCATCACGAGCGGTTTTCGAACCGTGCAGCGATTATGAGCTATCACGAGGCGGTTTTGAGTAAAACCGTCGTGATAGCTGATAATCACATATGGTTTTAGTTAAAACCGTCAGGATATCGATTATCCTGACGGTTTTGAGTAAAACCGTGCGTGATATTCCTTCGACCCATACATATATTTCTCTTATTGGCTAGCCTCGGGAATGCTAGCCATGCCCTCTGAAACAAGCGAAAATCACGGACAAAAAACATACAATTCACACATCTCATTTGCTTTGGATACATTTCACGGACATAAAACATCCAATTGACATCGCACTTTATTTCACAAACATAAAGCATGCATCCGTTTCACAAATCGATTAATTGAATTGAAATGAAATATCCATTAACAAATGCACGATTACAAAAGATCTACATGCATTTACACTTAGTGATAAGACCAATAAGAAATCATGGTGCGCGATGGAACCGTCCTCCGGCTTTATGACTTGAGTCGCCAAAAATACGCCAACTCTCCTTGAATCCCTCCAAAATCAGACTGTTTCAATGCAGTTGACGGGATGGACACAACCTGTCAATAGGAATATCAATGTGCATATATATGTAATGTGATAAGTATGAAGTAATTATGGGAAGAGTGACAAACCTTGTGATTGGTGAGCCTCGAGGAATCGAGGAGTAGTTTCATATGTTGGCAAACGTAGTATCCACATGTGTTGCCTGGCTGCTGCTGGTGGCACTGCAAAAAATGGAATGTGTTAGTTCAAGAGGCATTAGTACCAACTGTTGCATAGGATTAATTAATGTGAAATAGCGAATACCTTAAAATCTCGAACATGTGTGCAGGGCCTTTGGCCTCGGCTTGAGTCACCTCCCATTTCAATGTAGGAGGCGAACGCCCTACGTAATTCGAAAAAGTTAACCTTAATCATTCGGAAGGAAAGAAAGAGTACAATGTAGATTAGTATGGGGAATATGTGCTTACCTATCGATTACTTGGCTGACAACTGTGAAGTCCATTTTATTCTTACTTAGGGAATCAAGGTAATATACCTTGTTCCATTTTGGTACAATTACTATTAAAATCCAATGAAAGTTCTGATTGAAGGGCATAAGTACATAGTCCTTATTGCGGCAACCCAGCAGTCCTGATGCAATGTACCTCTCGACGAGGGGTGTCTCCTGGTCTCCTGATGCAATGTACCAATTGTGGGTCCAAGAAACCAGCTGATGAGTTGGATAATCTAGCTTTAATCAGCATGTGTCTATATATATACACACGAAAGCAAAAAAATTAGATATGGCATTTATCGGTATGACATTAACGGAGACTGTGATTGTACACACTTACAGCGTCCAGCATCGAATGATTGAGACGTCAAGAGCGTTGAGCATGAACAGATCAAATAAATCCTCAAAGGCGACCACGAACATACACTCTTGAAGATTGTGGTGTAAATCTTCCTCGGTGAATTTGACAGTGATACTTGAAGTCCGTTCTCCCTCTAGCTTATTGGACTGCTGCATATACCACGTGTGCAATTGCATGCAACTATATGGTAGCTTTTGGAGGTCTTTTTGCTCGAGCAATGGCTCGCAAGCGCAATTTGCGGGCCAAAGGGTGGTGCGGAATATCATCATTGGTCTTCTTTGCTTTGCCCTTGCTTGCCTTGCCTCGGCTATAGGTCGACTTCACGAAGTCGACTTTGAAGGTAGCAGCGGTGCAAGTTGCTCGCGAGAATAGGGCCCGTGGAGATAGCACCGGTGTAGTATCCGTTGGTGGAACCGATCGGTCTTGTAATGGAGATGGCACCAGTGCAAGTTGCTCGTCCCGCCACCGTGAAGAAGCCTCGAGGAGATGTCGCTTTTGGGCCCTTTGGATGAATGTTCCAATTAATGGCCTGTCCTAAAGTCACGATCTCGTCGTTGGGGGACTTCGGTGCGGGACCACCTCAAAATCGACATACACACCATCCACATTAACTTTTGCAAAGTCTGGCGCTAAAGCTTGACTGCACCAGTGGCCCCGATACTGACGAATATGCAGCCCCAGCAAGCGTACAAGGGAATGGAGCCATATCTCACTTGGAGCCCGCCGTGAGGCTCCTACATAACGATACAAAATTAGCTACTCGAATAGGCCTACCAATGGAGCAAGCATTCGAGAGGTAATAATTATTACCAGGATGTCGTCCACGGGAAATTTGGCACGGGATTGCGTCGGATTCGACGCGCAGCTACTCGGGACGGTTGTGCGGTGGCTATACGGGAGCGGCGGGCGGCTGCTTGACTTTCTGTCTATTTCCGCACCTCATCTCTGATTACATCAGCAGCCGAATCCGGTATCTCCTCTCTAAGAGATGCCTTGATCTCTTCTCGTAGGCGTGCGTCACGCCGGCTTTGTTTCTCTTCTGCGCCGATACATGTCGGAGTCATCATGGAAACCATGTTTCCAAGGGCGTAAAGCCCAAGGCCTCTCGTGCGGCCGGGTGCTCCTTGTTTCCCGGGGCCACGAGAGCATATCATTCTCCCTTGTTCCTGGAATGATCCCGGGTAGATTGAAAACTCAGCTCTTCTGCAAGAGCACGACATGTCATTTCAATTAAATGCGAGTTGTGGAGTAATTACAAGCTCGTAGTTCGATCGATATCTTACGGCGCTCGGACACTTGCTGGTGCGGGGTTTCGAAAGGTGGCGTCCACGATGTCGTTGTAGATGACCTTGCTCTAATCCGATTTCGAGCGCGGTCATCCGGGATATTGGAAAACGGCGGGGCAATGTCCTGTGCAGCTGCCAGCTCATCCTCCTTCCTCCACTGCGAGATTTTACCCGCATACCCAGCTGTGCCAAGTCTGTGAAGGTGTGTATTTTTTTGCCTGGAGGGCCTTGTGCGCCACACTTGTACTTTTGAAATCTTCGGTCGTTTTCATCGCCTTGAACTCTTCCCATTGTGGTTCCAGGAATGGGTATTTATGAACAGGCGTTTCGTCCGTCTCCACGTATTTCCTGACAAGCGTGCTCTTGAAGTTCTTCCATGCGTTGCACGCCACTTTGTAGGTTTGTTGTTGCACAGCGTCCAGGTGTTCTTCTGGGAACTCGAACGATGCCAAAATTTCGGTCCACAGCTCACGTTTCCGAGTGTTAGGCACGTTCTTCCACGAATCGTATGTGATCTCAATTCGTTCTCGTGCAACTACTCCGACCATGGTTTGGAATGCGTTTACTGCTTTTTGAGGAAGGATTGGGACCCCAGATGCATTCACCGCTGTGATGGTCTGTCGGCCTCTTCCTTGGCGTCTTGATGTTGGAGCGGACGCCTCCGGCGATGATGTTGAAGAATACGCGGGTGACATGTTGCTCATTTTGTGGGTCTATTAAGATAAGATGAGAAATTGATCATATTGAATTGGAAGACAAGAGAGGAGTAGAGGGGAGGGGGAGAAGGGAGGGGGTGATATGGACATAGAGAGGGGGTGATGTGCCCATCTTACCAATGTACCAATGTATCAAGTCCTTCTTTTTCCTGCAAAATTCAAGGCAATTTTATTACAAAAGTGCAAAAAAAAGACATTCAGATTCTTAGGTGAGCAGCCGACATAGCCGACTTCTTGGTGAGTGACTATCCATCGCTTCTTCCACTCCTTCTCTTCATCTCGTCTCACGGATCACGCACGCGATGCGATGATTCGATTAGATGAATCATCGCTCTTGGCGTGCGTGATCCGAGACCGAGAGATGAAGAAAAGGAGTGGGAAGAAGCGGATGGATAGTCGCTCACCGAAGAAATCGCTATGTCGGCCGCTCACCAAGAATCTGAATTTCTTTTTTGAACTTTGTACTAAAATGCCTTGAATTTGTAATACTATTACCACAAGGTCTCTAAACAAAGTTCTATGAAGAATGCGCGGGTGACATGTTGCTCATTTTGTGGGTCTATTAGGATAAGATGAGAAAGTTATCACATAGAGAGGGGGTGATGTGCCTATCCTAGCACCTACTTTAGTTGCTAATACTATAAACCAAATAGCAAAGTCCCTAAACAAAGGTCTATGAAGCAAATGACACAAACTAGTGTATCCGGTTCATTGAACGGGAACACAAACTAGAATGTGTTACTTGCTTCATGCCCTTTGATCATATACTCTTCCTTGATTGGTTAATTTGTGCTCTCAAATTGTAGGGTTGCACATGATAAGATGAGGAAGCAAGAAAAGTGAAACATGATGCTCAATGTTAGGAAGAGAGGAGAGGAGTAGAGGGAAGGGGGAGAAGGAGGGGGTGATGTGGACAGAGAGGGGTTATGTGCCTATACTATATACTATATGCTAACACAACAAGCAATGTAATATGTACCAATGTAAACTAAGCAACTGCAGTAAACAATGTACCAATGTAGTATGTACCAAATAGCAAATTAAACTAAGCTCTGCGATAAACAATGTACCAATGTAATATGTACCAAATAGCAAACTAATTAAGCTACTGCGATAAACAATGTACCAATGTAATATGTACCAAGCATCAAGCATCAACCCTTAACACTAACGATAAGCATGAAGCATCAACCTAAATATGTACTAAGCAACTAACCATAACAAGATGAAGCATCAAGCATCAACCTAAACACTAACGATGGCGTGAAGCATCAACCCTAAATATGTACTAAGCAACTAACCATAACAGTATGAAGCATCCAGCATCAACCTAAACACTAACGAAGGCAGGGAAGCTCGGGAGGATTTGATGACCTTAGGGTTTTGGTGACCTTAGGGACGGCGGACGAGGAGGAGGCGGCGACGGAGGAGGAGGAGGAGGAGGAGGCGACAGCGGAGGAGGAGGAGGCGGCGACGCAGGAGGAGGGCGCGCGGAGAGTAGGAGGCGGCGGGCTCAGGAGGCGGCGGCGGAGGAGGAGGAGGCTGCGGCGGCGTCTTCGTCCGGGAGGCGGCCGGCGAGGGCTGGGAGGCAGCCGGCGTGGGCTCGGGAGGCGGCGGCGGCGGGCTCGGGATTTAGATCTAATCGAATAGCTGCAGCGCTACGGAAAACCCTAGCGAGAGGGTATATGTAGGAGATTATCACGACGGTTCTAAACTTAGAACCATGCGTGATAACATATCCTGACGGTTCTAAACTTAGAACCGTCGTGACGCTCTGTGATAAGCCTTTGCCATTTGTTGCAATTAAGACAACACCAATAACTACACACTGCATTCATATCTACCACCAAGCAATTTGCATTCATATACAACACCAACTATTGCATTCACACGTGTATTTCTTGATACATTTTGTCATTCTCAAATACATCACACATATACATCACATATACATAAATGCCAATACATTTTGTCATTCTCAAATACATCACACATATACATTTTCACATATACATCTCAAAATTGACTACATCACATATTTTCACATATACATCTCAAAATTGACTACATCACACATTTTCACATATACATCTCAAAATTGACTACATCACACATTTTCACATATACATCTCAAAATTGACTACATCACACATTTTCACATATACATCTCAAAATTGACTACATCACACATTTTCACATATACATCTCAAAATTGACTACATCACACATTTTCACATATACATCTCAAAATTGTCACACATTTTCACATATACATTCTTATTGTACTTGCTTATTTCCTTTAAAATTAGCCCTTCATCATGATCAATGCGTCACGTAACTAGTTTAGTCACGTTGTTCATCGTCGACCTTATGCCATTTCCAAAAGGAGGTAACTCGTCAAATTGATTGTATTCCTCCTCGTCCACTACATTCTCCACTCTGACAATTCTCCTTTTTCCATGAAGAACTACATGGCGTTTCTTATTTGCCAGGTCGGTTACATAGAAAACTTGAACAACTTGATTGGCGAGTACGAACGGTTCATCTTTGTACCCGACACGTTCGAGGTCCTCGGTCGTGACACCGTACTTGTCAACCTTCACCTGTGGGAGATGCACCCAACGACAGCGAAATAAGGGGATCTTGAAAACCACATAGTCGTGCTCCCAAATCTCTTCTATGAAGCCATAATACGAGTTTCTCGACCCATCGGTATTGAATGCATCTATCACGGACACCGCTGTTACGGTTAGTGCTCTTGACATCCCGAGCTGCATTATAGAATGTGTACCCATTTATGTCATATCCTTGCCATGTCACAACTGTAAATGTCGGCCCTTTTGCCAACTATGTGGCGTCTCACTCGGCGAGCTCCTAGCGATTTGCTCCTTCAACCATTGGTTGAACCAACGGTTGTGTTGCCTCATGATCCAAACATCCGCCGCTCCGGATTCTGCTGTAAAGCACATCCTTGTCTTTGGTCCACATAAAGGCCCGCCGGTCATGTGTTGCAACACCGTGAAATGAGCTTGAGTATACGTGTCCATATCGGAGTGATTGCTTTCCTTCCGATAGTTCCGAGACCCTTGACCTCCCCTCATGGCGAGATTGAGGACACCTATCGGTTGAATCTGAGCCATATAATCGACACAAAACTCAATGACCTCTTCGCTTGCATAACCTTCGACGATCGCCCTCCGCCGAAGCGATTCCGACGTAGGACTTGAGAATTCCATGAACCTCTCAAATGGGTACATGCTACGTAGGAATACGGGCCGCACATTTTTATCTCCCACACAATGTGAACAATGAGATGGACCATGATATCGAAAGCGCGAAGGAGGGACGAACGGAGGCGGCGGCGGCGAGGTGGCGGCGACGACGCTCGGGAGCTCCGTCGCGACGGCGCTCCGGTGACGGGAGGCGGCCGAGGGTCGGGAGGATCGCCGGGCGTGAGGATGCTCGGGGTGGCGCGCGAGCCGGGAAGACCGAGGCGACGGTGATTACTCGCCGGAGCACTTACCGGATGCGCACGGGGAGCTCCTGGTGCGACGGCGCTCGGGGCTCAAGGAGAAGTGGAGTGTGTCGGGTGTTGGGGTGAGGAGGCGAACAGGGGGGCTTTATAGGGCGCGGGGAGCGGGAGGCGACAATCGCTTCGCCGGTCTTGTGGCGGCGGAAAAGGAAGGAAGGGAAAAGCGGAAAGAGGGGCGCCGATGGAAGGGAGCCCGGAGATCGGGGATCGGTCGCGGCGGCGTCGGGACTTCAAAACCGATGAGGGCGGGTAAGGCAAGGCGGGATCCGCGCGGTCTCGGTGGGCCGCGAAAAAGGAAAGAGGGGAAGGAAAGGAAAGCGCGGCTCCGCGGGACGACGGGCGGCAATGGCCGGGGTGGCGAGCGGAGCGAGGCGCGCCGCGTGGCGGGGCCCGCAGTCGGTGGAGTGAGGCGGGAGTGAGCGGGCGGGTGGATGGCCCGCGCGGAGACTCGGCTCATCCGAGCCGTCCACGCGTCGAGCGAGGAGGAGAGGAAGGCGGGGCGCGGTGACGGCGGGCCGGCTGAACAGCGAGGAGAGGAGGTGCGGCTGGATCGGCCGGCGGCGACGGGCGGATCTGGGCCGTCCACGCGTCATTGGAGGAAAAAGGAGAGATTTTATTTTCAGAATTTGATTTTGCTTTTGAAAAGGCTAGAAAATTATTTAGGCCTCGAAAAATATGAAAATACCTCCAAAAATTCCAGAAAAATTCACGAAGCTCTGGAGATATTCGGACTTAATAAAATTATTTTCAACTATTGTTGATATTAAATTTTATATTTTGAATTACTTTTAAATTCTAAAAATAGTTTTAAACTCAGAAAATTCAGAAAAGCCAAATAAAATCCAATTAGCTTAAAATAATTAATTTGAATTTAAATTCTTCAAAAGCCAAATTTTGGGATGTGACAAACCTACCCCCTTAGAAAGAATCTCGACCAGAGATTCGGATGGAGCTAGGAAAAGGTCGGGAACTCTTCTCTTAGATCCTCTTCACGCTCCCAAGTCGCTTCGAGTCCGAATGGTTGCTCCATTGCACTTTACGGAACTTGATAACCTTCTTTGCGTGGCGCTCTGCTTCTTCAATATCTTATTGGATACTCGGATAGGTGAGGTCCTCCTTCACGTTTATTTCATCTAGAGGCATCTGCTCTTCGGAACTCGAGACACTTTCTTAGTTGAGACACATGGAAGACGTCATGCACCTTGTGATTGTGGTGGTAGCTCCAGCGGTAAGCCACTTCTCCTCGTTTCGCCACAACAGAAAAGGTCCAATGAATCGGGAGCTAGCTTTCCACCGACTCCAAAATGTCTCATTCCTTTGAGAGGTGACACCTTCAAATAAATATGATCCCCGTACAAATTCCAAGCTTCTCGTCGATTATCCGCATAGCTCTTACATCTGGTTTGTCTGTTTTTAATCATCTGGATTAGGACGAACTTGTTCTTCTACTTGCTTCACACATCTGGTCCAAACACTTGTCCTTCTCTGTTTCCTTCCAATACAATGGAGTCCTACACTTTCTGTAGTATAGGGCTTGAACGGAGACATTTGCAAACTGGATTGATAACTATTGTTGTAGGAGAACTCTGCATAGGGCAAACTCTGATCCCAATTATTCTTGTTTGCCAGTACACAAGCTCTCAACATGTCTTCCAGAATTTGATTTACTCTTTCTGTTTGTCCATCTATCTGTGGATGATAAGCTATACTGAAGTTTAAATTTGTGCCCAAAAGTTCATGTAGCTTTTGCCAAAATCTCGAGGTGAATTGGGTTCCTCGATCGACACAATCTTCTTTGGGACTCCATGCAAGCACACAATTCTTGACATGTACAACTCGCAAGTCTATCCCGGAGTATGTGGTCTTCTTTGGAATGAAATGGGCGACTTTTGTCGAGACGATCCACAATAACCCAAATTGAATCGTGTCTGATTTGGTTCTTGGTAATCCAGTTATAAAATCCATACCAATTTCTTCCCATTTCCACTCAGTATCTGCAAAGGTTGTAGGAGCCAGTGGTCTCGATGCTCGCTTTAATTATTTGCACACATCGCACAAAGCTACATATTCTGCAATTTCTCGTTTCATACTTGACCACCAATATCTTTCCTTGAGATCTTGGTACATCTTGGTACTTAGGGGTGAATTGAGTATCAGATTCATGAGCTTCCTTCAGATTAACTCCTTTATCTCTTTCTTTTGGTACCATAATTCTTTTCCCAAACCAAAGGGTACCTTCTTCATCCTCTGAAAATCCAGAGGCTTTCCCTTTCTTCATATTATCCTTGATCTCTGGACATACTTGTCCTCCTTTTGAGCTGCCCCGATTTGATCTTCTAAGGTTGGTTGAACTTCCAAAGTGGCTAGGAATCCTTTCTCCACTACTTCTAGGTTGAGCCGTTGGAATTCTTCTTGAAGGCGGGCATCATCCTTAATCCTGACTTGGCACAATAATTCTTTCGGCTCAAGGCATCAGCTACCACATTAGCCTTTCCTGGGTGATAATGTATTCCAATGTCATAATCCTTTATTAACTCAAGCCATCTCCTTTGCCTCATGTTAAGATCAGGTTGGGTGAATATGTACTTCAGGCTTTTGTGATCCGTGTAAATCTCGCAGCGGTTACCAATCAAGTAATGCCTCCATATTTTCATGCATGCACTACGACAAGCTCTAAATCATGAGTTGGGTAATTTCCTTCATGGGGTCGCAGCTGCCTTGAGGCATACACTACTACCTTTCTTTCTTGCATCAGTACACAGCCTAGTCCTTGCCTTGACGCATCGCAGAATACTTCAAAATCCTTCCTAATGTCCGGAAGCGTCAACACTGGTGCAGAAGTTAACCTCTTCTTCAACTCTTGGAAACTATCCTCACATGGTTTACTCCATTCAAACTTCTTTTCCTTCTTCAGCAACTGGGTGAGAGGTCTTGCGAGCTTGGAGAAACCTTCAATAAATCGGCGATAGTAACTGACCAATCCAAGAAAACTTCGATCTCGGATCACGACTTTGGTTGTGTCCAATTAAGCACATCATTAACTTTCTCAGGGTCTACGGACACTCCTCCTGCCGAAATCACATGGCCCAAGAAAGCTACTTTCTTTAACCAAAACTCACACTTACTAAACTTGGCATACAACTGATTTTCTCTGAGCTTTTCCAAAACTATCCTCAAATGTTCTGCATGTTCTTCCTCATTCTTGGAATATATCAAAATATCATCGATGAATACAACCACAAACTTATCCAAATATTCCATGAACACCTTATTCATCAGATTCATGAAGTATGCTGGGGCATTGGTTAGACCGAAAGACATCACTGTATACTCATACAATCCATAACGGGTAGCAAATGTGGTCTTGGGTATGTCCTCTGGTCTTAACTTCAATTGGTGATAACCTGATCGAAGATCAATCTTAGAGAATACACATGATCCTTTCAACTGATCAAACAGATCATCTATTCTGGGTAAAGGGTACTTGTTCTTAATCGTCACATCATTCAAGGATCGATAGTCCACACACATGCGAAGACTACCATCTTTCTTCTTTACTAGCAGTACTGGTGCTCCCCAGGGTGACGAGCTTGGTCTTACAAATCCTTTATCCTGCAGCTCTTCAATTTGTTTCTTAACTTCCGCCAAATCATTTGCAGACATCCGATAAGGTCTCTTTGAAATCGGAGCTGTTCCAGGTACTAGGTTGATGATAAACTCTACTTTCCTGTCTGGCGGCATTCCGGGTAAATCTTCAGGAAACACATCTGGGTACTCACTCACTATAGGTACTTTTTCCAGAGTCACTCCCTTCACACTGTTCAAACCACACCTACTCTGGGTAGGTGAGTTTGACTTATACCTTACTTGAATCCCATCAGAGTTAGTGATTGTAACAGCTCGATCAGCACAATCTATCTGCCCTTTATACTTGGTTAACCAATCCATTCCAAGTATTACATCTAAACCCTTGGAGTCTATTATAATAAGATTTGCTAGGAACTTAACTCCATTTATATCCACAGTTGCGTCAGTGCAAACTGTGTTAGTCCTCATTTCCTTTCCAGGGGACTGGACTAGCATGGGGTTCATGGTTTACTCACATCCCAATTATACCTTTCAACCACATCTTTTGACACAAAAGAATGCGAAGCTCCAGAATCAAATAATGCTGATGCAATTACTGAGTTGACAAGAAACTTACCCAGAACTACGTCGGGTGCATCCTGGGCTGCTTCCGCGGTCACATGGTTGAGATGCCTCGGCTCACCACTTGTGGAGCCCTTGGGGTCGAGGTGTCCCACGGCCTTGTCCTGCATTTGGAGCTCGTCTTTGGTGTAGTCCCTAGATTGAAACGAACTGGGGTCATTCTTTGGGCGTTTACGAGGGCGATTCTTGGCATAGTGCCCCATGTTCTTGCAGTTGAAACACCTTGCACTCCTGCTCTTGAAGTCTTGTTCTGCTGGGTTGGCCACCATTGCTTGCCCGGGAGTTTGTGGATTTGGGCGAGGTCTGAAAAGGAGTCCTTGGCACGCTTGACTCAAGGCTTGTGAAAATGAGGTGCGTTGGGGCGGAATCGAGCTGCTTGCTCCTTCTTTGGGCTTGAAACTTCCTCTTAGAGTTTCGTATAGTCGACGACGAGCATCTTCTTGGACAAAGGCCTTGTTCACAGTGTTTGGAAGGTAGGGAAATCATTGGATACCAACTGCACCTTGAGATTGGGGTCAAGTCCTGCGTGAACCTCCAAATCTTGGTCGCCTCGAGGTGACCTCTTGGATGCATACAGACAGTTGGGTGAACTTGTTCGGTGTTGAAACTCTTGAGGTTTCCTGTTGTAGTTGGTAGAATTCTCTCTTCTTCATTTCCATTATTCCGTAGGAATATGGGCGATCATGAAAGCTTCAACAAACTCCTCCCAAGTGATGGCTTGTGCATTTTGATGGCGGCGCGGTAGTTTTCCCACCAGGTTGGCAGCCATTCCCTAGAGTGGTGAGCAGCATACAGCACCTTTTCATTATCGTAGCACTGAGCTAGGACCAATTTTCTTTCCACATCCTTGATCCAATCATCGCCTCCGGGATCCATGATCCAGCAAAAGTGGGAGGCCTTGTCCTCATGAATTCTCCCAACTTAGGACGGGTGCTGGTTGGGTGCCTTTGGGTGGTTGCACTTGGTTACAGGCGAGAGCTTGAAGTAAGCGCAGTGCATAGCCATCATCTGCTCCAAGTTGGGGGCTGGCGGGAGGTGGTGGAATGTTGTCCTCTGGTGATTCTTTGGCGTCACGGTGTTGCTGGGGTTGCTCCTCGTGTTCACCATCTGAAGCGGTTTAGGTTAGCAGAAGGTAAGAGGGAAATAGCAAAGGTAAGAGATTAGGGGAACTAAACCACATCCCAAGCCAACACAAAAGAAAGAACTAGCAACCACTAAGGGGAAAACTTTTATTAAAAACCAGATAACTCCAAGGATGGCTGTACCACAAGTGCACATAGGCCTGGTACAGCCCATCTAGCACACCAAAACATAACAATAAGCGTTCTAAGGACGCGGACATTTTATTTGGGTACTACGGACTCAAAAGACTACTAATCCTCTCCAAAGACGCGCTCCTCAGGGTCCTCCTCCGGGTCCTCTTCTGGATCCTCCTCCGGGTCTTCCTGACGCTCTCTCACGTGGTGCGAGAAGATCACACTCGGCCGAGGCACGGGGGCGGATTCTGGCCGAGGCGATCGAGCGCGCGGGAAGGAGAAGGCTTGCGCTTCTTGAGAGTGATGACAGTGGCGGGCTGGGCGTCGCACCTTCTTGCGTCTTTGTGAGCCGTGTCGAAGTCCCGAGAGTCGAAATGGCGCGCGGTTGGCGTGGGCGGCGGCAGTGCGAGAAGGCGGCGTGTAATCAACTACGGTGAAGGCGGCGCGTAGTCGGCTGCGGCCCGAGCGTCCCAACTCAAACTCAGTTGCACGGCTCGAGAAGGCGTGCGCGCGGCGTGTCGAATCTTGGTAGGCTGGAAGTGAGAAGCATCCGGAGCTGTCCAATCTCCTCCAAAGCTCTGGAGTAAGTGACTGCCATCGCCTGCGAGAGCTGTATCTGGTGCGACAGTTGAGGGTCGTCAGCTGGGATGTCAAAGGGATCTGGATACCTCTGTCCTGCTCGAGGGTTGATGAAGAAGCAAAAAGGGGATTGATGTACAGCATCCTTGTGCAGGTGGCATAACTCGTCAATGGCGAGGCATGCCGCATCCTGGACTGCGTCAAAACAGCGGGACCAAGGGTGCTTGATGGGGTATGTTTGGGATTTGAATTCCCCATCCCGTGCATACAGGAATACCTCCATCGACCAGAGTCATGGTCAGAATCCGCGTCTTCGCCCCTGAAAATGGGCGGTGGCGGTACTCAAACACTGCATAAGTCGACGAAGGAGGCTAGCGAATCCTCCCGCATCCTCTCCATGAGTAGTAGTCCCACGGGCAGCTGGATGACGAACCGGCCATCTACAAAGTTTGAAATAAAGGAAGAGATTAGTGAAAAGAATTAGTGAATGAATATAAAGACAAGAACGAGATTCTAAGTAAGAAGAGAGTAGAAGCAAAGAGGCTTATATATTTTTAATATACTCTTTTTAAGAAAATATGAGTCCTTAAGGTTTTACCATTTTCTTAAGCTAGGTCACGTCCTACAGTCAAACTGGCTCTGATACCATCTCTGTCGGGCCCCCGGATTACCAAACCCGGACCCTCTGTGTATTACTGCACTAGTCCCAGATCAAAGCTAGTGCACACAGTTAAACAGAATGGAAAAACATCACCATCAACGATTTATTACAATAATCAAGTGTACTGACCACAAGGTCTCATTATTACAATCGAGGTTAAGACCTCGCACACAAGAAATAAAGCGGAAGCAAGGATAACTCGAGGACGACCCATCAATTCGCCACGGGCAATTGGTGGGAAAGCGACCTAGTCCTCCGGGAAGAATCCGTCGCAGCCACAAGCGAAGCGATGAGTCGTAGTCACCTTCTTGAGCTTCAACTTCCTCTCGAGATTTATTTTTAATTGTAGCATGTGAGTACATAAAGTACTCCGCAAGTCTTGGGAAAAATGCATAGATGCAAGGCTTAACGAAGGAAGGCCATATGGTTCTTTTGCACAAAGCAATAATTGAAATGCCAATTACTACTAATTATTTTCGAAGGCATCAATTTAATGAAGTAAATGTTTTAATGAATTAACTTTCCAGTGAAGGTTCCAACTACCAACACTAGCTAACCAATTACCATTGGTCAAGTTTTAAACTGCGGGTTCCATCCACCCTCTCTGGCTCCATCCGCCAGGATTCCCTTCCGAGAGTTCCCTCCACTCTCGGAATACAAAACTTTTGATTGTAAAACAAAACCAGAAGTCTACCATGTGAATGCATTCCTTGCAGCCCCTTGACCGTGGGCACGGCTATTCGAATAGTTTTACACTCTGCAGAGGTTGTACAACTTTACCCACAAGAGATAAATTATCCTAAAAGTCAACACGCTTCCTTTGGCATGAGACCCGGATAAAATACCACAAAGCCTTTACCTTACTCTAATCTAGCTAGACACCACCCGCCGAGGTTTCACCGCAGAAGGGTTAAAAATCCGCCCAATCAAGCCCCTCTTGCGCCATATGAGTACAATAAATCCCTGTCCTCACGTGAATAACCGGTCCATCCACGGCATCCACTTTCCTTTGGTGGCACCTAAACTAGACTATCATAAGTTAGTCACTAGGTCGTACTCCATATAGACTTGTGGTTGTACGGTTAATGCTCGATTTGGACAAACACAAGCGTCGGTCCTTAATTGACTAGGTGGAACATACACTTAACAAGTTCTCGTGCTTACTGCACCAACCCAAACAGCCATCCACCCTAATCTAAACCATCTTTCACATTTTTATTTTATTTTTAAAGGATCAGTGGCAATTCCAATTACCACTACACTTTGTAAACACAAGGTTATTACAATAAATCATAATTTCCCATTTTCAAGATTTTCCAAAGTTATTAGATAGCATGACTAAGCATTATTCTATCATTCTAATATTCACAAAGATTAATAGTAATCTCATTATTGAGACAAAGGAAGTTCTAGGGTGACAAGGTACATGGCAATCAATGTCAAATGAGGGCATAACAAAGTTGGAATAACTAATTCCTAAAGACTTGAACTAGTAACTTTATGTAAATAGCAATGCAAAAAATTTAAAATATTTTAAAAACATTTCAAAAGCATAGGCTCGAAATGATCAAAGGAGACTTGCCTTCTTGCAGGGTTTCTGCGTCTTCTTCTTTCTTTGTGAAGAGGGTTCGCGACAACGTTGGAATCTACGCGAGAAAAGACGAAGCAAACAAAGCAAATAAATACAAACGAAAATTCAAATAAAATCCAAAAATTCAATAGAGGCCATAGTTGGATAGATTATGATTTTAGATGAATTTAGAAATTTGAATGGCTGGATTTGGAGTTAAAATGAGAAAGTTATGCTCATTTGAAAATCTCAGATTTGAATAAATCTAGAAATTCGGAAATTTCGACGTGTGGGACCCATGGAGAATTAAATTTTATTCTTTTATTTTTATCTCGGAGAGGCGACAGGTGGGACCCACGGAGCAGTATTCTCTCGGTCAGCGACATGTGGGACCCCTCTGCCGGTGACCTCATTTTCTTCGGTCATCGCAGTGGGACCCATCGCATCCGGACCCACTGACGTGAGGCCGACGCATCGGTGGGGCCCAGCGGTGAGTGGCAGTATGAGCCGGCGGCGCGATGGGTGGGACCCACTGGTCAGCCCGAAAATAAACGAAAAACTCAACCTCGCGTAGCGAACCGAGGCTCGAACGCAGCAGAGGAGTTCTGAGCGGCAGCCGCTAGCTAAGTGAGCGGGAGGCGTTGCCTACCCAATAAGGGTAGGTAACCCTCTTGGGGTACCGGGTGGTCCGGTTACCTTCGGTGGTCCGCGGCCGTGGAGCGGAGGCAAGGTCGTCGGCGGCGGGAGAGTCGGAGGGGTGCGGTTGGCGCGTGAAATGCAATCCTTGAACCGCGGGGTTCGGTTGGAGGGTCGGCGCGGCTTGGGGACGAACGAGACGGCGGCGGCGAGGTGGCGGCGGCGACGGCTCGGGAGCTCCGGCGCGACGCAGCGCTCGGTGACGGGAGGCGGCCGAGGGTCGGGAGGATCGCCGGGCGTGAGGATGCTCGGGGTGGCGGCGCGAGCCGGGAAGACCGAGGCAACGGCGTTACTCGCCGGAGCACTTACCGGACGCGCGACGGGAGCTCACAGTGCGGCGGCGCTCGGGGCTCAAGGGGAGAAGTGGAGGTGTCAGGTGTTGGGCGGAGGAGGCGAACCAGGGGGCTTTATAGGGGCGCAGGGGAGCGAGGGAGCGGCAATCGCTTCGCCGGTCTTGCGGCGGAAAAAGGAAGGAAGGGGGAGCGGGAAAGAGGCGCCGATGGAAGGGAGCCCGGAGATCGAGGATCGGTCGCCGCGGCGTCCGGACTTCAAACCGAGGAGGGCGGGTAAGGCAAGGCGGGATCCGCGCGGTCTCGGTCGGCCAAAAAAAAGGAAAGAGGGGAAGGAAAGGAAGGCGCGGCTCATGGACGACGGCTCGACAGCGGGCCGGTGGCGGCGCGAGGCGAGGCGCGCGCCGACGGCGGGGCCCGCAGTCGATGGAGTGAGGTGGGAGTGAGAGCGGGCGGCTGGATGGCTCAGCGAGACTCGGCTCATCCGAGCCGTCCACGCGTCGCGGGAGGAGGAGGAAGCGGGCCGGTGACGGCCGGGCCGACCCGGGACGAGAGAGGAGGTGCGACTGGATCGGCCGGCGGCGACGTGGCGGATCTGGGCCGCCCACGCGTCGGCTGGAGGAAAAAGGAGAGATTTTATTTTCAGAATTTGATTTTGATTTTCGAAAAGGCTAGAAAATTATTTAGGCCTTAGAAAATATGAAAATACCTCCAAAAATTCCAGAAAAATTCACGAAGCTCTGGAGATATTCGGACTTAATAAAATTATTTTCAACTATTGTTGATATTAAATTTTCATATTTTGAATTACTTTTTAAATTCTAAAAATAGTTTTTAAACTCAGAAAATTGAAAAGCCAAATAAAATCCAATTAGCTTAAAATAATTAATTTGAATTTAAATTCTTCAAAAAGCCAAATTTTGGGATGTGACAGAAGGCTCCATAAAAAAATTATAATTTTTTGAGCTCTTTGCTATATCTAGAAATTCTTACGAAATGCATATTTAATGAGGTTTGCCTGCTACGGTACACCTAATGTGCTTCCCAGGCGCATTAGGTGCTATAGTGAACCTCATGCACTCCCCGGACGGATTAGGTGCTATAGTACCCCTCTAATGTGCTCTCCGGACGCATTAGGTGCCATGCGGCGGCTTCCCGTGCATCCGCGCTCGAAGAGGTGGTCAAACATGGAAATACACGGCTGAGGAGGGGGCTAGTTTTGGTATTATTGCGCCATGTGAGGCCACTTATGCCCATTCAAAATATTCAATTTACTAAGATGCTGACATGGCATCAAGGTGGCAACTCATCTCGTATCCTCCTTTCCCTTGGGCCCCACTCTCTCTCTCTCTGATTTGGCTACAACGGCAGTTGATGACTAATGAGAGGGACAACTAGATCAAGCAAAGTGAGGCAACCATATATAGGTGGCGACAACCATCAGTGGGGGTACTAAAGATAGCCTCGCCCACGGTACGTTGCAATGAGCAGAGCACGCTCCAACACGATATAGGATGTCTGTTGTCATCATCAGTGAGCTTGAGGAGGCTAGTAAAGGCATCATCCATTTCCATAGTGAGGTCTTTTTGGACACCTTGATAGTAGTAGCGGCAGCATCTGCCGCCACATCCTTCTTGGACATGGTAGTTGCCGCATTGCCATTGACACTAGCCGTGAAAAGTGGGAACATATCAAGAAATCAAATCACATAGGATTGACCACATCAAAATCCAATCTTGATGGGTAAAACTGGCAAGAAAAGACACATGAAGATCAAGAACTCACATCAAAATGCATTGTTTTAGAAATTGAATGGCATATGAGAAACATACCATGAACTCGAATACAACAGGTTGTACTATCTCAAAACTTGATCTTCCCCATAAACTAAACAAAACAAAACAAAACAACAATTAGGTTAGAAGACCGTAAAGGCTTGAACCCTAGCAATACAGACCAATAATACATTAGGAAACCTGAAAGAAATAAAATGCGCAAGAAAAGACACATTAGGGAACCGGAGAAATCCCCACAATAACGCTTGAGTGCGGTCGTAACCCTAACACAAAAACTTGAAACAACATTTCTTATCTGTTTTAGTGAAAATAAGAAACATTGAATACACTAGGTACTTAGCAAATCCCTATAGCATATTATATTTATAGGGCTATTATCTATATGCAAGGATAAACCAAAGGATGGCATTATGTTTCTTTTGTGTGAAGCCAATTTGTCAATATCATATCATAGCTAGTTTTCAAACCTATGACCTAGCCATTTCTAACTGAAATGAATATGTCCGATATCAAATGACTTTATGGAGGGTAACTCCCCACACAATTACTTACCATGAACAGGCCATGGACCTCAGTCCAAATCCTTTACCATACCACCATATCAGGTCTCCATGCCCACATTAACAATAACCATTTTATGAAAACTACACACTGTGGTGTTTTCACACTTTGCCAATGACCGGGGCTATGGCTATTCGAATAGATTATAACAGTTTGCAGAAGTGCAGAACTTTACTCACAAAATATGATTATCTCATAATGTCGGCCAATACACATTTCCGTGGGTGTGCGACTGAGAAAACATAACAAGGCCTTTACAATGCTTAGTTTCGATGTTTTCCCCTGCTTCGGAGGTACAATCCTTTAGCTCTAAGGTACCTCTGCTGATAGAGTAACCCCCTATCGGCGAGTGTGCACTCCATGTAAGGGCAGGGACCTTTCGAATCCCTCCCGGGCAGTGACCTCTATATGTTCACCCCATCATACTTTACTGGACAATTACCATGTGGGTCACCCCCAAACTTGTTAACTAGCGCAGGAGTCCACACCGAAAGCAAGCAAATTAGTTGGTCCGGTCTGTCCCATACCAGATTATGGTTGCACGATTGGGTGTTGAAAAACAACATATGGTTTCGGTCTTTAATTGTCTCAGACGAGACAGACCAACAATCCAGACCTTAGGCAATTCCTGCACTGGTCTCAAACCAACCACTCACCCAAGTCTCCACCATTTAATAAATCATTCCCTATCTCTAGTGGCAAGCATCGTTACCACTACCATTACCATGTTTCAGGTTTTAGTTCGCAATATTTGTGTCATATTTAAGTCTACTACTAGATCATATCTAAGAACAACCATAATATGGCAGCATTACCATTATGAGTATCCTATGGTGATGGGAGAAAAGTTTTATAAAAAAGGGGAATTAAAAGGTATCACTGTGTGGTGTAGCTAGGCATTCTATATACACAATAATGGCAAACATGCGTTTGTATTTGAAAGCAAAATATTTTATTTGAAAACTAGGTTCAACATGATCAATTATAAGGACTTGCCTTCTTTCCCAATGTATTCGGTCTTTTCTCTATATGCTTCAGGCATGTTCTTGATTACTTCAATTGCTGAATGCAAGCTAGGAACAAAATGCAAAAAAATAAACGAAAAGATAAAGAAAATGGGTTTGGGTGTTTGGAGTTTAAGCAGTGCTTGATTTAGTTGAACAGAGTTGAAATTGGGTGAGATGGGCTCAAAATATTATTTGGGTTGGTTAGGGTTTTATCGGAGTTTATTTAAGCTAAACGAAGTCAATAATGGGCTTTGTGAGGGTCAAAACGGTCAAAATGGATATAAATATGCATATTGGGTTTCTTGTGAACAGTATTGGGTTCTACACTATTCACTACGGGTCAGATCCAGAATAGTAATGGGTCCAAATAGTAACGAGTTGGGTCTAGAACCATGACGGATTGGGCTAGAATAGTAGCAGGTGTTGTTGTTTTGGATTCGTGTCAGACCCATATTTTATAATCTGGAATCCCTTGTGACTCAACTACACTATTCCTTAAATCAGTAGATAGTGCTCCTACATACATTGCTAAATCATTTCATACATCGCATAAACTATAGCATATGATAACTATAGCATATGATAATATTGCATACCAGAGTTTAAATACACCACGTCAGGTGACTATTTACATAAGGGCCGGACAGGCCAAATAAATACATTACACCAACGTAAGCAAAGTAGTAAACCAAAAGGTAGGACCATACTATCCACAGGCAAACGACTGGGGGTAAATGTGAGCAATAGACATTATCTAAGGATACATAATATATGTACACAAAATCTCCATCAAAGTTTGATTGTCTAGGACATGAAACTATGGGTGAAACATCCTACTTTCCATTGCTTCTCCACTGTCAGGCCCAAGGGCATCGTCATAACCATAATAATCTTGTTCTACTATTTCTGATGTTTTGAGCAAGTGCGAGCACAATCCATCGTGCTCAGCGAGCCAACACACCGAATGTAAATATATAGATGCATGGTTAACAAAGGAAGTCTTAGTTCTCTTTTTAGTTGCCAAATGCCTTAAAAACTTACAATAATTAGAAAATCCTTTGTCTTAGCAATTTTTAACCAAATCATGTTTTTCATCATGTGTGAAAGACTGCAATAGTTATGGTAGTACAGATTCCATCCACCGTTACATGGTTTCCATACCATATGCTAACTTTTCCACTGTTACATCCACTTTACAATATCTGATCCAGTTGCACAGGACAACACAAATCAAGGCTTCTACTACATGACATCTTTTCATTTCACCCACAAGTATTTTTGAAATAGAACTGTATCGAGGTAAGTTCCCATGTCCACCCTTGACTGTAGGCATAACTATTCGAATAGTTTATACTCTGTATAGGTTGTACACTTTACCTATATGAGACAATTAACTCGATAGCTCTACATAATTCCTTTGTCATGTAGATCGAGAGATCGTCACATAGCTTTTCATAATACCTCACCCTTTTTGTCATCTCACCCATATGGGCTTGTCCCACACGCAGTGGGTCCTATAAGTTGTGCGGGATATTTGCCACAATGATTACCATGGCTAGACTATAACTTTCTATAATGACTAACGCAATTGGCAAATTTCAACCTCCACTTGGTGTCCCATTCATGCCTACCACAACCACCCATGCACTACTCCACTCCCTCAATAGCAAGATGACTCTGGAGGTCTAGTAGATCTTACTAAGCCTGCTTGTACTTTACAGACTTGTGGTTGTACTGTTGTACATTGGGAGGTCAAAACATGATTCAGTCCTTAGGGTTACCTAAGCAGTCTTACCACAAACCACACATTTCTTATGCTGTCCATCACACCAGCCCAATTTACCATCCTCCCAGATAATTAAGTAAACCGGGATTGTACAACATACTAGTCATTTCCCAACAACGACTGCCCATTTCTAGAAATTCTTGTGTTGAAATGATGCTAGGGTAAATTAATGCCCTCAAATATCTAAACAATGCTAAGCAGGGTGTGTAAGTATAGAATTATCTCTAGTATATTTACCATTATATTTCATAGGGTGACAAGGACTGATGTTCAAATATTCCAAGGAAGAGATTATAGTATTAACATATTGAACAATGGCATGTATCTAAAATCTTAATTAGAGTAAATGTATTTTGCATAATAAATAATAGCATGCACTTTTTTAGTTTAAACAAAATAATTTGCATGAATTGTAGATTCAACACGATCAAAGCATTGACCCACCTTGCTAAAATGTAGCTTGGTTTTATGGTCTTGGCTTAGATAAATATCAACAAAATAAAACTAAATCCAAATTAAAATCCAAATGAACTCAAAAATTCAAGATTTTGGATCCATTAGATAGATCTTGATTTTAGATGAATTTAGAAATTTGTTTGATCAATTTTGGACTTAAAATGAATATGTTATGCTCTTTCAAAGTTTGGATTTAAATTAATTCCAGAAAATAAAAGAAGAGAGAATTTCCCTCTCTGATAGATGGGGTCTATTGAGGTTTTATTTTTATTTATTTCTTTACTTCTTTACTGTAAAAGGTACTGAATATGATAGGTGGGGTCCATGTGGTTTTATTTTCTTTTTTATTTATTTCTTAACTAGAAATATTTATTGTGACTGACCGGTGGGGCAAACTATTGTGCAAACCGTGAACTTGGACCCATGTGTCAGCGGCTCATGCATATTTAACTGCTTTAAGTAGGATTTTTGAATGACGGGGCTTATGTGTCAAAGACTCATTAACTTAACTAATTGCGAGGGCCCATAAGTCAGCGTTAGATTAGGTAATTTAGTGAACATCACTAGCGTTAAACTAATCACTAGTTTACCCTTAACCGCTCATGAACAGAAGTCGTCTTCCCATGATGAGAGAAGAGCTCACCGCCGATGAGGGGGTGGACAGTAGCACATGAGCATGCCCGAAATGGACACTACAGGGTCACACACACCTTCGGGCAAGTTACGTTGGCCAATTTGGCGGTGCAATGGCCGGTGGCGAGTCTAGGTGACAATGAACATGACACATGGCAATAGGGAAAATGGCAACATCTTAAGCCAATTCGAGGAGCATAGAGCATCTATGGAATACCATGGGGTTACGAGGTATGGGTGAAGCTCGAGGACGATCGTGAAGCTTTGTCGATGAGAGCCCGAGGTGGCAGAGGAACGGACCATGGCAACAGTGATCTACGCTGATCTTCGCTTCAATCAGGGCACAAGGAAAGTATTAGGAGTCACTAAGGATGCACTGAGTTGAAGGAAATAGCTCTAGCTCACTGGGGAAGAAGACTCACTCTAGCAAGCATGTGTCAGCAGGGAGCAATTAAGTGGAAGGGGAGGTTCAAAGAGGTGTTGCGATCTTGTTGATGGCATGCTTCAGTATTTATACACTACTACAGAAGAGGCTATACTGGACGGCTACATCACAGACGGTTCATACGGAACCATTTCTGATTAAACCATCACGCAGCGGTTTATACCGCAACCGTCGGTGATATTTTCGCTGCACGGTTATTAACACGAACGGTCTGTGATAATGAGACATCACAGCGGTTCGTTTTACTAACCGTCGTGAAAGTTCACTGACGGTTATTAACACGAACCGCCTGTGATTTCTAAAATTATCACGCGGTTTCGCATAACCGTCATGAAAATATCACGACGGTTATTAACCGGAACCGCTCGTGATAATTTTAGACATCACAGACGGTTTGTATTACTAACCGTCGGTGAAAGTTCACAGACGGTTAGTAATACGAACCGTCTGTGGTATCGTTTAAACTACATCTATAGAGACGAGAGTCAAATTCAAGGTAATTTTATTACAAAAGTGCAAAAAAAAGACATTCCCAGATTTGAATCTTCTGGGCTTCATATGCTTCTTCGTCGACTTCTGGAGTTGGAGGATCAGCCGCTGTGTTCTCAAATGCCGTCAAGATTGCCCTTGCCTTCTCGACTTCCTTCTCAAGCATGGGCAAATGATCATTAGCATGTTCCATAATCTGAAATAGGATGTCAAGATGCGCTTCCGCATCATCGGCCCAATCTGCTTGATCGGAAAGTTTATCCAAGTGTGTCTGCAATGCCGCAAGATCTTCCTCCACCTTGCGCACATTGTAGAGAAGAACGGGGCTGAGGGCGGTTTCCCTATCCTGAGTGGCAATGAGACACCTCCGTCGACGGCGGATGATGAGGTCCAGCTGACGGATGGAAGCGAGTCGAGGAAGGAGAGCAAGGCGTAAGCGGAGGAGCTGCTCCAGACGTAAATTTTTGGCCGCCTGTGTAAGGTTGCGTCTGAACAACTCATGATGGATAGATGAGAGGAAGGAGATCAAAAGAATTTTAGAAGTCATTATTGAGAAATCTGGTGATGAAGAAGATGATTAGGGAGAGCATAGTGTGTAGAAGGATTAGGGCACGCATATATAAGCATGAACGCATGCAGACGCTTCATATTTCAAACCATCTCTGCTATTATGATCAGGGAGAGCATAGTGTGTAGAAGAGCAGGATTAGGGCGCGCGTATTTAAGCATTAACGCAGACGCTTCGTATTTCAAACCATCTCTGCTATTAATATCACAAACCGTTCAACCGTTCATCTGATATTAATATCACAGACCGTTATTAATACGAACCGTCTGTGATAACTGAAACATCACAGACGGCTCGTATTAAGAACCGTTTGTGATAACTGAAACATCACAAACGGCTCATATTAAGAACCGTCTGTGATAACTGAAACATCACGGACGGCTCGTATTAAAAACCGTCTGTGATAACTGAAACATCACAAACGGCTCGTATTAAGAACCGTCTGTGATATTTATTATCACACACGGTTCACCTTAATAACCGTCTGTGATAATCACATATCACCAATAATTGGCGTGTAATAATCACGTGTCAGCAATAATTGGCGTATACCCATGATTTCGATCTCACCCGTCCATTCTCTCCACATCGAATGGCAGGCAGCAGTTCCTCCCTCTCCTCGGCCCTTATAAATAACGCCTCATCTACCTTTCCACCGGTACTAGTCACGCGTGAGTTCATCCACTGTGAGCATATATGGCTGTAAGTGTGGTAAGTGTGACTTGTTCACCCGCACCGTCGTTCCATGAAGGGTTCACTAGCTTGTTATCCTGTAATAGATCTAAATGTGTTGTCGAGCTTGCTTCTGTATTTGCATGTTCCTCGACGATGCCGACTACTGCCGAGATGTTATGTCCACTACGACAATCCTTCTTTTTCCTGCAAAATTCAAGGCAATTTTATTACAAAAGTTCAAAAAAAAAGACATTCCCAGATCCTTCGGTGAGCAGCTAACCTGAATCATCGCTACCGGCGTACGTGATCCAGAGACCAGAGATGAAGAAAAGAAGTGGGAAGAAGCAGATGGATAGTCGCTCACCGAAGAAGTCGGCTATGTCGGCTGCTCACCGAAGAATCTAGGAATGTCTTTTTTTTGCACTTTTTGTCAAGTATCACGAGCGGTTTGTGGTATAAAGCGTGCGTGAAGGTCTATCACGAGCGGTTCTATTAACGAACCGTCGTGATACTTTACAATCGCTGACGGTTATTGATACGAACCGCTCGTGATAGTATGCATCACAGACGGTTCGTGTAAATAACTGTCTGTGATAAGCAAATGTTACCAATAATTGGCGTATACCTAGGATTTCGATCTCACCCGTCCATTCTCTCCACATCGAATGGCCGGCACCAGTTCCTCCCACGGCTCGGCCCTTATTAATAACTTCTCATCAACCTTTCCACCGGTACTAGTCACGCGTGAGTTCATCCACTAGCTAGGTTGATAGGGACGGGGTCCCGATCTTCCAATAGGTTCTGGATATGTTCGATTTGGTGGAGGCGCGACACAAATCGATCCGGCTTCCGAACGACACGTTCCGAACCCCGCAATCGCAGCACCACGTCTCCTCAGGTTATCAACCGTGCGCGGCCCGGTTGACCTCACCAAGAAGGCTAATCCTTGCCTGCGAATTGAAGAACACAAGCAAGAACAGGGAAGAACACAACTGAATTGCGGATTTATTGATGTAGCACTCGAAAGTTGGGGTCTCACAAACCGATGAACGGCGAAACTGTTCAAAGACAGAATTAATCTAAGCAAAACCCAACCCTAATGGTGGGGGTGGTGGCCGGATATAAAGGAGTGAGGGGCATGGAAAACCCCTGGACATGCCCCTAATGGGCTCCAACACGATACAAAGCCGATCGGCCCAAAAGACGGTGACGCAGCACCCTGATAGATTCTGAACGCCCAATTGTTTCGACGATTCCCATTGACTCAGAAGGAATTTTGACATGGGACCAAAGCCATTGGAAAGGTAGTCTTCTCAGCTTTCCATACATATGTAGAATGTCCAAAACAAAGTCCAGATGCGATCTGGGCGTCCGTTTTATTGCGGCCTGGTCCTAGACTCCGAGTTGGATTCGAAGTCGGTTTGAGTTGGACCTCCAACATGATTCGGCCGCCCTTGCTGGACTTGTGCGCCTCGTAGCCCTCCTCCAAGTACTTCCAGGTCCTCTCCGTGGTTCCTAATCATAATTAAATCATTAGGTAGCAATCGATTCTCAAATAGACTAAAAGAAGTACTTAGGAACGAGCTCACCTGTAAATTCAATTGTCGGGCGCGAGCTCTAGTGATTGGTCCTTGAATGTCAAGTGGAGGAGTGTTGTGTGTATCCGAGTAAGTGATGTCCTCATCATCCTCCCCCTCTTGAAGCGGAGTTGTCCTCAACTCAGCCTCATCTTCCTCTCCCAAGTATGGCTTCAAATCTGAAATGTTGAAGGTGGGACTAACCCCAAACTCGGGAGACAACTGAAGTTTATATGCATTATCATTGATCTTCTCAACTATCTTAAAAGGACCAGCAGCTCTAGGCATCAATGTTGACTTTCGTAACTCAGGAAATCTATCCTTTCTCAAGTGCAACCAAACAAAATCACCCGGTTCAAGTTTAACTTCCTTTCTACCTTTACTACCAGTAACCCTATATTTTTCATTCATCTTTTCAATGTTTGCCTTAGTAGTCTCATGCATTTTGACAATAAAATCAGCACGCTCTTTAGCATCATTATGAACTCTCTCACTAGTAGGCAAAGGTAAAATATCAATAGGGGCACAGGGATTGAATCCATACACTACCTGAAAAGGACTTACCTTGGTGGTGGAGTGTTCCGCTCGATTATATGCGAACTCAACATGCGGCAAGCACTCTTCCCACAGCTTCAAATTATTCTTCAAAATAGCTCTCAACATGGTAGATAATGTGCGGTTGACCACCTCAGTTTGGCCATCAGTTTGTGGGTGACATGTTGTAGAGAACAACAACTTTGTACCCAACTTGTTCCATAGAGTACGCCAAAAGTGACTCAAGAACTTGGCATCACGATCTGAAACAATAGTAGAAGGCATACCATGCAAATGAACTATCTCTTGGAAAAAGAGGTCAGCAATATGAACGGCATCATCGGTTTTATGGCATGGTATAAAGTGAGCCATCTTAGAAAAGCGATCCACAACAACAAAAATGCTATCCCTCCCCCTCTTAGTCCTGGGCAATCCTAAAATAAAGTCCATAGAAATATCTGCCCACGGAATAGAAGGAACAGGAAGAGGCATATATAAACCATGTGGATTTAAGCGAGACTTAGCTTTTTGACATGTAGTGCAGCGAGCCACAAACCGCTCAACATCTCGCCTCATCTTTGGCCAAAAGAAGTGTGTGGCCAGAATGTCCTCCGTCTTTTTAGCACCAAAATGTCCCATCAAACCGCCTCCATGCGCCTCCTGCAACAACAAAAGACGAACGGAACCAACTGGAATGCATAGGCGGTTAGCTCTAAACAAAAACCCATCATTGATCATGAATTTATTCCATGCTTGTCCCTCTTTACAATGCAACAACACATCCTTAAAATCAGCATCAAAAGCATATTGTGCTTTAATAGGTTCAAGACCAAAAATGCGACAATCAAGTTGAGACAACATGGTATAGCGTCGGAACAAAGCATCAGCAATCACATTATCCTTCCCTTTCTTGTGTTTAATGACATAAGGAAAAGATTCAATAAATTCAACCCACTTAGCATGTCTACGATTCAAATTGGTTTGACTACGAATATGCTTAAGTGATTCATGATCGAATGAATGACAAATTCTTTAGGCCATAAATAGTGTTGCCACGTCTCTAAAGAACGAACAAGAGCATACAATTCTTTATCATACGTGGAATAATTAAGAGCAGGACCATTCCATTTTTCACTAAAGTAGGCAACAGGTTTGCCTTCTTGCATCAAAACACCACCAATACCAATTCCGCTAGCATCACATTCCAGCTCAAAAGTCTTACCAAAATCCGGAAGTTGGAGCAATGGTGCGTATGTAAGCTTGTCCTTCAAAAGATTAAAGGACTCCTCTTGTGATGGCCCCCAATGGAACACGACGCCCTTCTTTGTCAACTCAATCAATGGTGTCGCAATGGTGCTGAATTCCTTGACAAAGCGGCGATAAAATCCTGCAAGGCCAAGAAAACTCCGCACTTGGGAGACCGTCATGGGCGTGGGCCAACTCCATATCGCCTCCACCTTGGCTCTATCAACCTCAATTCCCTGTGGAGTCACAACATAGCCAAGAAAAGAGACTCGATCCGTGCAAAAGGTGCACTTGTCAAGGTTACCAAACAAATGCGCATCTTTCAAAGCATTAAAAACAGCACGTAAATGAGTCAAATGTTCATCCATGGACTTGCTATAAATCAAGATATCATCAAAGTAAACAACCACAAATTTGCCAATGAAAGGACGTAAAACCTCGTGCATTAATCTCATGAAAGTGCTAGGTGCATTAGTTAAACCAAAAGGCATGACTAACCACTCATACAAGCCGAACTTAGTTTTAAAAGTAGTTTTCCATTCATCGCCAAGTTTCATTCTTATTTGGTGGTATCCACTACGCAAGTCAATCTTTGTGAAAATTATAGCACCACACAACTCATCAAGCATGTCATCTAGCCGGGGAATAGGATGACGATATCTTATAGTAATGTTGTTAATGGCTCTACAATCTACACACATATGCCAAGAACCATCTTTTTTTGGAACCAAAAGAACAGGAACAGCACAAGGACTAAGGCTCTCACGTACATACCCACGGTCTAAAAGGTCTTGGACTTGTCGCTGAATCTCCTTAGTCTCTTCGGGATTGGTCCTGTACGCCGCACGGTTTGGCAAACTCACTCCAGGAATCAAGTCAATCTGGTGCTCAATCCCTCGAATGGGTGGAGGTCCTAGAGGTATCTCATCAGGGAAAACATCTCTAAACTCCTGCAAAAGGTTAGTGACAGGAGCAGGCAAAGTGCAAGGCATATTATCAAGAGAAAATAAAACATCCTTACACACAAAAGCATAACATGTCTCATTAACATCATCAATTTCAGCAAGGTCTAATTTTGTGGCAAGCATAATAGAATTTTTCAAATGGATTACTTGCTGTTTTTCAGATTTATCATGTTCCTTTGGATCATTAGCAGCAGCAGCTCTCTCCCTATCGGCCTCTATAATCTCAGCTGGGGTCAAAGGCAGTAAAGTAACTTTCTTTCTCTTATGCATAAAAGTGTATTTGTTACTATTACCATGGTGTAAAGCATCATTATCAAATTCCCAAGGTCGACCCAATAAAAGAGAGCATGCTTGCATGGGAACCACATCACAATCAACATGATCAGCATAACCACCAATGGAAAAATAGACTCGACATGTTTGTGTTACCTTAGCTTTTCCAGAGTCATTTAACCACTGAATATGGTATGGATGTGGATGCGGTCGCGTGGTCAAGCCAAGCTTCTTGACCAAATCAGAACTCACCAAGTTGTTGCAGCTTCCTCCATCAATGATGACACGTGCGCGCCGGTTCTTGATTGCGAAGAAAGTCTGAAAACAAATTATAGCGTTGAAGCTTATCGGGTTGTTGTACCTGTGTGCTGAGGATGCGCTGCACAATGATGTTGTGTAGCGTCGCTGTGGACGCCCCACCAAGGACCAGGTCGTCATCACCACCGCCATTGTCATCCGAGGCAGCAGCAACATCATCATCCTCCTCGACATCCGAAGTGCTGATGTAGCCTCCATCATCTGTGGCGATGTATGCCCGTTGGCTAGGGCAATTCTTCTACACATGACCAAGCCCATGGTAGCGGTGGCACTGAATGTTGCAGGAGCGGCCCGTTGAAGCCACGGAAGAAGAACTCTTGGCTGGAACCTGCAAAGAATTTTTTGTAGAATCTGCAAAGCGTGTCGTGGAGGGTGGCTTCGGTGGCGCTGCTGCAGGTGGTGGAGGAGAACGAAAACTTGAAGAAGACTTGGGCAGTCCCGTCGATGGAGTCATTCGCGGCGTGTAGAATGGTCGTCCGGTGCTTGCCTTCGCTGATTCCTTACGTCCCTGCAATTCTTTTTCTGCAAGCATAGCAAGCTGGAACAACTGGTTGACAGTAGTAAACTCTTTATAATCAACAATGTCCTGAATGTCACGCCGTAACCCCCCGTAGAAATGACAAATCTTATCCTCTGTTTCCTCAACAACCCCACAACGCACCATACCCTTTTGAAGCTCAGCATAATAGTCCTGAATAGAACTATCACCTTGTTCTAAGCGCTGCAATTTTTTTCTCAAATCACGTTTATATGAGGGAGGAACAAAACGATTACGCATAGCTTCTTTTAACCGCTCCCATGTATCAGGTTGTACACGCATGGTACCCAGTTCATTCCACTAGATAATAGCAAAGTCCTTAAACTTACTAGTAGCTTGTCTAACTCTATGTTGTTCTGGAACCAAGTGAGAATTAAATTTCTGCTCTACCGTCATCTCCCAACCAAGATAAATGTCAGCATCATAAAGACCAGAAAAAGATGGAATGGTGAACTTGACTTTAGCAAAAGGGTCATCGTTACCATGACGGTTCTGGTTATTACCTCCCATACCTTGTCGGTTTTGCTGAAGACGTCGACGTAGTCGTGCATCTTGTGTTGCCCGCCGATCAATATTGCCATCTGCATCATACACTGTGTCATCATCATGACGATGGCCATCATTGATAGGTGGCAGGCGTGCCTCCAATGTGTCCATCCGACCAGTGAGGTCAGCCATCCGCCGCTCCACCCGCTCAATGCCTTCTATGGTGTTCAACTGAGCAATGGCGGCGACGATGGTGTCCATTCTCGCGCCGAGATCAGTGTTTGAAGCAGTTTGTTTGTCGAGCGCAGCTTGTAGCTAGCCGCGACTAACACACTCGTTGAAATCGCTCGGTGTTCCGTCCCCTTCGTCTCCTGCCATGGTTAGTGGAAAACACAGGGAAAACAAAAAGGATTATCCCTATCAACTACAAATGAAGGGCAGTGGGAACTCGCAAAGGAAGTGGCTTACCAAGCTCTTACAAGTGTTCTTACCAAAGCAGCAGGTGGTACAACCGGTGGCTGGTTCGTGATACTATGTCGAGTGTGGGTACGATTGCAAGGGTCAAAACTGTGCTATCCAGAAGTAGATATATGGAGCTTGGAAGGCCAAATATGTCAGTGGAACACAAATCAATAACAGATAGTAATGCTGAATAAATGTCCAAAGCACTGGTCCTAGTTGCTGGCCTAAATGTGTCCTATATAAGTGTTAGGATATGATGAACAAGGAATCACTACGTAAAGTAGCGAAGACAAACAACAAAGATGGCAGGAATGAGAAACTTAATTCAGCATAAGCACAAAACAAATGAAGCTCTGTCACCTAAAACTGTGCTCTGTCCGATTTTTCTCTTTTTTTCCTTTTTTTTTGGCCACGGATAGCACTCTCTCTTGTCTACTAAGCCAAAATTTTTCTTTTTTGTGTCTTTTTTATTTTATTTTTTTCACAGAGCAGAGCACAGAAATAGGAACCACACAAAGTTTCAACTCAATCTGATGTAAGGTGTGGCCTACAGAAAATAATGAATGTGCTATAAATTCGGTGATTCAATTTCGGAGCTCGAGTACCGCACTTTCCAGGCCGAATTTGGGGAAAATAAAATTGCCGAACCTGACGAAGTGGGGGAGTATCGGATGCAAAATTTAATTTCACCGAATTTCAAAAAAAATCGCTTGATTTCGAGTTCGTATGCGAAAGTTATGGCCGTTTGAAGAAGGGGCTCCGAGTTATGGTTTCTGTGGAGGCCGAAACGAAATTGGTGGAAATTGGTGGAAATTGGTGGCGGAAGCTCAGGAAAAGGTGGGGGATGGTGCTGTGTGATCACGAGATGCGAAGGAAGACTCAAACAGAGGGCGGGATATGGGTGGGGAAACAAAAACAGAGGGTGGAATACGCGATGGATGACGGCTAGGGTTTGTATGAGAGGTAGCGGAAGCAAGATAAACCGAAACAAAACACAATCTAAACCAGCAACACAACTCGACTAAGGACACAAACTCAACACTACGGACTCTGAAATTAAATTGTGCAAAAGGCTAAACAAGATCTGGGACAGGAAACAACCTATGACTACAAATTTTTTGTAGGGCTTTTCTTGGACTCTAGGATGAAACGAAAACAACAAAGCTAGGTAAACTCGAACTGAAGGAACACGAAGCTCTGATTACCACTTGATAGGACGGGTCCCGATCTTCCAACAGTTCGGATATGTTCGATTTGGTGGAGGCGCGACACAAATCGATCCGCTTCCGAACGACACGCCCGAACCCTGCAATCGCAGCACCACGTCTCCTCGGGTTATCAACCGCGCGCGGCCCGGTTGACCTCGCCAAGAAGGCTAATCCTTGCCTGCGAATCAAAGAACACAAGCAAGAACAAGGAAGAACACAACTGAATTGCAGATTTATTGATGTAGCACTCGAAAGTTGGGGTCTCACAAACCGATGAACGGCGAAACTGTTCAAAGACAGAATTAATCTAAGCAAAACCCAACCCTAATGGTGGGAGTGGCGGCTGGATATAAAGGAGTGAGGGGCGTGCAAAACCCCTGGATGCGCCCCTAATGGGCTCCAACACGATACAAAGCCGATCGGCCCAAAAGACGGTGACGCAACACCCTGACAGATTCTGAACGCCCACTTGTTTCGATGATTCCCATTGACTCAGAATGAATTTTGACATGGGACCAAATCCATTGGAAAGGTAGTCTTCTCAAATTTCCATACATATGTAGAACGTCCAAAACGGAGTCCGGATGCGATATGGGCGTCCATTTTAGTGCGGCCTGGTCCTGGACTCCGAGTTGGATTCGAAGTCGGTTTGAGTTGGACCTCCAACATGATTCGGCCGCCCTTGCTGGACTTGTGCGCCTCGTAGCCCTCCTCCAAGTACTTCCAGGTCCTTCCATGGTTCCTAATCATAATTAAATCATTAAGTAGCAATCGATTCTCAAATAGACTAAAAAAAGTACTTAGGAACGAGCTCACCTGTAAATTCAATTGTCGGGCGCGAGCTCTAGTGATTGGTCCTTGAATGTCAAGTGGAGGAGTATTGTGTGTATCCGAGTAAGTGATGTCCTCATCATAGGTTCTCCTCCGCTGTGAGCTAGCGCCTCCGTCGCTGCACGGCGGGCGGCTAGACAACACACTCTTGCCGTAAGTGTCGTAAGTTGTCTTGTTCAGCCGCACCGTCGTGCCATGATGGGTTCGTTCTTAGCTATAATAGATCTGAATGTGTTGTTGTGCTTGCCTCTGTATTAGCTGTGATTGTTGCAAAAGATACATGGACCATTTGGGTGGAAAGATGAACTGTTTAGTCAAAGATGATCGCCAATTCGAAGCATAGTATAGCATTCGATCGAGGCACATCCGAGGCTGCTGCTTTGTATCTTGAGGAATGCCACATCCAAGAGACCAGCTCTTGGCATTCCTCAAGACACAGCGATGAGGCCTCGGATGTGCCTCGGTAGCTATGCTATGCTTCGAATTGGCAGTCTTGCGTACGGAGTGAACTATCAAAGACGGTTTGTAATGTAAACCATCTGTGAAGGACTATCACAGATGATTCTATATACGAATCGTCTGTGATACGCATAAATCAAAGACGGTTGGTGTTTCAAACTGTCTGTGATAATGTTAGACTATCACAGACGGTTATATATGCGAACCGTCTATGATAGTCAACAATCACAGACGGTTATTAATTTGAACCGTCTGTGATATTGTTTGTATCACAGACGGTTTATATTAATAACCGTCGGTGATAATTCACAGACGGTTATTAATACGAACCGTCTCGTGATATATCATTTTCACGCACCGCTTGTGGTTGGAACCGTCGTGATATTCTGCGTAGTATTAATGCGTACTTGCTTGAAGGATGTCGACACCGATCTGTCTTCATTGCGCTGCATCGGTGGAGCAAGGCGGCCGGCTTTAGGGAGTTGGGGGTGAAAAAATATCACCGTCTTCTTAGTGATCTGATCAGAGGTTAGTATACTCAATTACTTAACATTCTTAGTGATATGATCAGAGATTAGTACTCAATTACTTAACATTCTTAGTGATCTGATCAGAGGTTAGTAGTAGGGGTAATAATCATTTTTGACACCCATTTGTCATTTGTGTAGCGTAGATGGACCGAAGCTGGATGTATATTGAGAACCGTGTGAGTGAAGAATACATTACTGGCGTGTTTGCTTTTAGAAGGGCGGCCGAGCTGGATATGTTGAAGAAGGGGATGAAATATATGTATTGCCCATGTATTGATTGTGATAATCTCAAGATGTTTAGCAACTCAGCGCAGATTGAAGCTCACTTGATTCGAAGGGGTTTCAGAAAAGAGTACAAATGTTGGACCAGTCACGGTGAAGAGAAGAGTACACAAGAAGGTAGTTATGACATAGTCGAGGGAGACAACGATATGCCAATTGTGGACTGTTCTTTCGATCATGAGGATAGGTCGCATGATGACAATCTGGATCAGATGTTACGTGATGCAGAAGGGAACTATAGTGAGAGAGAGTTTGGTAAATTCGAGGGCTTGATGGAGGACTCGGAGAAACCTTTGTTCCCGGGCTGCAAGCTGCAATACACGAGGTTGTCATCAGTTCTAGAACTGCTAAAATTGAAGGCAAGCAATGGTTGGTTCAACAAGAGTTTCACGGCATTATTAGGTCTCCTAGTGGACATGCTTCGAACGGGAAATGTGTTGCCGAGAACCACCTACCAAGCCAAGAAGATTCTTTGTCCATTAGGAATGGAAGTAGAAAGAATACATGGATGTCGGAATGATTGTATCCTATACCGTAAAGAGTATGCTAGCTTACATGTTTGTCCGGTGTGCAAAGCATCCCGATACAAGCGTAAAAATGACTCTGATGATGGGAAGGGCATTGAGGTGAAGCAAGGACCTCCTGCTAATGTGATGTGGTATCTTCCTGTAATCCCCCGTTTGAAGCGTTTATTTGCCAACCGCAAGGATGCAAGATTGATGCGTTGGCACTGCGAGCAACGTAAGAAAGATGGAATGATAAGACATGTTGCTGATTCTGCCTAGTGGAGGAACATCGATAGGATGTTTGTAGATTTCGGTGTGGAACCAAGAAATATAAGGTTTGGATTGAGTACAGATGGAATGAATCCTATGTACGCAATCGATCTCGACCGGAGGGTAGCATCATCGAAGGTTATACAACAGAAGAGGTCATGGAATTCTGCATCGGCTACATGGCTCAGGTAGAGCCGATAGGTGTACCTCTATCTCGTCACGAGGGGAGGCTAGAGGATATCGAGACTATCGGGAGGAAAGCAATAACTCCGGATCAAAATACGTATGCTCAAGCCCATTTCATGGTTTTACAACACATGACTGAAGTGACCCCATATATTGAAGAGCACAAGGACATGCTACGTCGAGAATGCAGAGCACTAAGTTTGGATCACGAGACAACACAACCGCCGATTCAACGAATGGTTCAAGGCGCAATTGACTAGGAGGTCGTCAAGTGAAACACTACAATGGTTGGCAAAGGGCCAAAATTTACAATTGTGACATGGCAAGGATACGACATTAATGGCTACACATTTTATACAACAGATCAAGATAGAAAGAGCACAATGCGAGAACTCGGTGTCCGCATAGATGCCTATGATGCGCACGCCGCATCGCTGGCCCAAGCTCGTACTACGGGATTGTAGAGGAGATTTGGGAGCTTGACTACGTAATTTTCAAAATTCCTCTATTTCGGTGCCGTTGGGTCCAACTCCCACGGGTGTAAAGGTTGACAAATGCGGCGTCACTACCGTGGACCTCGAATGTGTAGGATACAAAGACGAACCATTCGTACTCGCGAGGCAAGTTGTTCAAGTATTTTATGTAACCGACCTGGCAAATAAGAAGCACCATGTAGTTCTTCAGGGAAAAAGAAGGATTGTCGGGGTTGAGAATGTTGTGGATGAGGAAGAGTACAATCAATTTGATGATTTGCCTCCATTCGGAGATGGCATCAGGCTCGAGGAAGAACAAGGCGATGAAGCAAGCTATATGCGTGTCGATCATCGTGAAGGGCTTTATTTAAAATGATATAGCCAAGTGTAATAAATTATGTAACTATGAAATAGTTATATTGGTTATATGCTTGTGTTTTTCATAAATGTATCTTTGTTCCATTGCAATTGTAAAATGACTCAGGAACTAAGAAATAGTTATATTTATGGTTATGCTTGCATTTTTCATAAATGTATCTATGTTCCATTGTAATTGTAAAATGACATAGGAACCTAGCTAGCCGCGGGTATCTATAGTGAACTATCACAGGCGGTTTATCAAAAGAAACCGTCTGTGATAACACATCACAGACGGTTCCATTTATAGAACCGTCTGTGATAATTGAATATCTAGACTATCAAAGACGGTTCCATTGATAGAACCATCTGTGATAATGGAGTATCACAAACGGTTATATCTATAGAACCGTCTGTGATAGCTTCCCTACAAATACCACAGCTAGGTCTACGGAGTCCGCACTCGCGCACTCTGTTGTCTCCACTCTCCAGCGCCCCTGCTAGCTAGGTTTTGGTCCCTCCCGACGCCGCTCCCTCCGACGCCGCTCCATCCCGACGCCGCTCCCTCCGGACGTCGCTCCCTCCGACGCCACTCCCTCCCGACGCCGTTCCCTCCGAAGCCGCTCCGACAGCGGTCCCTCCCGACGTCGCTCCCTCCGACGCCCCTCCCTCCCGACGCCACTCCCTCCGATATGTTAGCTTTACGATATACTTGATATAGTTGATATGCTTGATATTGTTGATATGCTTGATATACTTGATATAGTTGATATGCTTGATATTGTTGATATGTTTGATATGCTTGATATAGTTGATATGTATGATATTGTTGATATGCTTGATATACTTGATATAGTTGATATGCTTGATATTGTTGATATGCTTGATATAGTTGATATGCTTGATATACTTAATATGTTAGTTTTACGATATATACTTGATATCCAGAAGGTCCATAGAACTTTGTTTAGTCTATTTGGAAGGTCCATAGCTCATTGCTTAGTTTTTCTTAGAAGAGAGATGGCGCCCACACGCCTTCGCCGTCGCTATCCGGGTCTCACACTCCCAAGATTGCGAAAACTAAACGTGGCCGAGGAGTATCGAAAAGGCCAGAGGGCCGAATGACCATCACGGTGGTCTCTCCGAATGGGATCCTCCGAACCGAAGAAAGCAGCGTCATCATTTTGGAGTACTGCAGGATAATTGGAAGGCAACGGGTCCCCATCACCATAGCAAGCTGGAAAGATTTGACAAAGGATCACAAAAATCAGCTATGGGAGGAAATTACAAATTGCTCGAGATCCCAGCAGCGACAGGACTCGTGCAATGGCGGCGCTTCGCGATGGGAAAAGCATGGAAGAATTTTAAGAGCACTCTTGTGACGGCACGTGTCCGAGGATGTCACGCCTTCACGAAGTATCCTTCGTGTCACCGAAACATGGGAGGCCTTTGTGCGGATGAAGACGACGACCGAATTTGAACAACAAAGTGCGACGCACAAGGCTCTCTAGGCACAAAACACGCACCCTCACAGACTTGGCACTGCTGGGTACGCGGGTAAAATCCCGCAATGGAGGATGCAGGATGAGATCGCAATCCGATCGGAGGCCTCTCCGCCATTTGCTTTGGGATCGCAACGCAGCGCCGAATCGTTTAAGAGCGAGGTCATCAACCACATCTTCGGGTGTCTCTTTCAAAAACCCCGCAGATGAGGAAGTGTCCCAACGCCTAGTAAAATATGTTAAACAACATAGTTGTTAACACCTCTTGAACTTCATAGGTTCAAAAATAACATGATTAATTGCCTCTTGTAGCAATCATTGACTACCAAATCTTCTCGTGGCTCCTTTGAAGAATATAGAGAGATAGATTTACTATCACAGGCCTTGGGAAACAAGGAGCACCCAGGTCGCACACGAGGCATGGGGGTTTATGTACTTTGGAGGCACGGATTTCCATATTACTCCGAGACATATAGGAGTAGGAAGAGATCCAAGGGCGAGCAAATAAAACAGGAGCTTCATGCTCAACTTGAGGAACAACTATCTGCCTCACTTCAAGAGCAGACTGACTCACTTTGAGGAGAGATAGATTCGTTGCGGGAAGAACTGAGACAAGTCCGCAACCAATCGCAACCCACTCCTACTACTGTGGTACCCAGTCCCCCTCAACGTCACAGTAGCTGCGCGTCCACACCAATTTCTGAACAAAGCGACGCCCACTTACCTATTGATGACATTCAGGTAATGTACCTCTTTAGAATGGTACATAGATCTCTCTGGTGGACGCCTTAACTCATCTTGTATCGTTATGTAGGAGCCCATGCCTTGCAGCCTCAAAATCAGGCTTGTTGGCTCTATTCCCGTTGATGCTGGGTGTGGCATGGTGTATCCATTGCTGCCAGGGACGCTGGTGCACGGTGTACAAGTAGACACCGGTTTCATAAAGGTCTAGGTGGACATGATTAATGATATTTTTAATCCTGTCCCTCTTGAGAAGCCCCCAAACGAAGAGATTAAGACATTAGGGGATGCCGTCCACACATTCATTCAGTGGCCCAAGAGGGACATCGTCCTCGACATGTCCGTGCCACAATCTTCACATCCAGTGGCCCAAGAGGGACGTCGCCCTGGACCTGGCATATCGGCTCCGGTGGCATCACCTCCACCTCCAAATCCAGTAAAGTCTGTTGCATCGGCTCCCGCTGAGACGCCACCGAGAACATATCGTAAGCGAGGCTCCAAGGCCTCCAAGGCTCATGCGACGAAAATTAAGCCGCGTCCCGTGCCATGGAAGTTTATTCTAGGAATGTCGTTATTGCCCGATTCACAATTACGCCAGATTGGTATTATTTGCAATAGATTGCATGCCTGGTACATGGAGAAGTCCAACATGAAGCCAAACCGGCAGAGTGCATTAACTCTGAAATATAACGACACGCATTTCCTCCACGACTTGGGCTACATCGTCGTGACATTCGAAGATTTATTCTTACTATTCAATCTCGACGAACTCGACGCCTCACTTCTACGATCGACATCGTAAGTGTACTTGTACAATGAAGTTCTACATTCACGTTATACGATAAATGTCATTACTCTTTCTTTATGTATAGATACATGATCCAAGAAGTCCGCGATTACGACGATCGGTGGGTTTCTCGACCCCACTTGGTCTTCGAGCAATCTATCAATGAAGATGCATCCTTCGTGCAAGGTTACATAACGGGGATTGATTGCTCACACCGACAAGGAGTACGTCATGGTACCCTTCAACCAAGGGTAAGTGCTTCACTAGTTGCCACACATATGTTTCATTTGTACTTTACATGCAACATGAACTTAGAATTAATCACTATGGGGACACACATGACAAGGCATCACTGGATTTTGCTTGTGATTGTACCAAAGTGGAGCAAGGTAATATACCTTGATTCCTCCTTAGAGCAACCACGACTTGATGCGTGTGCAAGAAGTACTTAACAGTAAACTCATTTCCTCCATACATAACTCTATTGTAATATTTCTTTGTTTGCCACGCCGAGGCTAAGTTTTTGAATCACGAGGGCGCTTGCCGATTATGTTGCCCAAGGAGGAACACACGACAAAAAATCCAGTGACACGCTACGACACTACACGCGATTTCCGGTACCCGCTACAACACAACAATCCTATATCATACTTTGTTATAATGCCTCTAGAATTGACAATACCGATGTATGTAATTCTATTTTTGTAGTGCCACCAGCAGCTACAGGGCAACGTATGTGGATTCTACGTTTGCTGCCATATGAAGGAAATCATTGGTACTAAGATCAATGATCCAGAGGTTTGTCAGGTCCTTCCAATAATTATTACTTTCTGATTATATATGTATTTATATTACACACACATGCTAATTAATGACTTAACATTGCTCCTAGCGACAGCGGGTGCACTTCGACGAAAGTGCATATGATCTTGACAATCTCGTCGAGATTCGTGGAATCATCTCCGAATTCTTGCTAGGAGAGGTCATAAGTAGGACGGAGAGTTCCACGCCCGGCAATGGTGATAATTAGATGTTGAAACATTGATTCAATCAGTACAAATCAAACAATTCGTTCAATTGAATTCATTTGTCATATTTTGTGTAACGATTTTTATTCTATATATGTATGTGATCTGCTGGCCGTTTGTTACATTCATCTGTGTACGAATTTTGTTGTAATTTACTATGAGTTGCAATTAACTTATATTTGTCATTTATCTGTAATATGCTTGCTTGCTTGCTTTCAGAGGGCATGGCTAGCATATCCTGATGCTAGACAAAAAACAAAAAATAAAATGGATGATGCACTTGGTATCATAGACGATTCGTTGTTAAAATCCATCTGTGATACAATATCACAGACGGTTTCAAAGAGTGCCGTCTGTGGTGTGAATGATATCACAGACGGCCTTTACTACTAACCATCTATGATATACACAATATCACAGACGGTTAATAATAAAAACCGTCTGTGATATACACAATATCACAGACGGTTAGTAATAAAGGTCATCTGTGATATTGTGCATATCACAGACGGTCTTTATTACTAACCGTCTGTGATAGGCGAGTATCACTGACGGTTGTGTATAAAAAACCGTCGTGATAGTCTCGTATCACGAGCGGTTTTTATACACAACCGTCTGTGATACTCGCCTATCACAGACAATTTTTTATACACAACCGTCTGTGATACTCGCCTATCACAGACGGTTTTTATACACAACCGTCCGTGATACTCGCCTATCGCGAGCGGTTAGTAATAAAGACCGTCAGACAATGTCGATTATCACGAGCGGCTCGGAACCGCTCGTGATAACCACCAACTATCACTGACACCTAGACACTGACGGTTTAGGAACCGTCTGTGATGACGGTTCCGAACCGTCTGTGATAGGGCTGTCTGTAGCAGTGATAGGAGATGAGGAGGCATGGCGACGTGGGTCGAATGTGGTGGGGCGATGAGTTGTCTCGACGGCCATTAATCGCCAGTGTCAGCAAAGGGATGGCCACAGGGAACGAAGAGACTGTGCACAAACGATAGGACAGCTAGTCATGGCTTGGCATCACAAAGGATGAAGTTCGTCTCACAGAGGGTCTTCATCCTAGTGGTTGGCATGTTTCGACGGTGGCACAGATGGGTGGTCAGAGCGGTGAGTGGCGTTGTCATGTGCTTAAATGCCCTGATGACACGGAGGTCCAGTGTTCAAACATGTGTGAGGGGTGGTGATGTGTGATCAAACGTTGCGACGCTCCTTGGTATGGTGTGGCCAGCGCGGGCGCACGTGAGGCACGATGCACAGAAGGCTGGGGTTGGCACAGGCAAGCATAGGGGATGGTTGACGAGGGTGAGGCAATGTCCCTGCGCGCACTAACTTGACTCAGGCGTGGTCAAGGCAACGTTGTGCGATGGGCGTGGCGCAGGCGGCGCGGTGTGGGCATGGCCGATGCACGAGGCTGGCGCGTCATGTGTGGTCTGGTGCTGGCAGGCCATGCCAGGGGCAAGGAGAAGGGAGATTTGGGCCAAGCCTAATGGCTCAATAGGCCAGAAGGCAGAATGGGCATAGCCCAGTCCATTTTCATTTTTTTCTTTTGATTTTCCACAGATTTTAGAATTGGATTTCAATTTAAATCCTAAATTCAATTAAAAGCCCAATTAACTTTAGGATTATTTTCATTCATTTGCTTCATCCAATCTCATTGGTTTTTCCCCTACTCAAATTTTAGAGTTTTAAAATGGCAAGCTCTTGTTGGATACTTTAACGTTTTTAAATTGAATCCCATTTCAAACAATGGTTTTGATTTGAATTTACAATCATTCCAACTTTTGGATCTATCATATCTTAATTGTAGTTCACTACTATGAAAAGGCTAATACTAAAAGCCTCATCATAAATGGTTGACCAAAACTATCTATGAAGAGGTAATATCAAAGATGGTTCATATTGAAAACCATTTGTGATAGTATGCCAGACAATTATTAACAAGAACCGTCCGTGATACTTCATAGATGGTGTTTCATACAAACTGTGTATGATAATTAACTCATCACAGACGGATTGTATTAAAAACCGTCTATGATATTTCGCTTTGGCTGCCCCCATTATTCAAACTTTCAAACTGAAATGGTGCCACGAACTCTCAACAACTCCAGATTTGTTCCGCCATATGTACTGCCTACACACGCCCAACTACTCTCGTTCGATTTCATTATCTCCTCAGCACTGCCTCCCCCAAACTTATCAAAGCGCCCTATCCCCCTGATGACGTTGACTACCACTGTGAGCTTCTCCGCCTCTGGTTGTGATGTCACGGTTCACTACAGAAGGCACTCTTGTCGTAAGAGTGTCTTGCCTAGTGTCATTGTCGTGACACAACGGTGACGCTATCGTCACTCTCCTTCATTTCCGATGATATCCCCCATCCAATCCTCTCCCCTCTCTTCCTTGATACTTGGATCTGAAATTACGAAATTGATGGATGCCTAGAGTTTTAGCCATGTAAATCTTGATGCTTCTAGATTTTTTCTTCTACCAATTTCTTGAAAACTTCAATCCATAGACCAAATTGACTTTTTGACCATCTTGATGTCATGATCCATGGACTATGTCTTTTCCACAGTGGTCAAAAGGTGGTCAAAAAGTCAACTTGTTCTGTGGAATGTATATTTTCCATGATCTTACCCATTGTGGAAGAACTCCAAGGACCGATTATTTGTTCTAAAGAAATCTACTCGGACTTGAGAGGTTTGGAGATAAGAACTCTAAAGTGAAGTAGAAGTAGGAAAGATGGAAAGTCTGTGCTTCTAATGGCTATTTATAGGCTATCGACTTGTGGCAAAATTAAACGGAAGTCCAACAGATAAATTTTTTTAGAATCTTTTCCAAGAAATTGTTGGAAAACCAAAGCGCATCGTCTCTTCGGGAATTGTTCTTCATGAAGACAGTTGACATTTCTTTTCCTATCTATTTCTGTTTATTGGCTAACATTTCCTAAGTCTAGCCAATAGACAGAAATAGATTTAGCAATACAAAAGAATATCACAGGCTGTTTCTTAGGACAAACCGTCTGTGAGACCAGCTATCATAGATGATTTCATCTACCAACCATCTGTGATATATAGCTATCACAGACAATTCTCAGTTAATAACCATATATGATAGTATGCATCACAGATGGTTTTAGGAGCTGTTTCGAACTGTCTGTGATGATGTTTTTGAACCGTTTGTGATGACCTTTTATGCAGTAGTGGTTTCTCTTCAATTCATAGTTTAGAATTTTAAAGCTCTCATTTTATTTTTGCAATTTGAGCTCATGATTTGTTTTTGGTTTATTATTGCTTTGGTTTTAGTTTTAAATTTTAATGAATGGACTTTCATTTAGCAAAATTTCTTAATGCAAAAGTTCTCTTGCCTCATTTTTTGGACCATCTTTTCATATCCGTAATTTTACTTGAATTAAATTAATTCTTATTGGTTGCCACTTTTCTACTCAAGTTTTATTATGATGAATTCCTGTTTCTTAAAATCCTTCATCATAATCAAGAAAATCCTAGTGCCAACAAGATTCAAATAATTTTTTTAAAAAAAATCCACATTTTCAAATACCCTAATTTTGAGGATGTTACAATTCGGCCCGGTTCCTTTTGGCCTTCGGGCTGGCCGACCTAGCCCGGGCGTATTCCCGTCTCAATCTGGTCTCTCCGTGGTGTGATGTTAAAAATTATCATGTAACTATTTTCAGCTGATACGTTGTCGTTTCAAATATCAAAAAATACAGAAGTCGGTAAAAATAATGCTCAGATGTGAAATAAAAGATGGTTTTGTGTTACATATGGTGATGCTGCAACAAATTGTACTACCCAGTTGCTTGCACACATCCTGTTCTCCATGTGAAACCATGTTATATATGCCCAATATTGAAGTGTGATCACATGATATATCTAGATAGGAGTATCAAGCATCATTTTGTTTTAAAATAGACTGTGCTTCCTCCCTGCCAACTCACGCCGTCGCCTGATCTCGTTGGCCATGCTGCTTCCGGAGCTCGTGGGCCGTTCGTCGTTGGTTAAGCGCCTGCACCGGCTAGGACCCAAGTCCTCCTCTGAACCGTTCTAGCGTTCTATAAATACAACACCTCCTTCCCTCTTCGAATACAGAACGACACGAAGCGAAGAGCTAGATCTTATATCCTTGCATCGATAATACTTCTTCCCTTACTGTGAAACACCCAAGCCATGGCCTATTATGCGATCACTCCTCTTCTGTGTGTGCACTCGTGCAAAATGAGCTTTATATGCACCTATACATACATCAAGTGGCTTCAGGAGCTCCAGGAGAAAACCCCAACCAATTAGTAGTGATAAACCCAGCGATAAGCGCAAGCAATCCTTACTGGTTCGGTGCAACTGCCGTTACTGATTGGCCTATAACTGATGGACCTGGGCCAAATGCAAATATTGTCGGACGTGCGCAAGGTTTGCATTCCCATTCAAGTCTATCCAGCGATAGCTGGTACACGTCCATGAACATAGTGTTCGAGGATACAAGGTAGTAAGTTTTTCCCTTAACAAAACAATTGCATGCAATATAACTCTTCGTGTGTTAAATGCTATATTCCAAACTTTCTGCTAGTTATGCAAGATTAATTTCCTCTTTTGCACAAAATAGGTTCAATGGGTCTACACTTAAAGTGATGGGGACTATTCCAGAAGACGGTGAGTGGAGCATTACTGGAGGGACCGGAGAACTTGTTTTGGCACGCGGTATTGTCGAGCATAAAGTAGTCCAGCAGAGTAGCGGTGCGACGACTTATGAACTAAAAATTCATGCATTCTATACTCCAATGAAATCGGTAAGTTAGGTGCTTGATATTGATGCTGTTTATCTCTTTGTATACGTTAAGTTCCACTGTATTTCAATACTGCATACAAGTTCCTTTTAATGCTATGTATGGAGATTTGTTTCCATGTCGATGGTGTTTTGGACAACGTTATCAAGAAATTGTAGTATTACAATTTTGAAAAAGTAGTTTTCACGATAAATTAAATGATATCATTTTTATATGGCCAATCTAGATTAATATTTTGTATGTCTTTGTTGTTCATGTTAAAATATTTCATACTGCATGCATCGATACCACGTCGGGTTGAAATATAAATGTACAGATTGATCAGCATGAAGCTTGGCAAAATTCACAAACACTAACATTCAAAGTAATCCCAAAAATTTATATAGTGCTATATACCTCAATACTAATGTCTTGTTTTATGTACCATGCACATATATTCGAGTTAGTTCTTGAAATTTCGCAGGTAACCTTGTACCATCTTGTAGTACGTCCATGAGTTGTTGGAGAATTTTTGTACCCTCCTAACACCATGCAGAACAACCATAGGTGGATACCCACCTAAGCAATGTTGATGTAATATTCCGATGTTTACCCAATAGGATAGCTACCCATTTTAAGCAAACCACATGACACAACATTAAAAAAAGAGCTGAAAAAAAATCATGTAAGATACAATACGTACACAAATTAGTGAACTCATAGGAAATTTGGTGTTCAAACTCTTCCGAGCCTGAGAGAAACAAATGAGAAAAATGTTTCAAAATACCAAAAAAAAAAAAGCTACTTATGAACTTACAAAATCCACGACAGAATACATGAGTTAGTAAACCTGTAACAAATTGGACAACTCTGCAGTAGCTGAGGGAAACAGAAAAGACGAATGGCCCAATAAATAATGATAATCTATACTAGCTAACTATAATTGAAATGCATGACAGCTATTGAAATGTTCCCACGAAAAAAATTATCTAAGAAAAAATACAAAAAATAGTGAACCTGTGAAAATTAAATTGGTATTAAAACTCTCCCGGCTTAATTTAAGGTGAAAATCACTATTTAACATAACAACTCATCTTTTTTTTGTTTCTCGCAAGTCACAACTACAAATTTGTAGTTGTATGTGTAATATACTTTTGGTAGTATGTTCGTGAATATTTTCACAATTTTCTAACTTTTTACACAGTCCATAATTCCAGCTATGCTTAACTAGGATAGCTATCCAATGAACTCTGTAAGTAGAATATTAAGTGCTTGAAATCGATGCTGTTTATCTCTTTGTATACGTTAAGTTCCACTGTATTTCAATACTTCGTACAAATTCCTTTTAATGCTATGTATGGAGATTTGTTTACAGGTCGATGGTGTTTTGGACAGCGTTATCAAGAACTTGTAGTCTTACAATTTTAAAAAGTGGTTTTCATGACAAATTAAACGGCGTCATTTTTATATGGCCAATCTAGCTTATTTCGTATTTTTGTATGTCTTTCTTGTACATTTTGATCAACATGAAGCTTGGAAAATTCACAAACACTAACATTCAAAGTAATCCCAATAATTTATATAGTGCTATATACCACAATACTATGTCTTGTTTTATGTACCACATACATTCGACTTAGTTCTTGAAATTTCGCAGGTAACCTTGTACCATCTTGTAGTACATCCATGAGTTGTTGGATGTAATATTCCAATGTTTACCCAATAGGATTAGCTACCCATGTTAAGCAAACCACATGACACAACATTTAAAAAAAGAACCGGAAAAATCATGTAAGATACAATACATACACAAATTAGTGAAACCATAGGAAATTTGGTGTTAAAACTCTTCCGAGCCTTAGAGCAACAAATGAGACAAATGTTTCAAAGTACCAAAAAACTAGCTATTCATCCACTTACAAAATTCATGACAGAATACATGAGTTAGTAAACCTGTAGCAAATTGGACAACTCTGCAGGAGCTGGAGGAAACAGAAAACACGAATGGCCCAATAAATAGTGATAATCTATGCCAGCTAACTATAATTGGAATGCATGACAGATATTGAAATGTTCCCACGAAAAAATTATCTAAGAAAGAATACAAAAATTAGCGAACCTGTAAAAATTAAATTGGTATTAAAACTCTCCTGGCTTAATATAAGGTGAAACATTACTATTTAACATATCCACTTATCTTTTTTGTTTCTCGCAAGTCACAACTACAAATTTGTAGTTATATATGTAATATACTTTTGGTAGTATGTTCGTGAATATTTTCACAATGTTCTAACTTTTTACACATTCCATAATTCCAACAATGCTTAACTAGGATTGCTAACCTACGATAGCAATTTAAAGACGTACGTCATGTTTGGGCGATTGGCCCGGCTCTTATGAATCTCAACATTTCATAACTGTTCCACAAATTAAAGGAGCATGAATACACACCAAACTAATTCTTTTTCCTACTTTACAATATCTTATGCAGGATCCTAATGAGATTTGTTGTAACTCTTGGAAGCTGGGGGCTTGACAAGTACAGACTAATGTGCGCTTTCTGCGAAGTTTCTTGGTAGACTGTTCTTCATGCCAGAAGATTGTCAACTTGAATACCATTTTATTTTGATGTTTATTTCCTAAATTAATTGGTTTGAGTCTGTACGTGGAACCGTACTCATAGGTTCCATATATGGTTTCTCGTGTTATTTATTTATGTGGTTTTAATTTGCCTCATGTTCTCCATCAAACTCATCCGGGTCTGATTAGTAATAAAGTGGAGATTGGTCTGCTAAAAATGTGTACGGCATCTTCGTTTACATGATTTTTGTGACAAAAATTCTGCAGTCGGTCCCTCTGTTTGTGAGCATCGCTCTTTAGTTGTCCACCACCGTATGGGTCGACAGAAAGCAAAGAGTACCATTCATGGATCGCAACATAATTAAGAAGTATATGCAAATCCAGCTTTCTACACTGCTGCTTTGAAGTAAAAAAGGTCAGTACGCAATCTACGTATGGTAAAAATACAATACTACCAGAGTGCAAACCTGACTGTCCAGCATAGGTCTAGCCTCCATGCCACTCAAGGTATGCGTGTGCAGACCACCCCTAAGTCAGCGGCCTCCTCTGCGTTCCCTGGAGGCAGGACACGACGCGAAGCGTGATGCAGCCGGTTGACATGCTTGTCCAATAGGCCGTAAGGCTAGTCTGATCCGCGAAGTTCACGAGTCATACCTGCAAAATGAATTCAAGTTAGCATTTATGCGGAACAAAAAACATGGAATGTAAAGCAACAATAAATAGAACATGTAAATAACCAAACGAAACAATACTAGGCTACCAGTACAATACCTACAACAATACTGAAAAGGGGGAATACCACAACAGTTGTACAAATGGTACATTGCTTGTGTAACAACTTTGGCTTATTGCACGAGCAACTAGGTTCATTTACATAATCTCCAAGGCATACCTGTGGGTAATAAGAGCACGAGCCGTCCCAAATTCAGCTCCTGATGCACGAGACCTTTGCTGGACGATCGAGGTTGTCTGCGTGGGGATATACTCGATGCGCCTCTCTTGCATAAGCATATTCTGTGGCCATGCACGGAGGTAGAGACAACGGCAGTCTCTAGTAACCCTCCACATCATCTACAGTACTCCCACAATGCGATGCGGCAACCCAGCAGTCCCGATGCAATGTACCTCTCGACGAGGTGTGTATCCTGGTCGATGGTATCCTTGGCGACCAAGTGTGGGTCCAAGAAACCAGCTGATGAGTTGGATGATCTAGCTTTAATCAGCATGTGTCTATATATATACACACGAAAGCAACAAATTAGATATGGCATTTATCGGTATGACATTAACGGAGACTGTGATTGTACACACTTACAGCGTCCAGCATCGAATGATTGAGACGTCAAGAGCGTTGAGCATGGACAGATCGAATAAATCCTCAAAGGCGACCACGAACATACACTCTTGAAGACTGTGGTGTAAATCATCCGACGTGAATTTGACAGTGATACTTGAAGTCCGTTCTCCCTCTAGCTTATTGGACTGCTGCATATACCACGTGTGCAATTGCATGCAACTATATGGTAGCTTTTGGAGGTCTTTTTGCTCGAGCAACGGCTCGCCAAGCACGAATTTACGGGCCAAAGGTAGGTACGGCATATCATCATTGGTCTTCTTTGCTTTGCCCTTGCTGGCCTTGCTGCCTCGGCTATAGAGCGACTTCACGGCAGTCAACTTTCAAGGTAGCAGCGGTGCAAGTTGCTCGGGCGAGTAGGACCCATGGAGATAGCACCGGTGCAAAGATCCGGTGGTGGAACCGACTGGTCTTGTAATGGAGATGGCACCAGTGCATGTTGCTCTGGCGAGTAGGACCCGTGGAGATGCTGCCCTTCGGCCGAGAACGATTCCGCACGTAGGACTTGAGAATTCCCATGAACCTCTCAAATGGTTACATGCTACGAGGAATACGGCCCGCACATTTTTATCTCCCACACAACGTGAACAATGAGATGGACCATGATATCGAAAAACGAAGGAGGGAAATACATTTCAAGGTGACATAGAGTCATCACCACCTCGTCCTGCAGAGCATCTAGTCCTTCGGGATCGATGACCTTCTGAGCAATTGTGTTAAAGAAATAACATAGCCTCATGATTGTCTCTCGGACTTTGATCGGCAAAATATTTCTAATTGCAATAGGGAGCATCTGTGTTATTAGCACATGACAATCATGAGACTTCATGCCATTTAACTTCAAATCTTGCATCGAAACAAGTTTCTTCATGTTGCCGGAGTAACCAGATGGAACTTTAACACCATGCAAGCACTGGCATAGTTCTGTTTTCTCAACCTTGGACAATGTGTAACACGCAGGGGGAAGGTATGTTCGTCCATTACCAGTGCATGTCGGTGCTAACTCAGGCCTGATGTCCATGTCAGCCAAGTCAAGCCGTGCATTGACGTCGTCCTTTGTTTTATCACGGATGTTCAGTAAGAGACCAATCAAGCTGTCGCATACATTCTTTTCTATGTGCATGACGTCGATGCAGTGTCGAACATCTAGGTACTCCCAATAAGGTAAGTCCCAAAATATTGATCTCTTCTTCCGTGTTCTTCTCATGAGCCCTCAATTTACGTCCCTTTCCGAGGACAACATCTAAATCCTTAACCATATCATAAACCTCGTGTCCCCTTAAATGCCTTGGAGCTGAACCATCTTCCTTCTCTCCGTCAAATTGTTTCTTCATCTTGCGGTATGGGTGAGCCCTTCGAAGGAACCGGCGGTGACGCATGTAGACGGTTTTGCGTGAGTGGTTCAGCCACACACTCTTGGTACCATCTAAACAGTGAGTACAAGCTTTGGCACCTTTTGTATTATGGCCCGATAGGTTACCAAGGGCAGGATAATCATTTATGGTGCAGAACAATAAGGAGCGCAGAGTGAAGTTCTCTCGTTTGTATGCATCCCATACCTGTACCCCTTCTTCCACAGTACTTTTAGATCTTCCACCAACGGTGCTAGGAACACATCGATATCATTCCCAGGTTGTTTTGACCCTTGGATAAGTATCGACGACAGAAATGTACTTTCGCTTCATACACAACCAAGGAGGAAGGTTATAGATGCAGAGAGTCACGGGCCATGTGCTATGTCACGCTCATGCTATGAAAGGATTCATTCCATCTGTACTCAGTCCAAATCTTATATTCCTTGGTTCTGCACCGAACTCGCAAAACTCCTATCGATGTTTCTCCACTGCGCGGAATCAGCAAGGTGTCTTATCATTCCATCCTTCTTGCGCTCCTCCGAGTGCCAACGCAATGATTTTGCCTCCTTTGGATTTGCAAAAAACCTTTTCAAACGGGGAATTATAGGAAAATACCATGCCACCTTAGCAGGAGGTCCTTTCTTCGCCTCTGTTCCCTCGCCATCATCTGATTGATTGTTACGTTTGTATCGGGATGCGTTGCACACCGGATATACATGCATGTTTGCATACTCTTTACGGTAGATGATACAGTTGTTCGGGCATGCATGTATTCTTTCTACTTCCATTCCCAATGGACAAAGAAACTTCTTGGCTTTATACGTGGTTTTAGACAACTCATTTCCTTCCGGAAGCATGTCCGCTAAAAGACCTAGCAGCGTCATGAAACTCTTGTCGGACCAACCGTTGCTTGCCTTCAATTTCAACAGTTCAAGCACGGCCGACAACCTCGTGTACTTGCAGCCCGTGTACAAAGGTTTCTCTGAGTCCTCCATCAAGCCGCGGAATTTAACATACTCTCTCTCATCATAGTTCTCTTCTACATCGCGAAGCATCTGATCCAGATTATCATCGTGCAGCCTATCCGAATCCGAACCACAATCGACATCCACCGGCGGCATGTCATTCAGTTCACCGGTGATGTCATCCGGCGGCATATCATTCACTTCACCGGTGATGTCATCCGGTGGCATATGATCATTCACTTCGCCATGATTGGTCCAACACGCATAATCCTTTTTGAAACCCCTCCGAATCAAGTGCGCTTCAATTTGCCCTCGGTTCTTAAACATCTTCAAATTCTCGCAGTTAGTGCATGGACAACACATATATTCCACCCCCTTATTCAACATATCCTCCTCGGCGGCTCTTATAAAAGCAGACACGCCATTAATGTACTCTTCACTCACACGGCTCGCGGCATACATCCAGCTTCGGTCCTACGTTACGTACATATATAACAACTTAGTATTAAAAATCTAGATTAACTAATTATAATTACTACATATATACCGGCCACATTTATTATATTGAGACTTAATTTGCTAGCTCAATTCATATTATAAACACAATAGCTATTATATAACCAACAATTTTGCAAATTAACCATCTTCAATAACACTCAAGGATTACTTAGACCTAAATTGTAATGCAATTAAAGAAAAATAAATTTCACTACTAACCATATCTACAGCAACCAGGAAAGTCTCGAATCTTCAAAGCTCAATCTCGCCTCTTCCCACCAAATTAATCGGCCGAAATCGCCTAGCTTCCTCCGAGTGAAAAGTGCGCAGCGATGGCTAGATCTCGATCGAAATGAAGACAGATGCGGTCCGAGCAGCGCAATAAATGCCTTAGAGCCATTATCACGCAGCGGTTTTAATTAAAACCGTCGCGATAATTAACTTATCACTGAGCGGTTTTAAAAACCGTCAGTGATATCTGAGATTATCACGACGGTTCTTAATATAGACCGACCGTCTCGTGATAATCCTTTTTCCGCCACAAATACCACAGACGGCCTCCAAATTACAACCGCCTGTAATAGTGTTAATTAGAGACGGTTTCACAAAACCGTCTGTGATGAGGCGTCTACTATTAGGTTTTCTGTAGTAGTGCTGATTAGTAATAAAGTGGAGATTGGTCTGCTAAAAATGTGTACGGCATCTTCGTTTACATGATTTTTGTGACAAAAATTCTGCAGTCGGTCCCTCTGTTTGTGAGCATCGCTCTTTAGTTGTCCACCATCGTATGGGTCGACAGAAAGCAAAGAGCACCATTCATGCATGGATCGCAACATAATTAAGAAGTATATGCAAATCCAACATTCTACACTGCTGCTTTGAAGTAAAAAAGGTCAGTACGCAATCTACGTATGGCAAAAATACAATGCTACCAGAGTACAAACCTGACTGTCCAGCATAGGTCTAGCCTCCATGCCACTCAAGGTATGCGTGTGCAGACAACCCCTAAGTCAGCGGCCTCCTCTGCGCTCCCTGGAGGCAGGACACGACGCGAAGCGTGATGCAGCCGGTTGACATGCTTGTCCAATAGGCCGTAAGGCTAGTCTGATCCGCGAAGTTCACGAGCCATACCTGCAAAATGAATTCAAGTTAGCAGTTTGTGCGGAACAAAAAACATGGAATGTAAAGCAACAATAAATAGAACATGTAAATAATCAAACGAAACAATACTAGGCTACCAGTACAATACCTACAACAATACTGAAAAGGGGGAATACCACAACAATTGTACAAATGGTACATTGCTTGTGTAACAACTTTGTTTATCGCACGAGCAGCTAGGTTCATTTACATAATCTCCAAGGCATACTTGTGGGTAATAAGAGCACGAGCCGTCCCAAATTCAGCTCCTGATGCACGAGACCTTTGCTGGACAGTCAGGATGTCCTACGTTGGGGATATACTCCTGATGCGCCTCTCTTGCATAAGCATATTCCGTGGCCATGCACGGAGGTACAGACAACGGCAGTCTCTAGTAACCCTCCACATCATCTATAGTACTCCCACAATGCGATGCGAGCGGCCGGCCCCAAGGGACTCGGGCTTGCCCGCGCATCCGTTGCCGCCCCCATTCGCCGCTCCTCACAGAAATCGCCGGATCTGAGCGAATAAGCCGAAACGGCTGCGCCTTCATGCACGCACGGGATGCGCTCGGGGAGGAGACGAAGTCTCCGCCCCCTTATCTCTTCGCGTGGCTCATTGACAGGTGGGCCCGCTTTCATATTTTTTCCATTCTCAATTGGGAAATTCCCAAAATGCCCTCTCAAATACAACATACAGTACCCCCACAATCTTTAATGCTTGCATAGGCTTAAGAAATATGGTGATCAACGCTATATCTCACCTTTGTAGACAACTTGTGTTGCTTGTTTGCAACAATGTAACGCATGCAAGTTTACTTTCACACGACCGTTCACATAAATGCAAGAAAGCGTTCACAGGTATGAAGTTGAGCTCAGAGTTCAGATGCATGAAGTTGAGCTAGTTGCAGTTCGCATGAAGTTTTTCGACATGCCTCCCAATTTCGACAGAGCCGTCAGTAGGGGAAAAAATAGAACATGTATCTGCCTTCGGCCTACAACACCATTATGTTCCAAACAGTAGCAGATCTCAGCCTCGCAAGATATGCGTACCAGTTCTCTAATTCTGATAGTTCAGCGCTAAATGCAAGAACTATCACAACGTTTAAATAGAACATGTATCTGCCTTCGGCCTACTTGAACAGATATAAAAGGGTGTACCTTTTCTCCATTGACAAAATATATGCATTAATTTTGCCTAAGTTTGAGAGAACTTCTAAATTTTTCCTAAGGTTGGAACAGAGGAAAATTGATGGAACAGGTTGAAGCTTAACACGGACGGCTGCAACGAGAGCCGGAGGTGGAAGGGAGCCACGTCCGCGGTGAAGACAGCACCACCAGGCAAAATGCCCTGCCTCACCACAACGAAAATGTCGTGGTGAGTTTTGGCAGGCCACGACTCCATGGTCGCTGGCGAGGCAATTGAAGCACTTGCCAAACAACCGGGAAGGAAGGTGCGACGAGGCTGCCCTTGCCGACAACTGAATCCGTCGATCACGTTCGCCTTGCAAAAACGGGCAAGAAGCAACACCCGGTGGCCAACTCTGGTCCTGTCGTCATCCCTGGATACCACACCATGACAACTGAAAGGGAGGCTTTGCGACGAACAGTTGGTGGGCGGCAAGGGCGAGCAGCGGCTCAAGACAGGAGGAGAGAAATAGTGGATAGATGTGATAGATACTGTGAGGCACACGACATTGTTTTTGTTACACTAATGCGATCATATATGCTAATGTAAGCAGTAAAGAACCAAAAACACGACAGATCCCTTGCTCTTGCTATAAGGATTTCAGACTAGTTTGCCTCCCTGATTCTGCCAAACATACTTCATTTTTGTGGTTTTTTTCTACTACGTCAATAATAATTACTCAAAAAACTTAAGTACAAATCTCTAATGATGATTTAGATCGAAGTTTGATTCTGTAGGCTCCTAGTCAAAAATAAAGCAAACAGAATACTACATTAGTGGATGTTCTGTTTAAAAAAAATCTTAATATGCTTGCCAAGTTTAATAGACATGGCATAGTTGTCATCTAAGTTATCGAAGCTATTGTGCATAGCATGCTTTGTGGCATTCCCCTATGTAACAGCCCAATTTTGACTTTCAAATAAACATTATGAATTTCAGAATTTTTTTTTGCATTTTTCAAATTATTCCCAAAGCCTGGTTGAGGTTTGAGGTTTTTTTAATAAATTCTTTGACACAAAAATGAGAAATCAAAATTTATAAAATTAAATGGGATGTTGAGAAATTTTTCATAAATTGTTTATGTGCAAATTCCTTTGGGAATTCAAATTAGAAATTCAAACTCGATTTGAAATTGAAAATAAAGTTTAAATCCAATTCAATTTCCCTCCAAGGCCATTGGGCCAAATCTTGCCAGCTTTCCCTCCTGCCTCATGGCCCACGTGCGTGCACCACACACGCTAGCCCAGCTCATCGCTCCCCTCTCTCGCACCACCAACATGTGGGCCCGATCCAACCCGTCCGCGTGCACTGTTCTTCTTCCTTCTTTCATCCACATGCGCTCGTCTAACCTCATCCTCGTACTTGTTTTCACATGCCAGAGAGCAATGAAGGCTCTATGCCTTGAGCCAACAGTTCCGTGACATTGTCTCATCGCTGCGAGGTAGTCCCATTAGCCGCTAACCTCTCTCTTCCTCCCTCACGCCCACAATCTTTAATGCTTGCACATGCTTAAGAAATATGGTACGCTATATCTCACCTTTGTAGACAACTTGTGTTGCTTGTTTGCAACGATGTAACGCATGCAAGTTTACTTTCACACGGCCGTTCACGTAAATGCAAGAAAGCGTTCATAGGTATTTACTAGCTAGCGCTCAGAGTTCAGATGCATGAAGTTGAGCCAGTTGCACTCAGTTTGCCAATTTCGGCAGAGCCGTCAGTAGGAAAACATGTATCTGCCTTCGGCCTACTAGTAGAGCTCAGCCTCGCAAGATACACTACTACAGAAAGCCTAATACTAGACATCAAATCACAGACGGTTTTGTGAAATCGTCTGTGATGTACACTATTACAGATGGTTTTAATTTGGAGGCCGTCTGTGGTGTTTGTGGCAGGAAAAAGGAGTATCACAGACGGTTCTTACCGCTGAACCGTCTGTGATACTGAAATATCACAGACGGTTTTATAATAAAAACTGTCCGTGATATTCTAGATTATCACAGATGGTTTTTATTATAAAACCGTATGTGATACTGGAATATTACAGACGGTTTTTATTATAAAACCGCCTGTGATAATCTGGAATATCACAGACGGTTTTTATAAAAACCGTCTACGATATTCCAGATTATCACAGATGGTTTTATAATAAAAATCATCTGTGATACGTTTCCCGCCTTGCAATCCCTCAAAATTTCATATTTTCCCGCTTAAGTCCGAGTATGATTCAGATTTGAGACACCTTCAGTAAAACGGGCATAACTTTTGCATACGGTGTCCGGTTTTGACGTTCTTGTACTCGTTGGAAAGCTAACGACGAGCCCGATCCAAAAAAAACAACCTGCTTGCACCAGTCACCCTCCAAGGCCCCAAAAATCAGCCATCTTTGGACTTAAACCTGCATCGCAAGTTTTTGGTTTCTATTTTTGCCCTTTTTCTTGGTCTTCCTTTCGGAATTTGGATCAGTATATAAATTTTGTGCTCTAATTTCGCAAGTTGTAGATCTCGTCGAAACCTTTCAAATGAGTATATATAAGCCATATAAAACTTTACTACTTTTCCTTTTCAGACTAGTTGTTTATATTGCATCGGTATATAAATTTTGTGCTCTAATTCACAGACGGTTCTATATATAGAACCGTTTGTGATATTTATTCATCACAGACGGTTCTATATATAGAACCGACTATGATAATCTGACTGCTGGGTCCGTCGATCTTACTCAACCCAATCCTAGCCAATAGAAATCCACGAATCCTTACCCCACGGATCGTAGCTCCGCCTTTCTGTCACCGAGCCAAAAAATTTCGAACTCCCATCTCTCCCTCCCTCTCCCTCCCCTATAAATATAACCAAAACCCAGCCTCCTTGCTGGTCTCCTCCTCCTTACTGTTCTCCTCCTCCTTGCTATTCTCCTCCATGCTGTTCTCCTCCTCCTTGCTGTCCTCCTCTTTGCAGATTTGAAATTTTGTGTATTGATATATTATATCATACTCTATCTATGTTTTTTCCCCAGAAATTTCATAACTATTTGAACCGTTTTTAAGCAATGGGAGCACCGGTAATACTACATATGTTGGCAACACTGGAAATGCCGATTTTTTTATTTATAACGAAAACAATAAATGCAAATTAAATATTCACGAAAAGATGCGAGAGAATTAGAAAAGTAGGAAGGACGTCCACTGATCCATCTCTCCTCTTTGATAATCACTTGGTAACTAGCTAGCTCACATGTTGGCCGTGGACAGGAGTGGAGTTCACTGTTCAACTAAAGGTGCCCCATCCATACGGACGTGGCGTAGTTGATCCGGAAATTTTCTGACGGCAGCAATATATATGCATGTAGCTTTGGAATTGTTTTCTCTTGACCACGTCAATGGATGAATGAATATATATAACATAGAAGATGAAGCTAATGCTATAGGCACAAAATTCTAAAGCAGACATACATGTGATCATTCTGTTCATACACCTACATAAGCACAGTATTCATTGGTACTAATATTTTTTCCAGTCCAATGACTGATGTTTTCTAGCTGTGTACAACACTCCGATCCCCAACTGAGCCATAAGACAAAACATGCTTTTGATGTGTTTGATAAGTACGTAGTGGTGACATAAATGATTAGCGGCGCTGGAGGTGAGCATACACCTATGACCGTTGCAAGGCTGGTGTCCAACTGCCAACCGTAGCATAGCCAAAATATGTTTTTGATGTGTTTGAATGAAGTACCTAGTAGTGACATAAATGAGTAGCGGCGCTAGAGGTGAGCATACACACTACTACAGAAAGCCTAATATTAGACGGCCAATCACAGACGGTTTGACAAAACCGTCTGTGACTGACACTAACACAGACGGTTTTAATTTGGACATTGTTTGTGTTGGCGGCGTCGGAGAAAACGAGTATCACAGACGGTTCTTACCGATGAACCGTCTGTGATACTTTAGTATCACAGACGGTCTGTATTAAAAACCATCTGTGATAATTCCAGATTATCACAGACGGTTTTTAATAAAAAAACCGTCTGTGATAATGGCACCGGGCATTTGTTGCGCTGCTCAGACCACATCTGTCTTCATTTTGATCCAGATCTGGCCGCTGCTGCGCACTCTTTCGCTCAGGAGGCAAGGTAGGCGATTTCAGGTCAGTTAATTTTGTGGGAGGAGGCAGAGATTGAGCTTTGAAGATTCATACTTTCCTGGTTGCTCTAGATATGGTTAGTAATGAAATTTATTTTTTCTTTGCATTATAATTTAGATCTAAGTAATTGGTTAGTGTTAGTGAAGATGGTTTGCGAAATTGTTGGTCATATAATAGCTGTTGTGTTTATAATATGAATTGAGCTAGCAAATTAAGCCTCAATATAATACATGTGGCCGGTATATATGTCATAATAATTAGTTAATTTAATTTTTGATACTAAGTTGTTATATATGTACGTAACGTAGGATTGAAGTTGGATATATGCCGCGAGCCGTGTGAGTGTAGAGTACATTAATGGCATGTCTGCTTTTACAAGAGCTGCCGAGGAGGATATGTTAAATAAGGGGGTGGAATATATGTACTGTCCATGCACTGACTGTGAGAATTTAAAGATGTTTAAGAACCGAGGGCAAATAGAAGCGCACTTCATTCGGATGGGTTTCAAAAAGGGTTATACGTGTTGGACCAGTCATGGCGAAGTGAATGATCATATGCCGCCGGATGACATCGCCGGTGAAGTGAATGATATGCCGCGGGATGACATCGCTGGTGAAGTGAATGACATGCCGCCGGATGATGTCGATTGAAATAGGAAATTTCAATCTACTCTTGTCCATGAGTCCTAGAAGTTCTAGGTGATCTTAAATGAGTTATCATAAGTCATAGCATGCTAAATCATAGAACAAATTTAACCCAAAACACCTACAAGAGTAAAACCACAAAATCACCTCTCTCTTGAGGAAAACCGAGCAAACTCAAGAACTTCGTCTAGATCAAGCCTAGATGGACGCGATCTTATCTCCAGGAGATATCTCCACTTCTTACACATTCTTAGCACCAGGGAAGATCAAGAGAAGAGAAACTCAAACAAGAAAGCCAAACAAATCAAAAGCACAAGAGGGGATCCATTGCACAGCACATTTGAGCAAACGTTGGATTTTTATTTCACTTAGAGATGAATGTTTTATAGCTAATCCCTTATGATAGCAGAGCTGTAAGCATAGAGTGCACAAACACAAGGCTCCAAAACAAGGAAACCCTAATCCTAATCTCTCAAGTCACAAGAGGCATACTCTCACAGCACAACACAAGGGCTTATATAGTGGAGACTCCTTATCTCCCACTTAACCCTAACAATCAGTCACTCCTTAATGGATCACACCACTTACAATTAGGAAAACCTAGTAACCCACACACAAATGAATTTTACATTGCACATACTTGCATGCTTTTCAAAGCGTATAAGGCTCCACAAGCCCGATAACATACTTCATCCACAAAGATGTGATCTAAACCATTTAGGCCAACGCCATGGTTTTGCAAATAGCTAATCTATCCAGCATCAGATAATTTCCATAATGTCGAGACCCGAATATGCAAATCCGGACTCTCCTGTGTATTCTGCACTAGTCCAGGATCACGCTAGTGCACACAGTATAAACAAAGATGAAATATCGAACATATCACGATTTACTAGGAAAAGACTCAAATATTATTAATAATCATCAGAGTACGACCTTATGGTCAAGCTTACAATTATTAGCCTGAAGGGCTTAACAAAAACTAGCAGCGGAATTCCAAAAGAAAGCGCAGCAGCCAATCGACACGCCCACAGGCTATCGAGTGGAGAACGAAGCCTAATCCGCGAAGACGTCGAAGTACTCTCCTTCTGGAACCTCCTGCTGGTGATTCTCCTCCTCCTCAACTGAGCAACAGGGGCATAAAGCCGTGAGTACATAGAGTACTCAGCAAGTCGTTTGTAACAAAGATGCAATATAGTATGCAAGGCTTACCAATGGATGGCTGAGAGGTTAATTTTGCAGAAAGCAACAATTTAAAGTAAATACAATAAGTAGATTGAAAAGCAAGCTTTGTAAATGATAATAAATAAGTAACCAAAGGAATTGAGATCAACCACAAGTGAATTGACCATTCACCCAAGGAATCCACCATGAACCAAGATCCATGAAATGAACACCCGTGAACTAACCATTCACTTCCCAACTTAACCCAACCAGGTTTTTATGAAAACTCTACCCCTCGTGTGAGATCACCGAGCATTGTCCATGACCGAGGACACGGCTATTCGAATAGTTTTACACTCGCAGAGGTTGCACAATCTGTACCCACACGATGTGATAATCCTCACGTTAAAGATAATCACAACAAGGCTTTTACAATGATCCATCTCCACTGATCCCACTCGCTAAGGTTTCGCTGTCGAGTAGGGTAACCCCTAGTCGATAATTGCCCCTCTTACGCCACAACAACATCGGTAGCAAAACCAAAGTGGAGACTTCACAAATTATTATGCCAGTCTATCCCATACTAGACATGTGGTTTGCACGACTTAGCTCGGATCAATGGCGCACAAAGTTAAGTCCTTAAGAATTACCTAGGCGAAGCATCCACATCCCATGTGCATTCAGCACCCCTTTACTGCACGATCAATCGCCCAAGTGAAAACCAATTTTGTATAACCAACACCAATGACACTACCCATGCCATGGGAACAAGTTTTATAATCGTGGTTAACCACCACATTCAAGTATATCATTAAGTCAAGATTAATTAACCACATGTGATGATGAACCCTTTCGCAAAATAAGCAAGGCTAAGCATTCTAATCGTACCAACCCAATGTGACAAATAACATAGCATCACTAATTAAATTCCCAACCTAAGGTGACAATGGCATCAAGGTATTCCAAAATATCAAGGAGGAAATAACCAATTGGGACGAGAACTACCAATACAAGGGTTTGAATAAAAATAGCGATGCAAGATAATTTAAAACAAACTAATTAAATAATAGATTACAAACTGGGTTCAACATGATCAAAGGACACGACTTGCCTTGGCCTTGCTCAGTTGACGGCTCTTGATCTTCAAATCCAACTTCCGCTCCTTCGAACGCGTGATCTAACGAGAGAGAACGCAAATCGAAACACAAAATAAAATCAAATAAAATTCAAATGAACTCCAAAAATTCTCAAACTTGAACCAACAGATAGAGCTCAGTTTTAGATGAATTTAGGAAAAAGAATCGGGTCAATCGGAGCTCGGACGAGGGAGAACGGGCTCTGGGAAGTTTTAAATCAGAGAAAACAAGTCATATTCGGGAATCAACGTGGTCGGAGGGACTACGACCACGACAAACGCGATCGGAGGGACTACGACCACGACAAACGTGATCGGAGGGTTACGACCACGGCAAACGCGATCGGAGGGTTACGACCACGGCAAACGCGATCGGAGGGACTATGACCACGACAAACGCGATCGGAGGGTTACGACCACGGCAAACGCGATCGGAGGGTTACGACCACGACAAACGCGATCGGAGGGTTACAACCACGTGGTCGATTTACGACCACAGCCGAACTTTACGACCACGAAGAACTTTCCGGTGGCTTTACGACTTATGACTAAGGCTCTACAACGTAGTCGTAGAACCTTACGACCACACGGATCTACGACCACGGATGGCGACGGACTCACCGCGACGGCGGATCGCGCGGCGAAACGACGGCGAGGACGACACGATCTCAGGCTCCGGCACGACCACGGCAGCGGCTACGCGTATGACCACGGCGGCGGGCGGCACGACTTCGGTTTGCGGCTCAACTCGGAGGCGAGGCTTGACTTGGGACGAGGGAGACACCGGGGTTCGGCCTTTATACCCGGTCGTAGAGGTGTCACGGCCGGCCACGAGTACGAGTCCGGTGGATACGACCGAGAGTCCCACTCAGAACGAGCACGACTTGCTAAAAGCAGGCGGCTGCGATGCGCGCGAGCGCGAGCGGCAGCGGGTGGATGGGTGACACGCGGCACACATCCGAAGGGGCAAGGCGGGCGCGGGGAGCGGCGGATCGGCGACGCGTGGCGTGGGGCGAGGCAGGCCGGATCGAAGGCGGGCGAGCTGGGCCGGCCGGCTGGTGGGTTTCGGCCCACTGGCCGGTTTAGGATTTCTTTTCTTTTTTTCCAGAAATTCAAACAAATACGTTTGAGCTCTAGAAAATAGCAAATAAATCCAGAAAAATCACATAAAATGCCAGAAAAGCTCTTGAGGCTCAGGGAACTCAAATAAAATACTTTTAGCACATTTTAATGTTTAACTTAATCGTATTAAATCTTTTTAATTCATAAAATTTCATTTAAGCTTTAATTAATTCAGAAAAATTCAAATGGTGAATTTTATTTCAAAGCTTCAAAAGGCTCAAAATCGGGATGTTACAAACCTCCCTTAAACGGAATCTCGACCCGAGATTCGGCTCTCTAAGGAATAGGTTTGGAAACTCCGCTCTAAGATCCTTCTCGCTCTCCCAGTTGCTTCCTCCTCGGAATGGTTGCTCCATTGAACCTTGCAAAAGCGAACCGTCCTTCTTCTCGGTTACATGCTCGCCACTTCCAAAATTTTTATAGGATGTTCTTTATAAGACAGATCCTCTGAAGATCCACCGCTCACAGCACCGCTTCCTCTGGCACTCTCAAGCACTTCTTTAGTTGAGATACATGGAAAACATCATGGATCCCGCTCAAGGTGTTTGGTAATTCCAGCTGGTATGCAACCTCTCCTTTGCGCTTTAAAATTTTAAATGGCCCCACATACCTTGGCGCTAGCTTTCCCTTCATTTGAAATCTCTTAACACCTTTGAAGGGTGTGATCCTGAGATACACATAGTCATTTGACTCAAAACTTAAATCTCTTCGACGAGTATCAGCATAACTCTTCTGTCTGGCTTGGGCTGCCTTTAGCCTTTCTTGAATCAAACGCACTTTCTCTTCTGCTTCCTGAAGACATTCTGGCCCGAAGATTTGACTCTCCCCCGTCTCTTTCCAATTGAGAGGGGTTCTACATTTTCTGCCATACAGGGCTTCAAACGGTGACATTTGTAGACTAGTCTAGTAACTGTTATTGTAGGAGAACTCCGCAAAAGGTAAACAACTATCCCATTTAGCTCCGTGATCCAATACACAAGCTCTTAACATATCCTCCAGGATTTGATTCACACGCTCCGTCTGACCATCAGTTTGCGGATGATATGCTGTACTGAAGCTCAAGTGAGTACCCATTGCCTCGTGAAAGCTATTCCAAAATCGTGAAGTAAACTGTGACCCACGATCCGATACTATCCTCTTGGGCACCCCATGAAGACTCACAATCTCGGACATGTATAACTCGCCAATTTATCACCGAATAAGTTGTTTTGATCGGAAGAAAGTGAGCGACCTTCGTTAGTCGGTCCACAATTACCCATATTGAGTCGTAGCCCTCTTTAGTCTTGGGTAAGCCTGTAATGAAGTCCATTCCCACATCTTCCCACTTCCATTCAGGAATCTTCAAGGGTTGCAGCAAACCGCTGGTCTTTGATGTTCACCTTCACTCTTTGGCACACATCGCAAAGTGCTACATACTCGGCTATCTCGCGCTTCATACCGCCACCAATATTTGTCTTTAATATCCCGTACATCTTGGTATCGCGGGATGGATTGAATATAAGGACTCATGCGCTTCCTTAAGTAATAACTTCTTGATCGCCCCTTGTTTGGTACGCACAAACGCGTCTTATACCACATGATTCCCGATCGTCTTCCACAAAGCCGGTGCTTTGCCTTCCTTTAAACCTTCTTTGATTCTCTGGATATTTTCATCCCCCGTTGCTCGTGACGAATCGACTATCCAGTGGTCGGCTGCAAGTCCAAGGTAGCTAACATCCCTTCCTCAACCAACTCCAAACTAAGCTTCAAATTCCTCGTAGAGCTGGTTGGTTTTCCTTGACCATCACCGTATTGCAATACACCTTTCGCTCAACGCGTCGCCACTACATTGGCTTTTCTGGATGATAATGGATTCGATGTCATAATCCTTTATTAATTCTAACCATCTTCTTTGTCTTAGGTTGAGCTCCGATTGTGTGAAAATATATTTCAGGCTCTTATGATCCGTGTAGATCTCACTTGGTTACCCATTAAATAGTGACGCCAAATTTTCAGGGCATGCACAATCGCCGCCAACTCCAAGTCATGCGTGGGGTAGTTCTCTTCGTGTGGTCTCGGTGGCGTGATGCATAAGCCACCACCCTCTTGTCTGCATCAACACACACCCCAAACCTTTGCGGGATGCATCACAAGAGATCTCAAAGTCCTTCTTGATGTCGGGTAGAATTAGTCTGGCGCTGTTGTTAGGCTCTCCTTTAATTTCTGAAAACTCCTCTCGCACTCCGCGTCCATTCAAATTTCTTTTCCTTCTTCAACAGTGAGTGAGCGGGCGCTACACTGGAGAATCCTTCAATGAAACGGCGGTAATAACCCGCCATTCCGTGAAGCTTCGACTGAGTTATCGCGTTGATGCCCTCCAAGTGAGTACATCGTTCACTTTCCCGGTCAATCGCTACTCCTTCGCGGTCATCACATGGCCCAAAACGCAACTTCCTTCATCCAAAATTCACATTTGCTAAACTTGGCATACAACTTATGCTCGCAACCTCTGCAATACCATCCTCAAATGCTCTTCATGTTCTTCCTCATTCTTGGAGTAGATCGAATGTCATCGATAAACACGACAACGAACTTATCCAGTAATCCATGAACACCTTGTTCATCGGTACATGAAGTATTTGGGGCATTGGTTAGGCCAAAAGACATTACGGAGAATTCGTATAAACCATAACGAGTTGAGAATGCTTTGTCTTAGGTATATCCTCCGGTCGAATCTTCATTTGATGATAACGACCTCAAATCAATCTTGGAAAACACTCGGCTCCTTTTAGTTGATCGAACAAGTCATCAATTTCGGGCAAGGGATACTTGTTCTTGATGGTAACTTCATTGAGAGCTCGGTAATCCACGCACATGCGCTGCTACCATCCTTCTTTTGACAAACAATACTAGTGCTCCCCACGGAGAGGTACTAGGCCTGACATAGTCTTTATCCAACAACTCTTGTATTTGTTTCTTCAATTCTGCCAATTCATTGGCGGGCATTCGTAGGGTCTCTTGGAAATAGGCGATGTACCGGTACTAACTCAATTGCGAACTCTACTTCTCTGTGGGTGGCATCCCAGGAAGATCATCGGGGAATACATCGGGATATTCTCGTACAATTGGTACTTCCTCTATCATGATCCCTTTGCTTTGGCATACCATCACTTTTTCTGGCTGCTTCATGTTGGCTTCAAATCTAACTTTACTTCCATCTGAACCGACCAAGGTGACGGCTCGACTTCCACATTCCAACACCGCTTGATGCTTTTGAGCGATCCATACCAGAATCACATCCAAAGACTGGATATTTAGCACTACCAAATCAGCGGAGAACTCTATTCCTTGGATGGCTATTTTAACTCTAGGGCATCCTAGATTGGTACTCATCTCAGAGCCCGGGGATTGAACCAGCAAAATAGAACCAAGAGCAACAACTTCCAATTTATGCTTTAGAGCAAAACTCCGGGACACAAACGAATGTGAAGCTCCAGAATCGAACAAAACTGTTGCAGGAACTGAGTTTACTTGAAACTTACCGATCACAACATCTGGTGCTGCTTGAGCCTCCTCCATGGTGACATGGTTCACCTGGCCACGCAGCACGGTCTGCGATCCTCTGTTGGGTTGACTTGATGTTTGCGGTGCTCGCGCCCTAACCTCGCTGCGGAGTCCGATCCGTGTAGAGCCCAAGTTGAAACGAACTGGTGTCAAGGCTTGATTCTGCGGGCATTTGTTGGCATAATGTCCCGTTTCATGGCATTTGAAACAGGTAACTGCTGTCATGGGCTTGGTGATCCTCTGCTGTTGGCTTCCAACTGGAATTGGCCTTGGTCCTGATGAGAACTGGCGAGGAGCTGGTGCAGGTGTTTTGAATCCTGACTGCTGTGGAACACGAGCGGGCTGAAACGTACTGAAGCGGGTCCTCTGAGCCTGGTGCATCTGTGATCCTTGCTGCATCATCCTCCGCTTGCGGGATTCCTCTAACTCACGACGACTCTCCTCAATGAGCATCGCTTTGTCCACCATGTTTTGAAAGCTGGCGTAGTCATTTCCCACCACTTGAACTTTCAGACCGGGGTTTAGTCCTTTCTTGAACCTCTTTTGACGGGCATCATCTGTAGCGACATCCTCCGGGGCATAACGGGCTAGCTGGGTGAATTTATTGAGATACTCACTCACTGACATGTTCTTCTGCTGTAACTCCCGGAATTCCTCCTTCTTCATCTCAATCACTCCGTCCAAAACATGGGTATGACGAAAAGCTGCGGAGAACTCCGCCCAAGTGATGCTATCTTGATCTTCATGAGCAGCACAGTAGTTTTCCCACCATTCAGCTGCAGCGCCTTATAGCTGGTGGGCGGCATACAAAACCTTCTCGCGGTCCGTACACTGGGCAAGATTAAGCTTCTTTTCTGTTGAGCACATCCAGTCATTGGCTTCCAAAGGCTCCGAAGATCGTGAATAAGTGGGTGGCCTTGTCCTCATGAATTCTGCAAATTTAGACTGTTGACGAACTGGTTGGGGCATTGCCATTTCTTGATTCTGTCGATTCATCATTGCGTTCATATTCTGCATCATGGTATTCATTAATTGGGTCTGGGCAGCCATGAACTGACTCAAGGTCGGATCTAAACCAGCCGGATTCGCATGCTGCTCTGGAGTTGCTTGGTTTCCATTACTGCCTTCCGGATCTTGGTTCATTTGACCGCGTCCTGCGGAGCTCCGGGTGTCAACCATTTCTGCTCTGTTCTGAAGGAAAAGACCATTTGTTGAGAACTGACTCTTCAAGGCTCAATAGGTAAGAGGGAAAAGCAAAGGTAAGTGGTAAACTCGTCTAAGGGGGTAACTAATGGCAATCCTAAAACTAAGCAAACACTTAGCCGAAAAGGCTAACAAAAGAAGCAATAAACTCCACAAAAAGACTTTTGACATGACTGCATCATAATGCTAGAAGCAAAACTGCAGCTCACATCACACCCAATGGCAAATAAGAAGCAAGACGATCTACACGATACTAAAACTATAACAAGGTTCAAAGCTAATGGCTCCTAATCTTCCCGGACATTCCCAATCTTTTCTTGACATATTGGATGCTTCCTTGATCCAAAATTCACACTTGAAGAATTCCATGCCAACTTTCACTTTGATCGAGGGACACTCGAGACATCTATGGACATTATGGGGATAAGAAGTCAAATTGAAATTGAAAACACTATTTCAGAGGAGGCAAGGAGAAAGAATCCTAAGAATGAGGTACGAATAAGAATTACTATACAATCATTTGGTTGATTTGATTTAGAAAATAAATTTTGAAATCTTGACTAATTCGACCATTCTAACTAGGGCTCCGTCCTACAGTCGATATAGCTCTGATACCATCTCTGTCGAGACCCGAATATGCAAATCCGGACTCTCCTGTGTATTCTGCACTAGTCCAGGATCACGCTAGTGCACACAGTATAAACAAAGATGAAATATCGAACATATCACGATTTACTAGGAAAAGACTCAAATATTATTAATAATCATCAGAGTACGACCTTATGGTCAAGCTTACAATTATTAGCCTGAAGGGCTTAACAAAAACTAGCAGCGGAATTCCAAAAGAAAGCGCAGCAGCCAATCGACACGCCCACAGGCTATCGAGTGGAGAACGAAGCCTAATCCGCGAAGACGTCGAAGTACTCTCCTTCTGGAACCTCCTGCTGGTGATTCTCCTCCTCCTCAACTGAGCAACAGGGGCATAAAGCCGTGAGTACATAGAGTACTCAGCAAGTCGTTTGTAACAAAGATGCAATATAGTATGCAAGGCTTACCAATGGATGGCTGAGAGGTTAATTTTGCAGAAAGCAACAATTTAAAGTAAATACAATAAGTAGATTGAAAAGCAAGCTTTGTAAATGATAATAAATAAGTAACCAAAGGAATTGAGATCAACCACAAGTGAATTGACCATTCACCCAAGGAATCCACCATGAACCAAGATCCATGAAATGAACACCCGTGAACTAACCATTTACTTCCCAACTTAACCCAACCAGGTTTTTATGAAAACTCTACCCTCGTGTGAGATCACCGAGCATTGTCCATGACCGAGGACACGGCTATTCGAATAGTTTTACACTCTGCAGAGGTTGCACAATCTGTACCCACACGATGTGATAATCCTCACGTTAAAGATAATCACAACAAGGCTTTTACAATGATCCATCTCCACCTGATCCCACTCGCTAAGGTTTCGCCGTCGAGTAGGGTAACCCCCTAGTCGATAATTGCCCCCTCTTACGCCACAACAACATCGGTAGCAAAACCAAAGTGGAGACTTCACAAATTATTATGCCAGGTCTATCCCATACTAGACATGTGGTTTGCACGACTTAGCTCAGATCAATGGCGCACAAAGTTAAGTCCTTAAGAATTACCCAGGCGAAGCATCCACATCCCATGTGCATTCAGCACCCCCTTTACTGCACGATCAATCGCCCAAGTGAAAACCAATTTTGTATAACCAACACCAATGACACTACCCATGCCATGGGAACAAGTTTTATAATCGTGGTTAACCACCACATTCAAGTATATCATTAAGTCAAGATTAATTAACCACATGTGATGATGAACCCTTTCGCAAAATAAGCAAGGCTAAGCATTCTAATCGTACCAACCCAATGTGACAAATAACATAGCATCACTAATTAAATTCCCAACCTAAGGTGACAATGGCATCAAGGTATTCCAAAATATCAAGGAGGAAATAACCAATTGGGACGAGAACTACCAATACAAGGGTTTAAATAAAAATAGCGATGCAAGATAATTTAAAACAAACTAATTAAATAATAGATTACAAACTGGGTTCAACATGATCAAAGGACACGACTTGCCTTGGCCTTGCTCAGTTGACGGCTCTTGATCTTCAAATCCAACTTCCGCTCCTTCGAACGCGTGATCTAACGAGAGAGAACGCAAATCGAAACACAAAATAAAATCAAATAAAATTCAAATGAACTCCAAAAATTCTCAAACTTGAACCAAAAGATAGAGCTCAGTTTTAGATGAATTTAGGAAAAAGAATCGGGTCAATCGGAGCTAGGACGAGGGAGAACGGGCTCTGGGAAGTTTTAAATCAGAGAAAACAAGTCATATTTGGGAATCAACGTGGTCGAAAAGGGGGATACGACCACGGCTAACGCGATCGGAGGGACTACACCACGACAAACGCGATCGGAGGGTTACGACCACGGCAAACGCGATCGGAGGGTTACGACCACGGCAAACGCGATCGGAGGGACTACGACCACGACAAACGCGATCGGAGGGACTACGACCACGACAAACGCGATCGGAGGGTTACGACCACGGCAAACGCGATCGGAGGGACTACGACCACGACAAACGCGATCGGAGGGTTACGACCACGGCAAACGCGATCGGAGGGTTACAACCACGTGGTCGATTTACGACCACAGCCGAACTTTACGACCACGAAGAATTTTCCGGTGGCTTTACGACTTACGACTAAGGCTCTACAACGTAGTCGTAGAACCTTACGACCACACGGATCTACGACCACGGATGGCGACGGGACTCACCGGCGACGGCGGATCGGCGAAGGCGAAACGACGGCGAGGACGACACGATCTCAGGCTCCGGCACGACCACGGCAGCGGCTACGCGTATGACCACGGCGGCGGGCGGCACGACTTCGGTTTGCGGCTCAACTCGGAGGCGAGGCTTGACTTGGGACGAGGGAGACACCAGGGGTTCGGCCCTTTTATACCCGGTCGTAGAGGTGTCCTGGTCGGCCACGAGTACTAGTCCGGGTGGGATACGACCTGAGAGTCCCACTCAGAACGAGTACGACTTGCTAGAAGCGGCGGCGCTGCGCGCGCGAGCGCGAGTGGTACCGGTGGATGGGTGACACGCGGCACACATCCGAAGGGGCAAGGCGGGCGCGGGGAGCGGCGGATCGGCGACGCGTGGCGTGGGGCGAGGCAGGCCGGATCGAAGGCGGGCGAGCTGGGCCGGCCGGCTGGTGGGTTTCGGCCCACTGGCCGGTTTATGATTTCTTTTCTTTTTTTTTCAGAAATTCAAACAAATACTTTTGAGCTCTAGAAAATAGTAAATAAATCCAGAAAAATCACATAAAATGCCAAAAAAGCTCTTGAGGCTCAGGGAACTCAAATAAAATACTTTTAGCACATTTTAATGTTTAACTTAATCGTATTAAATCTTTTTAATTCATAAAATTTCATTTAAGCTTTAATTAATTCCAGAAAAATTCAAATGGTGAATTTTATTTCGAAAGCTTCAAAAAGGCTCTGAAAATCAGGATGTTACACATAATTGCCACCCACCATCTTTACGAGCGATGCGATTCCTATGACTTGTCGCCAAGATCGTACATCTGTACGGAAGCTGTCACCACTTGAAACATCCAATTCCCATGGCACACCAACATTACACAATAGTCTGTGATGCCCAATGCTTCTTACCAAGATCGTACACCTGCTCCAAGGAACGTCACCACTTGAAACACACAAGTCCAATTAGTAAACCACATGCACGCATCGCCTCTTCATGATTCTTGTCTTTCTCCTATACTTTTTGGCTTGAGATGTTGCTCCACCTAGATTTACATGACACACCATGGCCTCAGGACCCCTCCTATATTCTTGGTCTTACCACTGGTTACAACAATCATCAAAGCACCAACACAACAAAAAATAAAAGCAATTGATCTGGGCATAAATGGCATACACTTGACTGTTAATTAGCAAAATATATGCATGGACACACCATGACTCACATATGCATGGACTCCCTATGACAACATGACTCCCACCATGACTAACACCACCAAAACCAACACTCAAATCAACTCAACTGAAGGGCAAGTCTAACTGTGGCACCCATGTCGGTCATACTGCCAACTCTACACTAGTCAGATAGCCTTGCCAAGGATGATCAGACTGCTACACTCCAGTTGTATTGCGATTATAACATCGGTATCACCACATTAGGTCTCAACCCAAAAACTTTTAAAAGAACTTCTTTGAAAAATAGCTACTGGCAATTACAGGCTGGTAGTAGCGCTTCGATCGGTCATACCGTGATTATAACGTCGGTACTGTTAAAAACTAGGATAGTTGTGTTTCCACTATTGTTTAGTATTCCCATTAGTATTGATGTTCCCACTAGGGAGAGTGCTTAGTATTCACACATGTAAGTGTTCCCACTCATGTACTTATATAGTGTTTGCATTCATATACTTGTATATAAATAGATGATCAATAGAAGCAAATATGTGCCAGTTGCAAACCATTCTCTTGATATCTTCTGACATGGTATTAGAGTTCCGATCTAATAACAACCTCTGCAAATACTAGCCTTGGATCATCAATCTCAGAATCGCTCAGTACTCAAGCCATTGGCCTGATGTCCATTGGTCACCCATCCTTTGGTAATCCTATCAATGTGAAGTGTATCAATGTAAACTTGCATGCATTACATTGTTGCAAACAAGCAACATAAGTGGTCTACAAAGATGTGATATAGTGTTGCCCACCATATTTTAGATAATCTATTGAAGAAGATGTCCTTAGTATTGTTTAGATGATCCGGAGGGGGTACTAGAGACAACTGTTATCTCTACCTCCATATATGGTCACAATTAAATGACATAAAGGAAGGATGATTCCATTTCAACTTATAGATATAATTATGCAAGAGAGAGGGCACCGGGAGTAGATCCTCAACACAAGACAAATCCGACAATCGCCGGCAATTATGACAATGTTAAATAGAGTCTACTGTGAGAAATATAAAGAAGTCGAGCACGTTCATCGACTCTAGGACTTAATGGTAGCAAGTTGTTTTTAGAATCTTCAATGTAATAGGTGCTTGTGTACTTTACCGTTGTGTTATTCATATAAAATAAGAGGGTTTTCTAAAAAAAGAAACCGTGAAGAAAGTTGGATTTGCATATACTTCCTAATTATGTTGCGGCCCATGCATGGTACTCTTAGCTCTGTGTCGACCCATACTGTGGTTGACAGTTAAAGAGCGATGCTGTGAGATGACTCGCAAACAGAGGGACCAACTGCAAAATTTTTGTCACAAAATCATGTAAACGAAGATGCCGTACACATTTTTAGCAGACCAATATCCACTTTATTACAAATCATACCCGGATGAGTTTGATGGAAAACATGAGGTAAATTAAAATCACAGAAGTAAATAGCACGAGAAACCATGGAACCCATAAGTACGGTTCCAAATACAGACTCAAACTTATTAATTTAGGAAATAAACATCAAAATAAAATGGTATTGAAGTTGACAATCTTCTGGCATGAAGAACAGTCTACCAAGAAACCTGCACTTGTCAAGCCCCCAGCATCCAAGAGTTACAATCAGGACCCTGCATGACATATCGCAAAGTAGGAAAAGAATTAGTTGACGTGTGATCATGCTCCTTTAATTAGTGGAATTGTTATGAAATGTCGAGATTCATATCAACAGGGAAATTCGCCCAGACGTGACAACAGTAAATTGCTATCGTGGGATAGCTATCCTAGTTTAGCATATATAGTTGGAATTATGGACTGCGTAAAATATTAGATAATTATGAAAATATTCACAAACATACAACCAAAATTATATTACATATATAACTAGAAATTTGTAGTTGTGACTTGTGAGAAACAAAAAAAAACATAAGTTTGATATGTTAAATAGTGATTTCTCATCTTATCTTACACCGGGAGAGTTTCAATACCAGTTTATTTTTCACGGGTTCACTAATTTTCTGTATTTTTTATTAGATAAATTTTCCGTGGAAACATTTCAATAGCATTCGTGCATTCCAATTATAGTTAGCTGGTATATATTATCACTATTCATTGCACTACTACAGAAATCCACATTACGACGGTTCGTAACGTCATCACGCAGGCGTTTTCAACCGCTCAAATTATGGGTCGATGATAATCAAGTTATCACAGACGGTTTTGAACCGCTCAGGATTATGCGATATCACAGACGGTTTGTCATTAAAACCGTCTGTGATATCGCATAATCACGCACATTTTTAATGAAAACCGCTCGTGATACTCCTCCCCAATGAGAATCTATTTTCATTTTATAGCTAGCCTCGTGAAATGCTAGCCATACCCTCTGAAACAAGCGATAATCACAGACATAAACATATACAACTCACACATCTCATTTCATTTCAGATACATTTCACATCTCAATTCATTTCACAGACATAAAACATCCAATTGACAACGCACTTCATTTCACAAACATAAAGCATCCATTTCGCAAATCAATTCATTGAGTTGAAATAAAATATCCATTAACAAATACACAATTGTAAAAGATCTACACTGTATTTGCACTTAGAATTACAATAAAAAATCATTCTGGGCAGTGGAACTCTCCATCTGATCTTACGACTTTTGACCACAAAAACCAAATGAGCTCTCCTCGAATTTTTGCAAAATCCGGCTGTGTCAATGCAGATGTAGAGATGGACGCAGCCTGTCGATAGGAATATCAACGCGCGCATATATAAAACTGACATGTATGAAATAAATGTGGGAAGATTGACAAACCTTAGAATTAGTGATCTTGGTGGAATCGAGGAGTAGTCTCATATGGTGGCACATGTAGTATCCACATGTGTTGCCCGCTCTTGGTGCCACCGCAAAAATATAATGTGTTAAATCAAGTGACATTACTACTATGTGTTGTATATGATTAATTAATGTGTAGCTAGCGAATACCCAAAACTTGCGATCATGTTTCAAGGCCTTGGCCCCTGTCGTCGAGTCACGTGTTTGTTGAACGTATGTGGCGAATGACCTTCGTTATTCGAAAAAGTTAGATTAGTTATTCGGAAGGAAAGAAAGAGTACAATGTACAATGTACGTACCTATCGAGTATTCGGGCGATAGCTGTGTACTTGAATTTGTTCTTACTTAGAGAATCAAGGTATATAGCCTTGTTCCATTTTGGTATAATTACAATTAAAATCCAATGGAAATTCTCATTGTATGGCATAAGAACAAATTCCTTATCTTGGTGAGCTAGCAGTGCTTTTGTAATATAGTCCTCAACGAAGGATGCATTCTCGATGATGGTATCAATGGCGACCAAGCGTGGGTCTAGGAAACCAATTTGTGATTTCGATGATCTAGCTTCGATCAGCATGAATCTATATATAACATAGGAAAGCAACAAATTGTGACATATATCGGTATTACGTGAACAGAGACTTTGATTGTACAGACTTACAGCGTCCAGCATCGAACGAGTGAGGCGTCGAGAGCGTTGAGCGTGAAAAGATCAAATATATCGTCAAAGGTCACCGTGAAGACACGATCCCGAGCCGTGCAAGAAATGTTCGGCTTGAATTTGACAAACTATACCGGCGTCGTTACGCCTCCGGCTTATTGGACACTTCCATATACCAAAGGTGGAATCTTTGGCAACCAAGTCCTAGTTTTGGAGCTCTTCTGGACTACCATCTACTGAGCTAGCACAATTTGCGGGCCAATGGTATGGACGGGAATTCGTCATCATCCTTCGCCTTTGATTTGCCCTCGCCACTACTCGATTGTGGGTCGACTTTATGCTAGTCGACTGTAATGGTATAGACGGTGCAAGTTGCTCTGGCGAGAATAGCATCCGTGGAGATAGCACCGGTGCAGGTAGCTGTGGTTCGCACTACCCGTGTGGAGATGGCACCAGTGCAAGTTGCTGTGGTTCGTACTACACTTTTGGTCCTGCCACCGGTGAAGAAGCCTCCAGGGAGATGTCGGTTTTGGGCCACTGGATGAATGTTCCAATGGCCTGTCCTAGATTCACGATCTCGTCGTTGGGGGGCTTCGGTAGCGGGACCACCTCAAAATTGGCATACACACCATCAACATTAACTTTTGCGAAGCCTGGCGCTAAAGCTTGACCGTGCACCATGGCCCCGATACTGCATTTAATATGCCCGCCCCAAGCGTACAAGGGAATGGAGCCATATCTCACTTGGAGCCTCGCATGTCGAGGCTCCTACATAACGATACAAAATTAGCTACTCGAATAGGCCTACCAATGGAGCAAGCATTCGAGAGGTAATAATTATTACCAGGATGTCATCCACAGGAAATTTGGACTGGGTTTGCGTCGGATTGGACGCGCAGCTACTCGGATGGTTGTGCGGGCTAGCTAGCACAGGAGCGGCGGTGGCGGCCTGCTGACTTTCTATCTGTTTCCGCACCTCATCTCTGATTATATCAGCCATCGAACCCAGTATCTCCTCTTTAAGAGATGCCTTGAGCTCTTCTCGTAGCTGTGCGTCACGCTCGGCTTTGTTTCTCTTCCGCGCCGATACATGTCGAGTCATCTTGGAAACCATGTTTCCAAGGAACGTAAAGCCCAAGGCCTCGTGACGCCCAGTGCTCCTTGTTTCGAGGGCCACGAGAGCATATCATTCTCCCTTGTTCCTGGAATGATCCGTGGTAGATTGAAAACTCGGCTCTTCCCGCAAGAGCACGACATGTCATTTCAATTTGCACGGTTGTGGAGTAATTACAAGCTACGAGTTCGATCGATATCTTACCAGCGCTCGGTCACTTGCTGGTCGAAGGGTTTCGAAGGTGATGTCCCCGATGTCGTTGTAGATGACCTTGCTCTAATCCAATTTCGAGCGCGGTCGTCCGGATATTGGAAAACGGCGGGCGATGTCTGTGCACTGCCACTCATCCTCCTTCATCCATCGCGCGATTTTACCCGCATACCCAGTGTGCCAAGTCCGTGAGGGTGTGTATTTTTTAGCTGGAGGGCCTTGTGCGCCACACTTGTACTTTTGAAATCTTCGGTCGTTTTCATCGCCTTGAACTCTTCCCATTGTGGTTCCAGGAATGGGTATTTATGAACAGGCGTTTTGTCCGTCTCCACGTATTTCTTGACAAGCATGCTCTTGAAGTTCTTCCATGCTTTGCACGCTGCTTTGTAGGTTTGTTGTTGCTGGTCGTGTGTTCTTTCGGGAACTCGAACGATGCCAAAATTTCGGTCCACACTCACGTTTCCGAAAGTGTCGCACGTTCTTCCACGAATTGTATGTGATCTCAATTGTTCTCGTGCAACTACTCCGACCATGGTTCGAATGCGCGCATCGCTTTTGAGGAAGGATAGGGACCCCGGATGCATTCACCGCCGTGATGATCTTTCGGCCCTCGAGCTTCTTTGATAGCCCTCTTCCTTGGCGCCTTGATGTTGGAGCGGACGCCCGGCAATGATGTTGAAGAATGCGCAGTGACATGTTGCTCATTTTGTGGGTCTATTAAGATAAGATGAGAAAGTAATCATATTGAATTGCAAGACAAGAGAGGAGTAGAGGAGGGGGTGATATGGACATAGAGAGGGGTGATGTGCCTATCTTACCAATGTACCAATGTATCAAGTCCTTCTTTTTCCATAAAATTCAAGTCAATTTTATTACAAAAGTGCAAAAAGACATTCCAGTTCTTGGTGAGCAGCCGACATAGCCGACTTCTTTGGTGGCGACTATGCATCTGCTTCTTCCCTCCTTCTCTTCATCTCTGGTCTCGGATCACGCACGCCGAGCGATGAACCGGCATACGTGATCCGAGACCGGAGATGAAGAGAAGGAGGGAAGAAGCAGATGCATAGTCGCCACCAAGAAGTCGCTATATCGCCGCTCACCAAGAATCTGGGAATTTGTTTTTTGAACTGTACTAAAATTTCCTTGAATTTTGTAATACTATTACTACAAGGTCTCTAAACAAAGTGCCTATCCTAGCACCTACTTTAGTTGCTAAAACTATAAACCAAATAGCAAAGTCCCTAAACAAAGGTCTATGAAGCAAATGACACAAACTGTGTATCCGGTTCATTGAACGGGAACACTATAGTATGTCACTTGCTTCATTTGCTGTTTTTTGTCTAGATACATGGAGCATTTGGGTGGAAAGATCAACTGTTTCGTCAGGCGCATGACTGCCAATTCGAAGCATAGCATAGCATCCGAGGCACATCCGAGGCCTGCTGCTGTGTCTTGAGGAATGCCAAGAGCTGGTATTCAGATGGGTTATGAGAATAAGATTCATAATTTATAGTTTGAGGAATGCCACATCTGAAGACCAGCTCTTGGGATTCCTCAAGACACACTGCAGCAGCCTTGATGTGCCTCGGATGCTACGCTATGCTTCAAATTGGCAGTCATGAGCCTGACGACACAATGTATTTCTTTCCACCCAAATGGTCAATGTATCTTTTGCAATAATCGCAAGATTTCTTTATCCAGATACACTAGAAAGAGATCAGGAGAGGAGTAGAGGGAAGGGGGAGAAGGGAGGAGAGGAGTAGAGGAAGGGGACCCAAATGATTTCAAACTATATACTATGTACTATATACTATATACTATATACTATATACTAACACAACAAGCAATATGTACCAATGTAAACTAAGCAACTGCAGTAAACAATGTACCAATGTAGTATGTACCAAATAGCAAACTAATTAAGCTACTGCATAAACAATGTACCAATGTAATATGTACCAAGCATCAACCTAAACACTAACATGAAGCATGAAGCATCAACCCTAAATATGTACTAAGCAACTAACCATAACAAAGATGAAGCATCAAGCATCAACCTAAACACTAACAGAAGCATGAAGAATCAACCCTAAATATGTACTAAGCAACTAACCATAACAGTATGAAGCATCAAGCATCAACCCTAAACACTAACAGTAAGCATGAAGCTCGGGGAGGGATTTGATGACCTTACGGTTTTGGTGACCTTAGGGACGCTGGAGGAGGAGGCGGCAGCGACGGAGGAGCAGGAGGTGGTGGCGACGACGACGGAGGAGGAGGAGGCGACGGGCTCGGGGAGGCAACGGAGGAGGAGGAGGCGGCGACGCAGGAGGAGGCGGCGGCGACGGAGGGGGAGGAGGCGACGGGCTCGGGAGGCGACGAGGAGGAGGAGGCGGCGACGCAGGAGGAGGCGGCGGCGACGAGGGGGAGGAGGCGGCGGGCTCGGGAGGCGGCGACGGAGGAGGAGGCGACGGGCTCGGGGAGGCGGTGACGGAGGAGGAGGAGGCTGCGGCGACGTCTTCGTCCGGGGAGGCGGCCGGCGAGGGCTGGGGGAGGCAGCCGACGAGGGCTCGGGGAGGCGGCGGCGGCGACGGGCTCGGGCTTTAGAATTAATCGAATAACTGCAGCGCACACGGAAAACCCTAGCGAGAGGGTATATGTAGGACAATTATCACGAGCGGTTCTAAACTTAGAACCGCTCGTGATAATATATCACGACGTTTTGAGTTAAAAACCGTCGTGATAGTTTACTATCACGCAGCGGTTCTAAACTTAGAACCGTCGTGATATGTTATCACGACAGTTCTAAATTTAGAACCGTCTGTGATAAGCCTTTGCCGCATTGTTGCAATTAAGACCACCAATAACTACACAGCTGCATTCATATCAACTACCGAACAGCTGCATTCATATACAACACCAACCAGCTGCATTCACACAGTGTATTTCTTGATACATCACACATTTTCACATATACATCTCAAAATTGACTACATCACACATTTCCACATATACATCTCAAAATTGACTACATCACACATTTTCACATATACATCTCAAAATTGACTACATCACACATTTTCACATATACATCTCAAAATTGACTACATCACACATTTTCACATATACATCTCAAAATTGACTACATCACACATTTCCACATATACATCTCAAAATTGACTACATCACATATTTTCACATATACATCTCAAAATTGTCACACATTTTCACATATACATTCTTATTGTACTTGCTTATTTCCTTTAAAAATTAGCCCTTCATCATGATCAATGCGTGCGTAACTAGTTTCACACGTTGTTCATCGTCGACCTTATGCCATTTCCAAAAGGACCTAACTCGTTAAATTGATTGTATTCCTCCTCGTCCACTACATTCTCCACTCGACAATTCTCCTTTTCCATGAAGAACTACATGGCGTTTCTTATTTGCCGGGTCGGTTACATAGAAAACTTGAACAACTTGATTGGCGAGTACGAATGGTTCATCTTTGTACCCGACACGTTGGAGGTCCACGGTCGTGACACCGAATTTGTCAACCTTCACCTGTGGGAGATGCACCCAACGGCGAAATAAGGGGATCTTGAAAACCACATAGTCGAGCTCCCAAATCTCTTCTATGAAGCCATAGTACAAGTTTCTCGACCCATCGGTACTGAATGCATCTATGCGGACACCGCTGTTCGTTAGTGCTCTTGACATCCCGAGATGCGTGATAGAATGTGTACCCATTTATGTCATATCCTTGCCATGTCACAACTGTAAATGTCGGCCCTTTGCCAACCATGTCAGCGCCTCACTCGGCGAGCTCCTAGCGATTTGCTCCTTCAACCATTGGTTGAACCGACGGTTGTGTTGCCTCATGATCCAAACATCCGCCGCTCCGGATTCGTTGCCAAGCACACCCTTGTGCTGGTCCACATAAGGCGCCACTTCACCATGTGTGGCAACACCGTGAAATGGGCTTGAGTATACATGTCCATATCCGGAGTGATTGCTTTCCTTCCAATAGTTCCAAGACCCTTCACCTCCCCTCATGACGAGATTGAGGGACACCTATCGGTTGAATCGAGCCATATAATCGACACAAAACTCAATGACCTCTTCGCTTGCATAACCTTCGACGATCTGCCCTCCACGAGAACGATTCCGTACGTAGGACTTGAGAATTCCCATGAACCTCTCAAATGGGTACATGCTACGTAGGAATACGGGTCCGCACATTTTTATCTCCCACACAACGTGAACAATGAGATGGACCATGATATCGAAAAACGAAGGAGGGAAATACATTTCAAGGTGACATAGAGTCATCACCACCTCGTCCTGCAGAGCATCTAGTCCTTCGGGATCGATGACCTTCTGAGCAATTGTGTTAAAGAAATAACATAGCCTCATGATCTCTCGGACTTTGATCGGCAAAATATTTCTAATTGCAATAGGGAGCATCGTGTCATCAAGCACATGACAATCATGAGACTTCATGCCATTTAACTTCAAATCTTGCATCGAAACAAGTTTCTTCACGTTGCCGGAGTAACCAGACGGAACTTTGACACCATGCAAGCACTGGCACAGTTCTGTTTTCTCAGCCTTGGACAGAGTGTAACACGCAGGGGGAAGGTACGTTCGTGCATTATCAGTGCATGTCGGTGCTAACTCAGGCCTGATGTGCATATCAGCCAAGTCAAGCCGTGCGTTGACGCCGTCCTTTGTTTTATCACGGATGTTTAGTAAGAGACCAATCAAGTCGCCGCACATATTCTTTTCTACGTGCATGACGTCGATGCAAAGGCCGCACATCTAGGTGCTCCCAATAAGGTAAGTCCCAAAATATTGATCTCTTCTTCCGGTGTTCTTCTCATGAGCCCTCAATTTACGTCCCTTTCCGAGGACAACATCTAAATCCTTAACCATATCATAAACCTCGCGCCCTTAAATGCTTTGGAGTTGAACCGTCTTCCTTCTCTCCGTCAAATTGTTTCTTCATCTTGCGGTATGGGTAAGCCCTCCGAAGGAACCGGCGGTGACGCATGTAGACGGTTTTGCGTGAGTGTCTCAGCCACACACTCTCGGTACCATCTAAACAAAGTGAGTACAAGCTTTGGCACCTTTTATACTATGGCCCGATAGGTTACCAAGGGCGGGATAATCATTTATGGTGCGAGAACAATAAGGAGCGCAGAGTGAAGTTCTCTTGTTTGTATGCATCCCATACCTGTACCCTTCGCTCCACAAGCTTTTAGATCTTCCAAGAACGGTGCTAGGAACACATCGATATCATTCCTGTGTTGTTTTGGCCCTTGGATAAGTATCGACGACAAAATGTACTTTCGCTTCATACACAACCAAGGAGGAAGGTTATAGATGCAGAGAGTCACGGGCCATGTGCTATGTCGGCCGCTCATGCTATCGAATGGATTCATTCCATCTGTACTCACCCAAACCTTATATTCCTTGGTTCTGCACCGAACTCGCAAAACTCCTATCGATGTTTCTCCATGCGCGGAATCAGCAAGGTGTCTTAGCATTCCATCCTTCTTGCGCTCCTCCGAGTGCCAACGCAGCAGATTTTGCCTACTTTGGATTTGCATAAAACCTTTTCAAACGGGAATTATAGGAAAATACCATGCCACCTTAGCAGAGGTCCTTTCTTCGCCTCTGTTCCTCGCCATCATCCGATTGATTGTTACGTTTGTATCGGGATGTGTTGCACACCGGACATACATGCATGTTTGCATACTCTTTACGGTAGAGGATACGATCGTTCGGGCATGCATGTATTCTTTCTACTTCCATTCCCAACGGACAAAGAACCTTCTTGGCTTTATACGTGGTTTTAGGCAACTCATTTCTCCGAAGCATGTCCGCTAAAAGACCTAGCAGCGCCGTGAAACTCTTGTCGGACCAACCGTTGCTTGCCTTCAATTTCAACAGTTCAAGCACGCCCGACAACCTCGTGTACTTGCAGCCCGTGTACAAAGGTTTCTCCGAGTCCTCCATCAAGCCACGGAATTTAACATACTCTCTCATCATAGTTCTCTTCTACATCGCGAAGCATCCGATCTGATTATCATCGTGCAACCTATCCGAATCCGAGCCACAATCGACATCACCGCGGCATGTCATTCACTTCACCGCGATGTCATCCGGGGCATATCATTCACTTCACCGGCGATGTCATCCGCGCATATGATCATTCACTTCGCCATGACTGGTCCAACACGTATAATCCTTTTTGAAACCCTCCGAATCAAGTGCGCTTCAATTTGCCTCGGTTCTTAAACATCTTCAAATTCTCGCAAATGCATGGACAGCACATATATTCCACCCCTTATTCAACATATCCTCCTCGGCGGCTCTTATAAAAGCAGAAACACCATTAATGTACTCTTCACTCACACGGCTCGCGGCATACATCCAACTTCGGTCCTACGTTACGTACATATATAACAACTTAGTATTAAAATCTAGAATAACTAATTATAACTACATATATACTGGCCACATTTATTATATTGAGACTTAATTTCCTAGCTCAATTCATATTACAAACACAATAGCTATTATATAACCAACAATTTTGCAAATTAATTAACCATCTTCAATAACCACTCATGGATTACTTACACCTAAATTGTAATGCAATTAAAAATAAATAAATTTCATTACTAACCATATCTACAAGAACCAGAAAGTCTGAATCTTAATTCAAAGCTCAATCTCGCCTCTTCCCACCAAATTAATCGCCCGAAATCGCTCTAGCTTCCTCCCGAGTGAAAAAGTGCTCGCAGGTGGCTAGATCTGCATCGAAATGAAGACGATGCGGTCCGAGCAGCGCAATAAATGCCGTAGTCATTATCACGCAGACGGTTTTAACTAAAACCGCTCGTGATAATAAATATCCTGCACGGTTTTATAAAAACCGCTCGTGATAAGCTTCATACCGAACGCCGCGCGTGTTCGATGCCGAACGCCGTGTTTCGATCGTCTAATTAACGCTCTCGATCATTATACGGCGCCTATATCATTAATGTTTGGGTATACGAACCGCTTGTGCTAAAGGTTAAATATGCGCTCCTAATCCGTGTCTCTTCTACGCACGTACAATACAATATACAATACAACATGGCTTCTACCATGTTCTTGTGATCATCTCCTTCCTCTCATCTGTTCATCATGAATTGTTCGCCGAACCTTACACAGCGGCCAGCAATTTGCATCCGGAGCAGCTTCTCCGCACCCGCCCGCTCTCCTTCCCGACTTTCTTGCATCCGCGGCTTGACTGATCCTCCGCCGCCGACGGAGGTGTCTCGCCGCCGCCAAGAAAGGGAAACAGCCCTCACCCCGGTTCTTCTCCACAATGTGCGCAATGCGGAAGAAGCTCTACACGCATTGCGAGATCGATGGATAGCCTTGCCGATCAAGCGAAACGGCAGATTCGAGAATCTTTTCATGCTATCCTGCACGACATTATGGATGCTGCTGATCATTTGCCCAGCTGCACGAGGAAGTGCCGAGGACAAGGGCAATCTTAACGGCGTTCGAGAATTTAGCGGTTGATCCTCCAAGTCCCCAAGTTGAAGAAGAAGCTACGGCCCAAAAGAATACAACTGGGAAACTCTTTACCTGTGCGACTTTTGTAATAAATTTGCCTCTAATTGAAATTAATAAATTTGCCTTTAATTTGTGACCTCTTCTCTCGTAGTTCGTAGTTAAGTTATTAGAAGCAATGTGTACTTATATATTAACCTCGATCTAGATTATGACAGACAAAGGGACATCACAGCGGTTCTTGTGAAAAACCGTCATGAACATTCCCTGACGGTTCTTAACAACAACCGCTGTGATAGTCGACACAACACGACGGTTTTAATAAAAACCGCTCGTGATAATCTCAGATATCACGACGGTTTTTAATAAAAACCGCTCGTGATATTTCGAGATCGCGCACGGTTCAGCAAAGAAGAACCGCGCTGTGATACTCCTTTTCCCGCCACAAATACCACAGCACGGCCTTCAAATTAAAACCGTCGTAATAGTGTATTACATTACGCACGGTTTCACAAAACCGCTCGTGATTTGGCGTCTACTATTAGCCTTTCTGTAGTAGTGTTGGGCCATTTGTCTTTTCTGTTTCCCTCAACTCCGGCAGAGTTGCAACGTCCAATTTGCTACTGGTTTACTAACTCATGTATTCTGCCATGGATTTTGTCAGTTCATCAATAACTATTTTTTTTTGGTATTTTGCAACATTTGCCTATTTGATTCTCTCAGGCTAGAAAGAGTTTTAACACCAAATTTTTTCCATGGGTTCACTAATTTGTGTATTGTATCTTACATGATTTTTTCAGTTCTTTTTTAATATTGTGTCTTGCGGTTTGCTTAACTTGCTTAGCTATCCTATTTGGTACGAATATGACATCAAAATTGCTTAGGTGGATATCCACCCATGCATGGTTGTTTTGCATGGTGTTAGGAGGGTACAAAAATTCTCCAACAACTCATTGATGTACTACAAGATATTACTAGCACTGCTACAGACAGCCCTGTCACAGACGGTTCCTGAACCGTCAGTGTTTAGGTGTCAGTGATAGTTGGTGGTTATCACAAACGGTTCGAGCCGCTCGTGATAACTCACATTACAGAGATCTTTATTACTAATCGTGCGTGACGAGTAGTATCACAGACGGTTGTTTATAAAAACCGTCGTGATAGTCTCGTATCACGAGCGGTTTTACAAAACCATCTGTAATACGAGACTATCACGGCGGTTTTTATAAACAACCGCTCGTGACACTCGCGTCGTCACGACGGTTAGTAATAAAGACCGCTCGTGATATACACAATATCACAGATGGTTTTTATTACTAACCGCTCGTGATATTGTGTATATCCTGACGTTAGTAGTAAAGCCGCTCGTGATATCATTCACACCACAGACGGCACTCTTTGAAACCGTCTCTGATATTGTATCACAGACGGTTTTTAACAACGAACCGTCTGTGATACCAAGAGCATCATCCATATTGTATCACAGACAGTTTTTAACAACGAACCGTCTGTGATACCAAGTGCATCATCCATTTTATTTGCTGTTTTTTTGGCTAGCCTCAGGATATGCTAGCCATGCCCTCTGAAAGTAAGCAAGCAAGCAGATTACAGATAAATGACATATATAAGTTAATTGCAACTCATAGTAAATTACAACAAAATTCGATACACAGATGAATGTAACAAACGGCCAGCAGATCACATACATATATAGAATGAAAATCGTTACACAAAATCTGACAAATGAATTCAATTAAAGGAATTGTTTGATTTGTACAATTGAATCCAATGTTTCAACATCTAATTATCACCATTGCCGGCGTGGAACTCTCCCCTCTTATTTATGACCTCTGCTAGCAAGAATTGGGATATGATTGCACGAATATCGACGAGATTGTCAAGATCATATGCACTTTCGTCGAAGTCCACCTGCTATCGCTAGGAGCAATGTTAAGTCATTAATCAGACTGAATCATCGCTACTGGCATACGTGATCCAGAGACCAGAGATGAAGAAAAGAAGTGGGAAGAAGCAGATGGATAGTCGCTCAGCGAAGAAGTCGGCTATGTCGGCTGCTCACCGAAGAATCTGGGAATGTCTTTGTTTTGAACTTTTGTAATAAAATTGCCTTGAATTTTGCAGGAAAAAGAAGGATTGTCGGAGTGGACATCACATCTCGGCAGTAGTCGGCATCGTCGAGGAACATGCAAATACAGAGGCAAGCACGACAACACATTTAGATCTATTACAGGATAACAAGCTAGTGAACTCTTCATGGAACGACGGTGCGGGTGAACAAGACGCACTTACCACACTTACAGCTATATATGCTCACAGTGGATGAACTCACGCGTGACTAGTACCGGTGGAAAGGTAGATGGGGCATTATTTATAAGGGCCGAGCAGAGGGAGGAACTGCTGCCAGCCATTCGATGTGGAGAGAATGGACGGGTGAGATCGAAATCCTAGGTATACGCCAATTATTGGTGACACGTGATTATCACACGCCAATTATTGGTGATATGTGATTATCACAGACGATTATTAACTTGAATCGTGTGTGATAATAAATATCACAGACGGTTCTTATACGAGCCGCTCGTGATATTTCGTTATCACAGAGCGATTCAGATATTAACCGTCTGTGAAAGTTCACAGACGGTAAGGTCGAGATAGAAATCCTAGGTATTCGCCAATTATTGGTGACATGTGATTTTTAGAGACGGTTATTAACACGAACCGTCTGTGTTGTCCAGATTATCACAGACGGTTTGTATTAAGAACCGTCTGTAAAAGTTCACAGACGGTTCTTAATACGAACCGTCTATGCTAAAGGTTAAATATGCGCGCCTAATCCAGGTCTCTTCTACGTACGTACAATATGGCTTCTACTATTCTTGTGATCATCTCATTCCTCTCATCTGTTCATCAAGAATTGTTTGGCCGGAACCTTACACAGGCGGCCAGCAATTTGCATCTGGAGCAGCTTCTCCGCACACGCCCTGCTCTCCTTCCCCGACTTTCTTGCATCCGTCAACTCGACCTGATCATCCGTCATCGACGGAGGCGTCTCGCTGCCGCTCAAGAAAGGGAAACAGCCCTTACCCTGGTTCTTCTCCACAATATGTGCAAAGCGGAAGAAGCTCTACACGCATTGGAAAGACTGATGGATAGCCTTGCCGATCAAGTAGAAACGGCAGATTCTGAGGAATCTTTTCATACTATCCTCTATGACATTATGGGCTATGCTACTGATTATTTGCCCAGGCTGGAGGAGGAAGTGCTGAGGACAAGGACAATCTTAACGGCGTTTGAGAAGTCAGTGGTTGATCCTCCAACTCCCAAAGTCGAAGAAGAAGCGTACGAAGCCCAAAAGATTACAATCTGGGAAACTCTTTACCTGTGCGACTTTTGTAATAAATTTGCCTCTAATTGAAATTAATAAATTTGCCTTTAATTTGTGATCTCTTGTCTCAATAGTTCTGTAGTAAAGTTATTAGAAGCAATGTGTACTTATATATTAACCTCGACCATGAGCGAATATGACGAGACAAAGGGACATCACGAGCGGTTCTTGTCAAAACCGTCAGGAACATTCCTGAGCGGTTCTTAAGAAGAACCGCCTGCGTGATAGTCTACACAACACGCAGCGCTTTTAATGAAAACCGTCTGCGTGATAATTCCATATTATCACGAGCGGTTTTTATTAAAACCGTCAGTGATACTAAAGTATCACGCAGAGCGGTTCATCGGTAAGGACCGTCGTGATACGCGACCACTAACACAGACGGTGTCCAAATCAAAACCGTCTGTGTTAGTGTCAATCACAGACGGTTTTGTCAAACTGTCTGTGATGTAGCCGTCGCCAGTATAGCCTCTTTCGTAGTAGTGTAGGTTACCTGCAAAATTTCAAGTACAAACACGAATGCTTGTGGTACATAAAATAAGGCATATTACTGAGGTATATAGCACTATATAAAATTTTGGTATAACATCGAATGTTATTTTTGAGAATTTTACCAAGCTTCATGTTGATGAATCTAATTTATATTTCAACACGACGTCAACGTGGTACCAATGCGTGCAGTCAAAAAATATTTCAACATGAACAACCAAGATATACAAAATAATCTAGATTTATCATATGAAAATGACGCCATTTAAGTACTTTTTAAAATTATAATAATACAATTTCTTGATAACATTGTCCAAAACACCATCACCTGTAAACAAATATCCATGCATAGCATTAAAAGGAACTTGTATGGAGTATTGAAATATAGTCGAATTTAACGTATACAAAGAGATAATTAAACAGCATCGATTTCAAGCACTTAAAATTCTACTTACCGAGTTCATTGGAGTGTAGAATGCATGAATTTTAAGTTCATCAGTCCTCGCAATGCTACTCTCCTGGAGTACTTTATGCTCGACAATACCGCGTGCCAAAACGAGTTCCACTACTACAGAAAACCCTATTACAGACGGTTTAAAAGCGTCATCACGGCGTTTTCTGAACCGTCAATTTATGGGTCGGTGATAATCGAAGGTTATCACGCATGCGAATAAATCGTCTCTTTGTAAATATCATAGACGGTTTTTAACTAAAAACCGTCTGTGATATATCAATATCACAAACGGTTTTTCAGTAAAAACCGTCTGTGATATTGATATATCATAGACGATTTTTAGTTAAAAACCGTCTGTGCTATTCTCTTCTACCCCTAAATCTATTTCTGTTTATTGGCTAGCCTCAGGAAATGCTAGCCATGCTCTCTGAAACAAGCAGATCCACATGTACATGTATACATCCAATTCACATCTCAATTCATTTCACAAACATAAAACATCCATTTCACAAATCAATTAATTGAAATGAGAACAAGCAAATATAGTATGAAATACATTACACATTTTAAGATTAGAGTCTACCGTTACAAGAACAGATAGACAAACAACAAAGAGGAGGAGAACAACAAACAGGTTGCCCATCTAGCTAACACAACAAGAACAGAGAAAAGCAAAGATCCTCTATGCCTAGGCCTTCTCGCCCCTGATGCAGCGCACGGGCTGGATGTTTTTGATGCCCACCATCGTCGGTGTTGATTGAGCGCTGCCTTGTGCATCGTCTGCTTCGTGAGGCTATTATGGTATAAGTTAAGGAGGAGGAGGAGAACAGCAAGGAGGAGGAGAACAACAAAGAAGAGGAGGACAGCAAGGAGAAGAAGAACAGCAAAGAGAAGAAGAACAGCAAAGAGGAGAGCAGAAAGGAGGCTAGGTTCTAGTAATTATTTATAGGGGAGGGAGTGCGAAATTTTTTGGCGCGGAGACGGAGAGGCGGAGCTACGATCTATGGGGTGAGGATTGGTGGATTTCTATTGGCTAGGATTGGGTTGAGGAGGATCAACGGGCCCACAGATTATCACAGACAGTTCTATATATAGAACCGTCTGTGATGAATGAATATCACAGACGGTTCTATATATAGAACCGTCTGTGAATTAGAGCACAAAATTTTATATACCGATGCAATATAAATAACTGGTCTGAAAAGATAAAATAGCAAAGTTTTATATAACTTATATATACTCATTTGAAAGGTTTCGATGAGATCTACAACTTTTCGTTGAAGCAAAATCCAAATTCCAAAAGGAAGACCAAGAAAAAGGGCAAAAACAGAAACCAAAAACTTGCGACGCAGGTTTAGGTCCAAAGATGGCCAATTTTCAGGGTCTTGGAGGGCAACTAGTGCAAGCAGTCATTTGTTTTGGATCGGACTCGTCGTTAGCTTTCCAACGAGTACAAGAACGTCGAAAACGGACACCGTATGCAAAAGTTATACCCGTTTTACTGAAGGTGTGTCAAAACTGAATCCTACTCGGACTCAAGCGGTAAATTATGAAATTTTGGGGAATCGCAAGGCGGGAAACATATCACATACAGTTTTTAATAAAAAATCGTCTGTGATAATTCCAGATTATCACAGACAGTTTTTTATCAAAAACAATCTGTAATAAGCTGATTATCACAGACGGTTTTAAATAAAAAACCGTCTGTGATAATTCCATATTATCACAGACGGTTTTAAATAAAAACTGTTTGTGATACCAGAATATCACAGACAGTTCATCGATAAGAACCATCTGTGATACTCGTTTTCTTCGACGCCATCAACACAGATGGTGTCCAAATTAAAACCGTTTGTGTTAGTGTCGGTTACAGACGGTTTTGTTAAACCGTCTGTGATTTGGCGTCTAGTATTAGGCTTTTTATAGTAGTGTTCTCCTGTCCCTCCAGTAATGCTCCACTCACCGTCTAGTGGAATAGTCCCCATCACCTGAAGCTTGGACCCATTGAACCTATTTTGTGCATGAAAAGGAAATTAATCTTGAATTACTAGAAAGTTTAGAAGGAATATACCATTTAACACTTGAACTATTACATGTGGTGCCATTTCTTCTTTTTGTTTTTTGCAAATATAAGGAAGGACGCGCACATGCACCACACGTACATACTTAAGTGTGCCCCCTTAATTAGCACACATTTAGAATGACAGAGGTCTGGGATAAATCCAAGATCTCACAAAGTTCCTAGTGAGCTGCATGAGCATGTGCGTAATAGGTATAGGTAAGCATCAAGATTTGAATCATGATAGATAGAGTCATACACTCATAACTCCACCACCCCACCAAAAGATGGTTCCCATTACACACGTGGTGACATGGATGAACTAAATTATCTATTAGGCCACAAAAATGTATAGCTATGAAGAAATTTTCAGAGAAGTTGCACGCAATTATTTCCTTATGGGAAAAACTTACTACCTTGTATCCTCTGACACTATGTTCACGGACGTGTACCAGCTATTGCTGGAATTTTGGTCAAAATAGCACTGTTGGTCACAGAAATTCCATATCTAGCCTCTGAAGCATCGCAATTCCACTTCTAGCCCTCTCCCTGACCGCGGGACTACCAGCGCTTGACATGTCCCAATCGTGTAGTCAGGGACCGCATGACTTAGTAGCCACAATAGTCGTGCGGTCCCCGATCGCACGACTTGCATGTCTACAGTAGTCGTGCGGTCAGGGACAACACGACTTGCATGTGTACAATTTTTTTGTTTCAGTTGCTCCTCGTGTTTGATAGTGTAATAAATATTATGATTTTTGTGTGGAGTCATGCACTACTACAGAAAAGGTCATCACAGACGGTTCAAAAATATCATCACAGACGGTTTTGTGAACCGTTTGAATTTATGGGTCAGTGATAATACGAGGTCATCACAAACAGTTTTCGAACCGTCTGTGGTGCAAATATCACAGACGGTTTTCAACTAAAAACCGTCTGTGATAGTTATAATCACAGACGGTTTTTAGTTAAAAATCGCCTGTGATATATAGTTATCACAGACGGTTCTTAACTAAAAACTGTCTGTGATATTTATAAATCATAGACGGTTTTTAATTAAAAACCGTCTGTGATTAACTATCACAGATGGTTTTTAATTAAAAATCGTATGTTTATTGGCTAGCCTCAGGAAATGCTATCCATGCCTTCTGAAACAAGCAGATCAACATGTATATGTATACATCCAATTCACATCTCAATTCATTTCACAAACATAAAACATCCATTTTTATTAAGATTAGAGCCTACCATTACAATATACCAAAACAACGAGCAGGTTACACGACAAGAACAGAGAAAAAGCAAAGATTCGCTATGCCTTCTCGCCCCTGATGCAACGCATGAGCTGGATGTCTTTGACGCCCACCATCGTCGGCATTGATTGAGCGTCTGCACGGTTGGCATGAGCTAGTTGCTTATGCGGTGTCTTGCCTCTCGTAGACTTGTGCGCCGTCTGCAAGGAGGAGGACAGCAAGGAGGAGGAGAACAGCAAGGAGGAGGACAACAAGGAGGAGGAGAACAGCAAGGAGGAGGATAGCAAGGAAGAGAAGACCAGCAAGGAGGCTGGGTTTTGGTTATATTTATAGGGGAGGGAGAGGCGGGAGTTCAAAATTTTTGGCGCGGCAACGGAGAGGCGGAGCTACGATCCGTGGGATGAGGATTGGTGGATTTCTATTGGCTATGATTGGGTTGAGGAGGATCGACGGGCCCAACGGTCAGATTATCACAGATGGTTCTATATATAGAACTGTCTGTGTTGAATGAATATCACAGACGGTTCTATATATAGAACCGTCTGTGAATTAGAGCACAAATTTTATATACCGATGCAATATAAACAACTAGTCTGAAAAGATAAAATAGCAAAGTTTTATATAGCTTATATATACTCATTTGAAAGGTTTCGATGATATTTACAACTTTTCAGTTGAAACAAAATCCAAATTCCAAAAGGAAGACCAAGAAAAAGGGCAAAAACAGACACCAAAAACTTGCGACACAGGTTTAGGTCCAAAAATGGCCGATTTTTGGGGTCTTGGAGGGCAATTAGCGCAAGAGGATTATTTTTTTGGATCGGGCTCGTCGTTAGCTTTCCAACAAGTACAAGAACGTTGAAAACGGACACCGTATGCAAAAGTTATGCCCGTTCTATTGAAGGTGTCTCAAAACTGAATCATACTCGGACTTAAGCGGGAAAATATGAAATTTTGAGGGATTGCAAGGCGGGAAACGTATCACAGACGGTTTTTATTATAAAATCATCTGCGTCTAGTATTAGGCTTTCTGTAGTAGTGATGTTTACCTTGTTGTGCAATTTTTTTTGTAATTATAAACTTTATGAATTTTCATGTGTAATTTATTTTTGCGTGGAGTCTGCAGCAATTTTGTAATATAGAAAACAAGGTGCAAAATATTTTGAAATATATTTTGAGAACACCTTACACATCGTAGATAATTCATGTAGGAAAGATTTTTTTAGATTGTTATTTTTTTTGAAATAAACGGGCAGACAATATAGGTAGGCTGGTCCATTTGCAATAACATTTTGCGATCATGGTATGTTGTTGTAGTGCAACAAATTTGATGAAAAATTTTATGAGGATGACTGAGATAGGAACGATTGGTAAGTAGGAAGGAAAGTGATATTGAGCATGCAAAGAATTGAATGTGAAAAGACACCGAGATTTGATGTTGCTAATAAAAATATATTTCATAACAAACATGGAATAACACGATGCACAGGATTTGGTTACATGCATAAAAATCAACATCATGCACGATGCAACAAACCAAAGTAGTCGTACGATACATATGCGCCTTCTTGACAAAGCGTGCACGCCTTGAGATGAGCTTTTGTCTCCCGACGTATACGCTTGGTTTGCTCACTGTGGCAGTGCTCTTCCTCACAGATCTCATATGCCCTTTTGTCATTCCACTCCTTATAGTCGAGAGTCCACTGGTTATGTGGGTGGATCTCTAGGTCGATCCACTTGCGGCTAGGACCAAGTCAGTAACAATAATATTGAGGCAGTAAACATAATGCTCAGAGAGGTGAAATAAAATTTGGTTTGACATGTTACATAAGAGCTGCAACAAAATTTAATACCTAGTTACTTGCACGCATCCTATTTTACATGTGAAACCGTGTTATATATATATGCCGAATATTGAAGTGTGATCACATGATATGTCTAGACAGGAGTATCAAGCATCATTTTGTTTTAAAATAGACTGTGCTGAAAACAGTACAAGGCCTTATAAAGAAGATGTTTTCAGCAAATCGCATATTTGTCGATTCTGAATAGTTAATTGTACGATGAGAATAGGCAATATCGAAAAGACCAGCTATAAGCGCCCTGCACCGGCTAGGACCCAAGTCCTCCATCGATGTGGACCGGTTCTAGCGTTCTATAAATACAACCCCTCCTTCCCTCTTCGAATACACAACGACACGAAGGGAAGAGCTAGATCTTATATCCTTGCATCGATAATACTTCTTCCCTTACTGTGAAACACCCTAGCCATGGCCTATTATGCAATCGCTCCTCTTCTATGTGCACTCGTGCAAAAAGAGCTTTATATGCACCTATACCTGAATCAAGTGACTAACTACTAGGAAACGGATCATTCCTCACGGTTCAAAACCGTCAGGAAAATACAAACAACCGTCAGGTTAAATATCCCTGACGGGTTCCCGTCAGGCAAATCCCCTCAGGGCTAGCAGGAAAGGAAAATTAAATTTGGCTGACGGGTGCCCGTCAGGGATATTTAACCTGACGGTTTTACCCGTGAGGAAAATTATTTAACCTGACGGTACTATACCCATGAGGAAAATTATTTAACCTGACGGTTCTACCCGTGAGGAAAATTATTTAACCTGACGGTACTGTACCCGTGAGGAAAATTATTTAACCTGACGGTACTGTACCCGTGAGGGAAATTATTTAAACTGACGGTACTATACCCGTGAGGGAAATTAGTTAAACTGACGGTACTATATATACACGTGAGGGAAAACTTAATTTTTCTCACGGGCCAAACTGTCAATAAATTTAATTTCATTGACTGTTTATGCTACCGTCAAGAAAATATAGGCTGACGGTTTGAACCGTGAGCAAAATTGATTTCCTATGGCAGAAAATTTTGCATTCACTTATAACAGATTTTTTCAGCCACAATGAATAACTTACAAGATAAGCATTGATATCTAAATCTTACACATCCGTGCATCATATAATCAAATTAATCACAACACCATCCTTGCATCGATCAAGAAACATATAATTAAACAAACATATAAAAAGTTCAGTTTTCATAAACAATCCCTACATTGATTCATGTTCACACAAGCATACCAATTCATAAACATCACCTCCAGATTAGTTCATCCATCCAAAAAACATCTAAAATGAAGTACCACATACAAAAGTCTCTATTTCCATTACATTCAAGTTCAGCTAGTCAAAAGAACTACAAGAGATCACTGAAAATCACATGGCAGCATGGTTGTTGTCGCCATCAATGTCGCCACTGCAGTTGTCCCTGTCGTTTACATCAACGTTACCATCGACAGCACCGTCATCCGGTTCTGAGCCCACATGAGAGGATCCAGTCCCAGTCCCTTGCTGCAAGGTGAAAACATTATGTCAACTTAAGTTGAAGAAGCTGTAATAGCTTGTAGTGTTGTTTGAATTATCACAGTCCTATATTAAATACACATCTCACAATATCATGTCTTGTACAACATGCACGGTAGGTAGTTTTCATAACTACATAAAAGACCATAGCAACAGAAAAGGAAAAATCCACATGACTATACGTAATCATCCCAGAAATGCATGTGAAGATCTAAGTGTTCTTGTTAATTCAACAAAAATTGTGCAAAGAAGGTAGGCATATACTCAAGATTAGTTTAGCCTCGTAAACAACTCACAAGTATGGGTGTACTAACTAGTAGAGAAGTCATTTGGCACCTTATCATCAACTATAAGTAAATGAGATTCAGGTTATTGCCATGTTTAGAACATTCAACATGAGTCCACTCACTCACTGCTGTACTACTTATTGACAGTCTGACATACCAAAAATGATTAGTTGTATAGTACACATGGTCCTTTGTATGACAAAGGTGATAGGTGGAAAGTACCACTTGAAGTTGAACTCTAGAACAAGGCAAAATAATAGTTCGTACGGAATTTTGTTTGTACACAAGGCAATAATTGTAGGTATTAAACGATATTACCTGTGCTTGTGTAGGTGTTCCACGGCGTAGCATCTCTGGTGGTGGTTGTTCACCCATCTTCTCAAAAAGCATCTACGTGGTGAAACATCACATGCATGCATGTATTTAATCAGACATTTGCTTTCACGTATTCATCGCATGAGATAGTTATAACCAGGTATAAATAAATACAGTTTCCTTTCTGAATTAATATTCTCAACATGATAACAGTAGTTGATGTTGCTTGTTTGTTCAATTCAGCATGGATCTATTATATGTGTACCCTAAATCTTTTCCCAACCGCCAAAGCACCTTGGATTTAAGGGTCTCGAACCATTGGCGATAAGAACTAAGAAGGCAACAGTGGAAGACATTAGTTATGTAAATTAAGTCTTTGTGCTAACAAGGCAATGTAGTTTTAAATAATTTGGTTGCGATGTGGTCGAACCTCCAAACTAATCCTACCCTCATCCACTTGGCGGTTTACTAATTAACCTAATCACCTCACAAAGCGCGGCGTTAAACTAATGCCCCTACTTGTACAAGCATATAATGCCTTTTGTCCGAGTCTGCGGCCTTTGTTTCCTGCAGATTCTAATTCTAAACTTTGACTTCTGACTCCTGCGTATCATCACAGGCAGCCAATGGACAATTTAAACTTTCTACAATTCTGGTTGATATAGTAACACCCAGCTGACTGCAAGTTTAAATTCCCGCCCTCACCTAGCTTTTACGTGATTATGATATGCTCAAAATATTTGCAAGTTGGATCTTTAAAATAAGGCAATATTGAGAGTACAAAACAAAATGAATACAAGCAAATTAAGGACAGGAGTTGCTAGGCATTATTACCAAGATCATCTGGCGGTGAACTTCTTGAGTCTGGAGTAGTTCTTGATTATGTCAAAGCACATTTCGATAAGAGATAGAACTGGATGGCCTGATGTTTCTTGATTTAGCAGCTGCTAGAACAACATCCTTTTTGATAGCACCATTCCCTATTGGTACACGGCCATGGGGCATGCCACCATTGATGTTGTACAATATGCTTTCATCGAGTGGTCGCTGCTCCCAATCATCTTCGTGTTGAGCCATAGCAGCAGCAGAGTAATCATCCTAGAACAAAAGTAACATTTCAGAAAGAGAAAATTAGCTCAGTACTATTATAGTTAATGATTCCATGTGAAAGTGGCATGTGGCCTAATATTTTTCAACTCGACGATCTTTGTGTTTGTTCTGAGCAATATTGCCCTTTAAGAAATTTGCTTATTAGGAGCAGGAACCAGACTGGTTCTGTTTTTGTGAACCCTCCAGCATCTAGAAGCTAGCTATTTTGGTGTAACTGCTTATGTATGTATGTAACAGTAGTGTAAACTAAAGCAGTGCGGGCATCATAGCATTTGTAAATATGAGCATGCATGCTGTGTTAGATCTCCTTGTAAATCATGTTTAATGTGTACTAGCTGCTATTTGCTTGGAACTGATCACCATAGAGACAGTTGTTCTTGGTTAAAATGGTGCTCTTTTCCCTTTCAAGTTTGAAAGAAAACAATTGTTTTTCCCTGCACATCATATATACAGCTATTGTGCACAGTGTCATCAATTAAAGGGAGAAATCTACTCTACCTCTACACTACGATGAGTACACAACCATTTTATATCTTGTGGATCCAGCAGAAGGCTAGACACTACTATGAATAAGATGATCATCTAAATACAAGCTAGGGATAGGTGTGCACTTACAATGTATTTCTGTGCTTTCTGGCTGCTGATTGGACCACTACTACCACTACTATCCACATTCTTCATGCCTGATTTCATTACAGCATATGTGTTTAGCCAAGTAGCCTTCTCTGGCCCGTATTTGTGTTCCTACAACATGGTGAAACATGTGTTATAAGTTGTAATGCGACATGTTTTGTTAATTGTCATGGTCTGAAGAGCTTGATTCATACCAGATATTGTTGGGTCTCCACGTGTGGTCGCGAACCTCCTCGATTTTGAGCAACATCGTCAGATTTCAACCGTGCTTCCTGGCCTCTCTTTCGTTTAGTCTTGAATTGCTCGGTGCACCAATGACGACAAAGATGTGGCCATACTATGTCATTGCACCACCAAATCTTACCATCCAAGTATTGCTCATACTGGAGTTCCCTTGGACGTGCCAACGTGTCATCAATATCCTCTCCTTGTTTTCTGTAGTACTCCTTGACAGCATCAACACGAGCTTGATACATCATATGCTTCACACGGTCCACAGCATAATTTTCGAACACAAGATCTGCTTCTTCCTTGTCGTTGGTGCTTACTTCGAACAAATGCTACATAGAGAACAAGGGTAGTTACTAGCTAGTAGTCCACTAAAGTATGTATGTATATGAACTAACTAGTAAATATTAGTTACCCAAAACTCTCGCTTTACTCGATCTGCAGCGGTTATTCCCTCATCGTCTTCATTGACATAATAATCATCCCATGTCAATGCAGGACGGCTATTGAAGATAGTACCATGCTCATCCTTGTCGTCCACAACACCTGGGTACTCATGTTAGATAATAACTCCAAGTTGTGCTTGATATGTGTAGTCTTTCTTGGGCTGGTAATTGGTATACTTGAATTGCCTACATAGGAACACGTCAGCATAATTCAATACTTGAATGACAGGAAACAAATCCCAAAAAGAACAAATCCAGCATAGTGGTGAACTTTGTTACAGCAGTGGTGAACAAATCCAACTGATGATATACTAAATACTGCACGTCTGTACGTACTATATCACAGTATTCGTGTAGGATGGCTAGTAGTGTATGTCCAGCAATCATTGCACACACAATAAAACAAACTTCATTTGTTCTTTTATCCTTAACTTTTAAACGTCTGTACGTCCAGCATTGTATCACAGTATTTGTGTCCATTTCACAATAAAACAAACGTCTGTACGCATTGTATCACAGTATTTGTGTCCATTTCATAATAAAACAAACTTCATCTAATGCTTCGACAGTGTATGTCCAGCAATCATTGCACACACAGACCAGCAAGATCGATGTACAAACTTTTATCCTTAACTTTTAAAAAGGCCAGTTTGGTCCCTCAACTTATACCTTTTACTCAAACTAATTGTTTGTGAAAATAAAAGGGCAATAGAACACATTGGAAATACTGTATTTCATTAATTTATAATGTAGTTCCTATAATGCAGTTTGTACTCACTTGTCACCCTGAGGTATTAGGGCAATCTTGCCGGCACGTGATGGCATATATAATTTGGTCCGTGACTTCTTCTTCCTCCCCCTTTGTTGAGCAGCTTCATTGCTCCTTTGGGAGCCATTGCCACTACAATTACTGCCAACATCGCTTCTCCTTTCCGAGGCACAACCTTCAGGTCGGCGACCTCCACGTCGAATGGGACGAATATGATTCATATCCTGCATTGTTAAAATATGAAGTTAGTGCCAATTTATCAATATTTACATATACAAAGCATAAAATAAAATGCAATCAAATGACCACATGGAAAATCAAAACAAAAAGATATCACGAAACAGAGAATAAGTTAATTGGTAGTTCCAATAGTCCAGCTCCAAACATCAAACAAACATGTACAAACTACAGAAGGTATTTTACAAGAAACAATTCAAGCACAACAACAGGAAATTTAGAAATCATTTGGATCATAAGTTGGAGGTTGGAGCTCCTCATCTTCATCCTCATCATATTCATATTCGTCTTCAACAATTTCTTTTTGAAGATCAACATTCTGGTGTTGCAAAAATTCCAAATCTTTTGGATTTGTTATTTCATCTGAGATCAATGGAAGTGTAATTTCGAAGTCATTCCCTAAGTCGATGACAAAGGTGCCTTGCAAACCATCCTCCTGATAGAACTCCATTTGTTCTATTGGTCCTTCAGAAGGGTTGATAGAACCACCATCCGTACTATTTGGAGCAATATATCCATGTGGGGCTACATGATATGCAACCCACCATTCCAATAAATCCGGTCTAGTCTTACACGGGTATGGCAGGTAATAGACTTGTGTAACTTGACTTGCCATGACAAATGGATCAAAATTTGAAAGCCTAGATGTGTGATGGACCTCTATCAAGCCCAAATTTTCAGTTCGCCTAACTCCATTTGGTGTTGGATCAAACCAATGGCAATCAAATAAAACCACTCAAGATGCATCTTTGCCTTCCCAAGTAATTTTTATGATGTCTTCAATCACACCATAATACTCCAACACATTGTTGTTCTCGTCAACACTAGACACACAAACACCACTGTTAGTTGTAGTCAGTCCAGATTTCCCGCTCTCATACTTTGATGAGCGAAATCTAAATCCATTCACATCATAGCATCCATAAGTGGCAACTCTTGTGCGGAAACCATAAGACATTTGGCGTAAGGTATTAGGAATGGTAGATAACTTCATGCACTGCAAATAGACAATTAGCTTTAGGTGATTTCAGATTGGTACAAAGATGTTTCTCAAGTGTCATAAGTTGAAGTGTTGACGATGATTACTTGAGTTTTAAACCAATCAAAAACATTGGGACCCGGATGCATAGGGCGGCTCGATTTCCAACCATTTAACCTTAAATCCCGAAGTTGCTTTTCAATTGGTTTCATTCTGCTCTTCCAATGTTCTTTACAAAATTTACTACATAAAAAGAGTTAGTTGTAATTACATACATATAATTAAAGAAATGTAAGTTGGGTTGCATAATTTCAGCACATACTCGAAGTAATCATCCATGTCTGGCACATTTGTCAATATGTACAGGAAAGCAACCTTGTACTCTTCTGTTGTGAAATCACGACAGCCACGAGGGCTAATGCATCGACCCGGGTATTGAAATATGACAAGGTCACATGAACTTTGAAATGTGGAGGCACCATCATCGTACCGAGGCATCTTGTTTCTAATTGACCGAACTTTAGGGTTAAAATATAGTGATAGAAAATTTGTAGCCTCCTCAACTAGGTAAGCCTCAACAATAGAACCCTCCACTCGAGCCTTATTCCGTACTTTCTTCCTAACTTTTTGTATGTACCTACATGGAGTAGACCAATTAATTACATATATCATTAGGCTAGAAAGATAAAATAGCGGTATTAATTATTTTACCTCTCATATGGGTACATCCAGCGGGCCAGGACAGGGCCTCCTAGTCGAGCCTCATAAGGAAGATGTATGATTAGATGTTGCATCGGATTAAAGAACCCAGGAGGAAATATTTTCTCTAGTTTGCATAGAAGCACTGCAATATTCTGCTCTAGTGAGGTTATGTCATCCTTGCTAATCTCTTTAGCACACAACTTCCTATAGAAAAAACTGAGCTCAGCCAAACATAGCCATATATTTTCAGGAAGGAAGCCACGGAATGCAACTGGTAGCAAACGTTCCATGAATATATGGAAGTCATGACTTTTGAGGCCAAATATCTTCCTTTGTAGAAGGTTAACGCCTCGCCTAATATTGGATGCATATCCATCAGGAAACTTCAATGCTTGAAACCACTTAAGGATCTTTGTCTTGTCATTATTATTGATGCAAAAAGGTGCCCTAGGCTTGTGCCACTTCCCATTGTTCTTCAGCTCCAAGTGCAGTGAAGGACGGTGACAAATCTCAGCTAAATCTTGTCTGGCCTTCACATTATCCTTGGTCTTATCGGGTATGTCAAAGCATGTGTTCCATATAGTTTCAGCTACATTTTTCTCATTGTGCATCACATCAATGTTGTGTCGAAGCTTCAATTTATTGAAGTATGGAAGTTGCCAAAAGCAACTTTTGTGGGTCCAATGGTGAAGTTTACCAAAGTTTTTCGTATCACCTACAAACTTGTCTATTTGGGCTTCGACTTCCTCTCCCCTTAAATGCCTTGGTGCCTCCTCAAGTACTACTGTGTTCTTTCGAAATGCATTACCTTGGGTCCTGAATTCATGGTCTCTAGGTAGGAAATGTCTATGACAATCAAACCAGCAAGCCTTACGACCATTACGGAGTTGAAATGCTTTCTTGTCACCCAAGCATTCGGACACGCAAACGAACCATGTGTGCTCCAACCAACAAACATACCATATGCAGGAAAATCATGAATCGACCATAGATATGCTCCCGCATTGTAAAGTTTTGCTTAAGTGAAGCATCCCATGTTTGTACCCTCCCACAACTTGATAAGTTCGTCAACTAAAGGTTGCATTAGAATATTTATTTTTTCCCGGGATGTTGGGGCCGGGATAACAAGGCCAAGGAATATGTACTCGGCTTCAACAGAATGCCGTGAAATATTTAATGGAGCCACAAACACCGCCAACATGAGTAAGGAGCAGCACCCAAACTAAATGGTGTGAAACCATCTGTTGCTATAGCAAGGCGTACATTTCTAGGATCACATGCAAAGTTTGGGAAGTCCTCGTCAAATTGTTGCCAAGCTTCCCCATCACATGGGTGCACCATCTTACGGACGTTGGTGACTATGCGACCGCATTAGCTTTCTTTGTCTCCTCGTGTGCATACAACCTTTGTAGTCTATCTATAATGGGTAGGTACCGTAATACTTTACGTGGGACTTTATTATGGCCTACCTCATAGCGAGAGGTATCACATAAGTCACACTTGTCTTTGTGCTCATTATCTTTCCAGTAAAGCATGCAGTTATTATAACACACATCAATTTTCGCATATGGCATTCCGAGACCCTCTAACAACTTTTTTGAACGGTAGAAGTCCTCGGACAACTTAGACTCCGGAGGCAAAAGTTCATGAATTATTTGTAATACATCGTCATAGTGTGCAATTGACATATTGTATTGTGACTTCATAGCTAGCAAACGAGCGACAGCAGACAGACTTGAGTGTGTTGTGTTCTCATGGACTAGTTCGTCAGTGCTAGCGACCATTCTATAGAAAGCCTGGGCAGAGGCCGTTGGCTCCTCATCAATTCCCGGTGGATGGTCACCGCCTAGGTCAATCAACAGATTGTCCATCCGATTACATTCATTGATTTCCTCGTGATCTATTGAAGGGTCATGTTCATCATGTGTTGTCCATGTTTGATAGTTTGACCTAAACCCATATTTACTTAGGTGCAACTCTACAATATGCCTGTTGTGCCTAAAATACTTCCTGCACATTGCACATGGACACTTAATGGTGTCACTTTCAACTATCCTAGGATTTGAGAATGCATGATCTAAGAACTGAGTAGTTTGTTCAATCCATTCATTTGAGGGAGCTTTACCACGCTGCCAGCCACTATACATCCATTCATGGTCTGCCATGAAATAGTTCTGTGTGCATAACATGAATATATCAGGCATAAAATTATATTTATTAAAACTAGGTATGTTGCATCTGTGTACAATTGTATATCAGCCACTATATTTGCATTTGTATATCAGCCACTATACAATTGTTTTAATGTATCAATTATCAATGGTCGATGGACAGATGTGTATATGAATATACCTTGGAGAGGGTGTATGCTGCCAGGAGGGTGCACGTCACGATCCCAACGTAGGTGATCTTCTCCCACTTGGCCGTCTCATCTACGAGAGAAGATCAAAGGCTGTGGGTATTTCTGATTCCTTCCTGGTAAAGCTGTGGGTATTTTTTCGATAGAGACGCACTCACATCCTGAAAGGGGTAAGTTTAGTGCAATGCAGCAAACAGGATTACTCCATGAGTAGAATGAATACAAGCAACCATACCTTATCAAACAATCCAACCATAATGACACGTAATGCTGTGAAAATGACATTATATAAAGATTGGAACCAATCATCATAAAACCGTGCCCCGGAAAAGCCAGTTTGGAAAGTGAACCAGAACTGAGTTAGTGTAAATGTCAGATTCTTGTAGAAGAAGTACGAGATAACCTGAAACAGAAAGTGTCGTATTTAGATTTTTGAACTATATAGAAGGCTACAAGGTAAGCAACCATAAGCATGATAGATATGAAAAAATCAAAAATAAACTGCGTTTACAAGATATGAAAAAAGGGGGGGAAATATTGATATGATTACATGATAGATATACCCCCACATTCGGTAACTTTTTAAGAATTTTTGTTTACATGATTGGGTTTACATACAGATATATAGGAGTTACACCGGATCGATACCATACAAAAAATGCATATTTTGTGAAGTAGTACGTCTTTTTTTACGGGAAGGGGAAGTGATATACATCTAGTACTTCTAAGTTATTGGTTTTGTCGATACCTTAAGTTGTAGTACCAGTACTTCATATATTGCAGACCTATAGTAGAAAGAACAAATCAAAGCAACAAGATCACATATGTGCTACAGTAACTGAAGTAATTTTTGTTGGATTTGGGACGAGCTGTACCATATACGACAATTGCAAACAAGACAGAACAATAATCTTTTTGTGGTGCGGAAGTCACACCTTTTCTGATTCTTGCTTGAGTATTTATGCTGGGGTGTCGAGGGGTAGGGCAGATTTGGGGCGGCGGACCGGAGCTGCGGCGTCGGGGGTGGGAGCTCGGGAGGCGGGGCTGGGCCGAGCTGGGCGTCGAGGCGCGGGCCGAGCTGGGCGTCGGGAGGACCTGGGAGGCGGGCGTCGGGGCAGACCTAGGCGGCGGGGTGAGGGGATGGGGCGGAGGAGGCGGGCGAGGGATGGGGAGGAGGAGAGCAGATCGATGGGGGCGCGTGGCGGCGGAGCTAGGCGTCGGGAGGACTGGGAGGCGGGGTGGCGGGCGAACTGGGAGGCGGGGCGACGGCGAGGGGATGGGGCGGAGAGGAGGCGGGCGAGGGGATGGGGAGGAGGGGCGCGCGCGCGGGCTGGGCGTCGGGAGGACTGGGAGGCGGGCGGACTGGGAGGCGGGCGACGGGGCGGGGATGGGGCGGAGAGGAGGCGGGCGAGGGGATGGGGAGGAGGACGCGCGCGGCGGCGGAGCTGGGGCGTCGGGGAGGACCTGGGGAGGCGGGGCGGCCGGCGAGGGGATGGGGGTGGAGAGGAGGCGGGCGAGGGGTTGGGGCGGAGAGGAGGCGGGCGAGGGGATGGGGAAATTTGGGGAAAAACTTAGGTTTTCAGTCAGCGCGGTTCCCGCACAAAATTAGTGGGCGCGGCCGGACTGGATTCAGAAGCCTCACGGGCTGAAAAAGCCTCACGGGCTTCTCTGTAATTATCCTCACGGTTTACTTAATACCGTCACAAAAATAGTGTATTTTCCTGACGGCTTAAGGAGCCCGACAAAAAAATGTATTTTTGTGACGGTGATACGTGGGTCCGTCACAAAAAATGATATCCCTCACGTTTCATATGGGCCCGTCAGGAGAATTCAAGCCCGTGAGGGATGATCCGTTTTCTAGTAATGTACGGGACAAAACGCCAACCAATTAGTAGTGATAGACCCAAGCAATCCTCAACACTTCGGTGAAACTGCCATTAATGATTGGTCTATAACCGATGGACCTGGGCCAAATGCAAATATTGTCGGACGTGCGCAAGGTTTGCATATCCAATCAAGTCTAACCAGCGTTAGATGGTACACGTCCATGAACATTGTGTTCGAGGATACAAGGTAGTAAGTTTTTCCCTTTACAAAACAATTGCATGCAACATCTCTAAAAAAATTCTTCGTAAATATACATTTTTGTGGCTTAATGGATAATTTAGTTCATCCATGTCACCATATATATGTAATTGTGGGGTGGTCGAGCAATGGCTATGGGTGTATAACTTCACCCACCGGGGTTCAAATCCTGGTGTGTTCAACTTTATGCACATGTGTGTATGCCTCACTAGGAGCTTTGTAAGATCTTGGATTTATCACTGGCGTCTGTCATTCAAGATGTGTGCTAAGAAGACACATTATTGTGTGTGCGGTGGTGTATGTGCATGCATGGTGGTGCTTGTGCGTATTCGTCTTCCTTGAATTCGCAAAAAAAAAAAAAGGCACCACATATAACTCTTCGTGTGTTAAATGCTATATTCCCAACTTTCTAGTTATGCAAGATTAATTTCCTTTTTTGCACAAAATAGGTTCAATGGGTCTACACTTCAAGTGATGGGGACTAATGCACAAGACGGTGATCAGTGGAGCATTACTGGAGGAACCGGAGAACTTGTTTTGGCACGCGGTATTGTCGAGCGTAAATTAGTCTCCTGGAGCGAACCGCGTGGCATTGCGGCGACCTATGAACATAAAATTCATGCATTCTACACTCCAATGAACTCTGTAAGTTGAATATTAAGTGCTTGAAATCGATGCTGTTTATCTCTTTGTATACGTTAAGTTCCACTGTATTTCAATACTTCATACAAATTCCTTTTAATGCTATGTATGGAGATTTGTTTACAGGTCGATGGTGTTTTGGACAACGTTATCAAGAAATTGTAGTCTTACAATTTTAAAAAGTAGTTTTCACGACAAATTAAACGGCGCCATTTTTATATGGCCAATCTGCATTATTTCGTATTTTTGTATGTCTTTGTTGTTCATGTTAAAATATTTCTTACTGCATGCGTCGATAGTACCACGTCGGGTCGAAATATAAATGTACATATTGATCAACATGAAGCTTGACAAAATTCACAAACACTAACACTCAAAGTAATCCCAAAAATTTATATAGTGCTATGTACCTCAATACTATGTCTTGTTTTATGTACCACACACATTCGACTTAGTTCTTGAAATTTCGCAGGTAACCTTGTACCATCTTGTAGTACATCCATGAGTTGTTGGATGTAATATTTCGATGTTCACCCAATAGGATAGCTACCCATGTTAAGCAAACCACATGACACAACATTAAAAAAAGAACTGAAAAAATCATGTAAGATACAATACATACACAAATTAGTGAAACCATAGGAAATTTGGTGTTAAAACTCTTCCGAGCCTGAGAGAAACAAATGAGACAAATGTTTCAAAGTACCAAAAAACTAGCTATTCATCCACTTACAAAATCCATGACAGAATACATGAGTTAGTAAACCTGTAGCAAATTGGACAACTCTGCAGGAGCTGAGGGATACAGAAAACACGAATGGCCCAGTAAATAGTGATAATCTATATATACCAGCTAACTATAATTGGAATGCATACAGATATTGAAATGTTCCCACGAAAAAATTATCTAAGAAAGAATACCACTACTACAGAAAAGGTCATCACAGACGGTTCGGAAACGTCATCACAGACGGTTTTCTGAACCGTCTGAAATTATGGGTCAGTGATAATCAAAGGTTATCACAGACGGTTATCGAACCGTCTGTGATATTGATATATCACAGACGGTTTTTAGTTAAAAACCGTCTGTAGCAATACGAAGCAACAAGCATCAATAATAGAATCAATAACATTCTAAACATGAATATGTATGACAATGTAGAAAGCATGTATCAATTAAGACTAGCAACAAGCTCAAGTTTTAATTGATTAATTTGTGTTCTCAAATTGTAGGGTTGCACAAGATTAATCTTGGCCATCCCGCTACTAAATCATATACTCTTCCTTGATTGGTTATGCCAAATAATGAATTCAGTCATTTGAGCTCTAGATACAAACTCTACAATCTCAAGATCAATATATCCAGCATGCATATATTCAGACAGCAGTATTTAATGAAGCAAATCCATCCAAATACAAGTTAACTTTCACTCAATGAATTAGTCTTTAACTTGTCAAAATTAATTCCTAACAGATCAGTATATGGATTTGCTATAATATGAAAACACCAAGAACCGAATGGCACAAGAACAATATATCAATGTCTAGAGAATGTCTTCCAGAGTACAAACTTAATTGTGATAACAGAGTTGACAGTAATTAGAGCTCAAAGACTAATTTAACCAATCTCAGTATATGATTTATATCATCATCGAGCAACAACCAATCCCACAAGCAATCTATGTCTCCCAGTGCACAGCCCACACAGATTGCATACAAAAACCACAGACTCACTCACAAGACCGGTGATATTCAAATCACCGAAGAACAGGGCTAGGGAGGCGGCGGCGAGGGCTCGGGAGGCGGCAGCGACGACGAGCTTGGGGAGGCGATGGCCGGGAGGCGGCGGCGGCGGGCTCGGAGACGGCAGCGACGACGGGCTCGGGAGGCGACGGGCCCGGGAGGCGGCGGCGGCGACGGGCTCGGGAGGCTACGGCCGGGAGGCGGCGGTGACGGGCTCGGGAGGCGATGGGCCCGGGAGGCGGCGACGACGGCTCCGGAGGTGACGGCCGGGAGGCGGCGGCGACAGCCTAGGGAGGCGGCCGCGAGGCTCGAGGAGGCGGCGGCGAGGGCTCGGGAGGCGGATCGATTTAGATATAGAATAACTGCAGAATACACAGAAAACCCTAGCCAGAGGGTATATATAGGGGATTATCACAGACGATTCTAAGTTTAGAACCGTCTGTGATAAGCCTACTATCTCAGACGGTTCTAAACTCGTAACCGCTCGTGATAAGGCGATTCTGAACGATCTGTGATATTAATGTATGAGACAGCGGTTATATATGAAGCGTCACGGTCTGTGATATTAATGTATGAGACGGGGCGGTTCTATACGAAGCGTCACTGGTGGTTTCAAATATGAACCGTTTGTGATAATGCTTGTATTTGCACGCACTATTCCATTTCTTCGATCTAAACTGTCCTCTCCCTCATCTTCTTCGATCATCACCACATTCGAGAACTCAGCGGCTGATCCTCCAACTCCAAAAGTTGAAGAAGAAACATATGAAGCCCAGAAGATTAAAATCTAGGAATCTCTTTTTCTCTTAGATTTGTAATAAATTAAATTTTCCTTGAATTAAAATCTGGGAATCTCTGTTTGTCGAACTTTTGTAATGAATTAAATATGTCTTGAATTAAAATATGGGAATCTCTGTTTGTCGGACTTTTAATTTGGAGGCCGTCTGTGGTGTTTGTGGCGGGAAAAAGGAGTATCATAGACGGTTTATGTTTAAAAACCGTCTGTGATATTTCATTATCACAGACGGTTTAGCGGTAAGAACCGTCTGTGATACTCCTTTTTCCAACCACAAATACCACAGACGGCCTCCAAATTACAACCGTCTGTAATAGTGTTAATCAGAGACGGTTTCACAAAACCGTCTGTGATGAGGCGTCTACTATGAGGCTTTCTGTAGTAGTGTACAAAAATTAGTCAACCTATAAAAATTAAATTGGTATTAAAACTCTCCTGGCTTAATATAAGGTGAAGCATCACTATTTAACATATCATTTTATCTTTTTTGTTTCTCACAAGTCACATCTACAAATTTGTAGTTATATATGTAATATACTTTTGGAAGTATGTTCGTGAATAGTTTCACAATGTTCTAACTTTTTACAAATTCCATAATTCCAACTATGCTTAACTAGGATAGCTAACCTACGATAGCAATTTAAAGACGTCGCATGTTTGGGCGATTGGCCCGGCTCTTATGAATCTCAACATTTCATAACTATTCCACAAATTAAAGGAGCATGATCACACATCAAACTAATTCTTTTTCCTACTTTACAATATCTTATGCAGGATCCTGATGAGAGATGTAACTGTTGGAAGCTGGGGGCTTGACAAGTACAGACTGCGATGTGCGCTTTCTGCGAAGTTTATTGGTAGACTGTTCTTCATGCCAGAAGATTGTCAACTTGAATACCATTTTATTTTGATGTTTATTTCCTAAATTAATTGGATTGAGTCTGTATTTGGAACCGTACTTATAGGTTCCATGGTTTCTCGTGCTATTTATTTCTGTGGTTTTAATTTGTGTCATGTTCTCCATCAAACTCATCCGGGTCTGATTAGTAATAAAGTGGAGATTGGTCAGCTAAAAATGTGTACGGCATCTTCGTTTACATGATTTTTGTGACAAAAATTCTGCAGTCGGTCCCTCTGTTTGCGAGCCCTCATCTCACAGCATCGCTCTTTAGTTGTCAACCACCGTATGGGTCGACAGAAATCATAGAGTACCATTCACGGATCGCAACATAATTAAGAAGTATATGCAAATCCAACTTTCTTCACTGCTGCTTTGACTGGGGCCGGGATTTGTCCTGTGTTGGGGATCTACTCCTGATGCGCCTCTCTTGCATAAGCATATTCTGTGGCCGTGCACGGAGGTAGAGACAACGGCAGTCTCTGGTAACCCTCCACATCATCTACGGTACTCCCACAATCTTTAATGCTTGCATAGGCTTAAGAAATATGGTGATCAACGCTATATCTCACCTTTGTAGACAACTTGTGTTGCTTGTTTGCAACAATGTAACGCATGCAAGTTTACTTTCACACGGCCGTTCACATAAATGCAAGAAAGCGTTCACAGGTATGAAGTTGAGCTCAGAGTTCAGATGCATGAAGTTGAGCTAGTTGCAGTTCACATGATGTTTTTCCTTCTGCGGTCAGTTTGCAAGAAAATAAAGAGTGCATGCCTGCCAATTTCGACAGAGCCGTCAGTAGGAAAAAAATAGAACATGTATCTGCCTTCGGCCTACAACACCATTATGTTATGTTCCAAACAGTAGCAGAGCTCAGGCTCGCAAGATATGTGTACCAGTTCTCTAATTCTGATAGTTCAGCGCTAAATGCAAGAACTATCACAACGTTTACTAGTCTCCTAATTCTGATAGAAAATATATCTTCGACAAACATGTACTAAACTGCAAGCAAACCAGTAGAGGAGAGCACTCTTTCTCCTCGAACATGATAAGTTACTAGTCTCCTAAACGAAGAGTGACTGAGAACATATTAAAAGTATCAATGTAATGTTTGTTCCTTTTTCAGGACTTTTCTCCAGAATCATCTGGTTCCAGCTATGTAGAGAATATATAGCAGACATCAAGGTAAGCCTGATGGATATAGGTGGATGCAAAGCTAATATGACATATGGGGGTGGAATAAAATGATGACAGCTACTGTGAAATTTTCCGACTGGGAGGACATGAAATTTAGGGCAAACAACACCTTCTTCATGCTTTGATTTCACGAATTCAGATATTCTACCAATATCCTTGTAGCACACAGAAAATCCACCAGTTAGCACCTCTTTCAGCACTAAAAATAGAACATGTATCTGCCTTCGGCCTACTTCAACAGATATAAGGGTGTAACTTTTCTCCATTGACAAAATATATGCATTAATTTTGCCTAAGTTTGAGAGAGCTTCTAATTTTTTCCTAAGGTTGGAACAGAGGAAAATTGATGGAACAGATTGAAGCTTGAACCCGGACGGCGGCAACAAGAGCCGGAGGTGGAAGGGAGCCACGTCCGCGGTGAAGACAGCACCACCGGGCAAAATGCCCTGCCTCACCACAACGAAAATATCGTGGTGAGTTTTGGCAGGCCACGACTCCATGGTCGCTGGCGAGGCAATTGAAGCATTTGCCAAACAACCGTGAAGGAAGGTGCGACGAGGCTGCCCTTGCCGACGACTTAATCCGTCGATCACGTTCGCCTTGCAAAAACGGGCAAGAAGCAACCCGATGGCCAACTGCGAGACACATGAAGCATTGGCCGAACAGACTTGAGGAAGGCGAACAGTTGGTGGGCGGCAAGGGCGAGCAGCGGCTCAAGACAGGAGGAGAGGGGCTAGGAGGGGCGGCTGGTGGGGATGGTGACGGTTATGCGAAGCAAAGTTCAAGGCGAGGAGGAAGGTGCGACGCCGAGTCGTTGATAAGTGCGGCGGCAACGTTGTTGATGGCGCGGAGGCTGAGAGCGGAAGCGAGTGAGGAGCAGCGGTGCTAGGAAGGAGGGGACCGCGTTTGGCGCCGGGGCGCCGGCAGCGAGCCCGCGTGGACATCCAGCAGGCGACCGCGACGGGCGAGGGAGAAGTCGAAGATGAGGAGGAGCAGAGGCGTGGACGACCAGATATGATAGGCGGCAATGGTGGAGCGAGGCCCGCCAGCGGGTGGTGCTGGCGGTAGGAAGGCCGGGGAAGCTAGCGCGAGCAGAGAAATAGTGGGCGGCGACGGTCGGTGGAGGATGGCGAGGGAGTGGGAAGGCGGCGTGGGTGGACGCCGCCGGATGGACCATCCCCTCACCTCCGGATGGAGCTTCCAAGAACTGCCCCCACGCTTCATGAACCATCCCCTCACCTCCGGATGGAGCTTCCCTGTTTCCCCTGCGTATCTCCCTCCCTGTCCCCCTTTCACGTGTGGGCATAACATTTATTCCCTCCCACAGGCGCCAAAAACAATAGAGCATGCACAGAATTCTGCACAGACTCCACCCCTCCCACTGGACAAAGGCGCCAAAAAAACTGATGTATACGCACAAAAAAGACACAGCAAATATATGATTCATAGGATTCACAGAGCACTCATTTCTACCAAAACAAGAGAACATTCTATTCACATCTTGCACTTTTGTCTTCTTAGTTCCAAGCTCATATCAGCCAAAAAAAAAGAGAAGATTCACAGATCACTCATATCAGCCAAAACAAGAGAACATTCACAGCATGCACTTTTTTCTTCTTCTTGGTTCCAAGCTCAGCTTGAGGTTCCTCCACCAACTTGAGGTAAGCATGTCATACTTGACCTCCATCAGCTTGAGGTTTCTTAGTTCTTAGTGCCTGTGTTTTTCTTCAAATGAGGTCTAAGAACACAATATAGATGCATTAGATATGTTTAAACAATCACGTAAAGTAGAGAACTACTAAAAATAACCGATATTTACTGTATAGTGAGTTCTGAACAAAAAGAAAGTGAAAACCTAGGGAAAGGGAAAGTGCATTACCACCCCTATTTGAAGGTTTGCAGCCTGTGTTCCAAGATTTGCCAATCTCCGGCAAGGATCAGTTTCTTCCTCTGATAGTTCTGTGAGGGAGACACGGATTGTATCACCCACGCCATCCTGCAATACCACAAACAGAAGATATAAGCTTTACAGCAGACTGCTAGTCTGTCATATTTTTGTTATGTGTCATAGAATGCTAATTTGTCCTCAACTTGCTCATGCAGAAAACCATCAGAGGATGCCTTCATAATTAGTAGTCAACATCGGCTGCAATGGCATCATCCACAAATTTCATTGACCACAACAGTACTCCTGGTAACCTGGCAGCAACATCACAACCAGAAGATGTAAGATATCATGTCACTTCGCTTTTTTTGTTTTGCAAATTTAATAGAACCTAATTAGATATTCAAAAATTGTATATCAGGATCATGAAAATTTTATACCCAAGGTTGGCATGACATTTAACTCTGAGGAAGATGCTTATGACTTTTACAATGCTTATGCTTATGAGATGGGCTTTAGTATCCGAAGAAGCAGCTTCCATAACGTGAAGAATTCTTCAAATATAAGGAAATTAACATTTGTCTGTTCTCGTGAAGGTAATGACTTTGATAATTCTTACTATGCAATTTGTATTTATTTTGTGACATGTAATGTGAATTAACTATAATAACAGGAACTCGAGGTATTGACAAAAGAGCGGAATCTTCAAATTATGGTAAATGTTTCAGTAGGCCAGAAACACGATGTATGTGCCAAGCATGTATGAAGATAAGTCTCAGAGATGGATTGTACTGTGTCTACCACTTTGTGGCTGAGCACAACCATAACCTTGCTACTAGAAGCCAAGCCCACCAATTAAGATCGCAAAGAAAAATTAATGAAGCACATGTTGCAAGTGTGGAAGTTGCAAAATCTGTAGGCATTTCTACTAAAGCAGCTATTGATCTAATGGCAAAAGAAGCATGTGGTTTTGAGAATCTTGGATTTACTCGTGTAGACATGAAGAATAGATTATACTCAAAGAGAACATTGAAGACAAAACAAGGTGATACTGGAAGGGTGTTGGAATATATGGAGAAAAAAGTAGCAGAAGATGTCAATTTTTTCTATTCCATTCAAGTAGATGAGGATGACTTGATAACTAACATTTTCTGGGCTGATTCTAAAATGGTCACAGATTATGAAGTTTTTGGTTATGTCATTTGCTTTGACACAACATACAGAAAGTTGGATGATGGACATCCTTTTGGTTTGATTATTGGAGTTAACAATCATAAGAAAACTACTGTTTTCGGTGCTGCACTTCTATATGATGAGACCGCTGATAGTTTTGTTTGGTTATTTCAAACTTTTCTAACTGCAATGTCAAGAAAGGCACCACAAACTATTTTGACAGATGAGGATGCGGCTATGGCTAAAGCAATCAAGTTAGTCCTTCCTGAAACTCATCATAGGATATGTGTATGGCATATGAATCAGAATGCATGCAAGCACCTTGCTGGAGTTGTTAAAGACTATAAGAAATTCAATAATGAATTTCAAAACTGCATATATGATCAAGAGGAGGAGGACGAATTTATGAATGCATGGCACCGATTGCTTGACAAGTATGAGCTACAAGAAAATAAATGGCTTCAACGGCTATTTGAGAAAAGGCACCAATGGGCATTAGTATATGGTCGAAACACATTCTCTGCTGATATGAGGACTACACAGCGAAATGAAAGCATGAATAATGAATTGAAAGGTTATATTAGTGTAAAATATGACATGCTTACCTTCTTTGAACACTTTGATAGATTGGTGGGAGATAAAAGATATGAAGAGGTCAAGTACGACTTCAGAGCAACGCAAAGTACACCAAAGCTAACAGCAGAGTTGACAATATTAAGGCATGCAGCAAAAGCCTATACTCCAGCAGTATTTAAGATATTTCAGGAACAAGTGTTGCAGACTTTGAATTGTGATATATTCTATTGTAGTGATGATGATGCAGAAAAGGTGTATAAAATAAAAATTCATGGCAAGCATCATGAACATGTTGTCAAATTTTCTTCATTGGAATCAAGAGTCAAATGCAGCTGCAAGAAGTTTGAATTTGCCGGTATTCTATGCTCTCATGCACTAAAGATATTAGACATCAACAATATCAAATCAATTCCTGAACAATATATACTAAAGAGATGGACAGTTGATGCAAAAGTCATACATATAAGTAGCAGTTGCAATATGCATGAAGATCCAAAAATAAAACTATCAAGTCGCTACTTTGGATTATGCAAAATATTCATTCGAATAGCTGCTCGAGCTGCAGAATCTGATGAAATGATCGAGAATACCTTGAAAATCAGGTCAAATCTGGATTTAGACAGCTCCTCCACCCCACAAGGTCCCAATAAGCCAGCAGGCATTAAACTCAAGGCAAAGCAAATCCGTGGATCAGCGAGACCTATCAGCGGTTTAGAGAAAGCAAAATGAAGGAGGAAAAAGGGCATTGACACCCCCAGCACAGACACAATCACAGCCACAGCCACATGCTACAATGATGGTGAAATGATCCTCAAGCATTGTCATTTCAAAAAGATTTTTTTCTTTGATTATAGTTCACCACTAACATTATCATTCTTTTGTATGGTTAGGGTCATTTGGAGATTCCCAATAACCAAAATTTCATACACATATCAGAGTACAATGCAGCTTTAGATGCGTCATTACATTCATTTGCAATGTCTTCAACAAATCAAGGATTGCAACACGACAAGCCAATTCAACCATTTCATGGAGATTTCTACAATATGTTCACTTAGTTTGCTTGCAACCTTCATTTCCTATTAGTATGAACTCATCAGATATTTCTATTTTTCGTTTGTAGACACCTCAAGCTATATATAAGAACTCGTGGTCAGTTTGAGGACAATCTCTAATACATGTTCTTATAGATCAGTGAGTACCTGTTTCATATGTTCCAACTCGCAAATTGGGCACCAGGAGGCGAACAGGAGGTGAGACCGAAGCGAGTACCTGTTCCATATGTCCCAAATCGCAGGCAGCGGAGGAACAGCAGGAGGCGCCCACCCCGCTGCGGAGTTGGTGACGTTCCGGTGGTAGGCGGTGCCGCGGCGACGAGGGTTGTGGCAAGAGCCCGAAGGTTGACGCCGCTGGCGGTGGACGGAGGAGGAGGAGCTATCTACCGACGTGCTGCTCGCTGAAGGAGGGGGAGCCGCATCCGGGGAGAGACAACGAGGGGGGAGGGGAGGTCGATGCCGCCGCTATCGGGCAGCGCGTGGGCGAGCTCTGTTCAGATCGGGAGCCGACGGGGAGATCCGCCAGTGTCGGGCGGCGCGTGGGCGAGACCGACGGGGATCTCCGCCTGTGTCGGGCAGCACGTGGGCGAGCTCCATTCAGATCGGGAGCCGACGGGGAGATCCGCCGATGTCGGGCGGCGCGTGGGCGAGGCCGACGGGGATCTCCGCCGGTGTCGGGCGCCGCTCAGATCAGGGAGGAGGACGGGGATCGACCTCCACTCAGATCGGGGAAGAGGACGGGGATCGGGAGCCGCATCGATTTGGTGGACGGGATCTGGGAGGAGGACGGGGATTGGGCAATTTGGTGGACGGGATCTGGGAGGAGGACGACGGGTATCGGAGCGGCACTCGAGGAGAGGGGAAAGGAAACGCTTCATCCGATCTGATCTGGGAGGAGGGGGAACATTCGGGAAGAGCACAGGGGTCGGAAAAGGTTGAACAAATGTTATGCCCACACGTGGAAAGGGGACAGGGAGGGGGATACGCAGGGGAAACAGGGAAGCTCCATCCCTCACCTCCTCCCCAAGCTGCCTCGCTATGCCAATCCTACCATCCCCTTCACCTTGCCCACCTATGACTTTGCCAACGGCGACACCTTCATCAAAAGGTGGGCCGCGTTGTAAGCTTGTGGTGCTCGTGGTTTTTCCACTAGGCACATGCAAAGCGAGCGTGGGGCATGAGGCCATGGTCAGCGCAGATTTGAGTTGTGCAATACCAACCCTACCACATTTAAATCGGTGATAGCATTGACTAGTATCTCCTTTTGAGTGGAGAGGTACTGTTACTTTCCAAGGATGTAAAAAGGCCACAACACAATAATAAGACACATCTACAGTTCAACCATGCATTTGTTGGTGGCTCCGTTCGCACACCCATATTTGGTTACACGACAAAAAACACTCTTTGGGCCTCACCTTTTCTGTCCACGCGGCACCCATTCACGCGTTTCTTGCGCACTCTTGGTGCTTGCCCAAATCACCCGTTTCTTGTGTGCACTCCACAAGCGCCTAAGGCCCACCAAGGCCCATATGTTGGATACCTAGATGAATTGCTTCTTCAATATCCCCTCATGCTTTCCTTTCTTCCAAGTGAGAAGATGATCACAAGCATCACAGGCAAAAATAAAGCAAACAGAATACTACATTAGTGGATGTTATGTTTAAAAAAATCTTAATTTGCTTGCCAAGTTTAATGGACATGGCATAGTTGTCATCTAAGTTATCGAAGCTATTATGCATAGCATGCCTTGTGGCATTCCCCTATGTAACAGCCCAATTTTGACTTTCAAATAAACATGTATGAATTTCAGAATTTTGGTGCATTTTTAAAATTATTCCCAAAGCCTGTTGAGGTTTGAGTTTTTTAAATAAATTCCTTGACACAAAAATGGGAAATCAAAATTTCTAAAATTAAATGGGATGCTGAGAAACTTTTCATAAAATTTTTGTGTGCAAATTCCTTTGGGAATTCAAATTAGAAATTCAAACTCAATTTGAAACTGAAAAAAATTAAATCCAATTCAATTTCCCTCCAAGGCCATTGCGCCAACTCTCGCCAGCTTGCCTTCCCGCCTCATGGCCCAAGCGCGTGCAACACGCATGCCAGCCCAGCTCATTACTCTCCTCTCTCGCACCACCAACATGTGGGCCCGATCCAACCTGTTAGCGTGCACTGTTCTTCTTCCTTCTTTCTTGTGCCAGATTGCCCCTAAGTGTGCCCAATCCAAAGACCTCGCCATGCGTCATCCTCGCCGTTGACACTACCACCGTCGATCTCCCCGTCCGCGCTGCCTTATAGTCCCCTTGTTATTCCAAGCAAAGTGACCATGTTGAACTATCTTAGAAGCTACCTAGCCTGTTGTAGCACCCCCTGTGCCACTGCCCTTGCCATGCCACCCCTAGCCACTGTGGAGAGCCTATCTTGTCACCATCCCCATAGTGCCAAGAGCTGCTCTAGAATCGCAACCTCACCTAGAAGCTAAATTCTACCTTTAATTGAAGCTTTAAGCTTGCTCTTGCCATTGCCTTGCTCACCATAACAACCGCCACCACCCTCACCGTCGCATCACCAACTCACGCCATCTCTAACCTCACCGTCGCATTCCATTTTCCCCTCACGCTAGCATGCCGCCGCCCTCACCATTGGTGCCAAGCCCAGCCATGGCTGAGCCGAGGAAGAAAATGACTAGAGCCACTGACTGGTGTGTCCCAAACCATTAACTAAACGATTGATTAGTTACCGTTAATGACACACGTAATGACCGTATGACATGTGGGCCCTAGAGATTAGAATCTCTAATTAACCCAGTATTCAATCTAATTAACCCAGTATTTAAACCATGACACAGTGACATGCAGGCCCCACATCCCTTAACCCATAGCATAGACCCATCCTATAGACCACTGTCACTGACCAGTAGACCCCACCTCTCAATACGCGGCCGTGGGAACCTAGTCTGTATGAGCCACGACCCCATCTGTCCGCCTCACCCTTATTCTCGAATTAAAATAAATAGAAAACATAAATAAAAACCCTAGACCCCACCTTCATCCCCTCAAAGATTTCTTTAAAAAAATTAGAAAAGAAAAGCAAACCCTCAGCTGACCCTACTTGTCAGCCACATAAAATTTTCCTTTAGAAAATAATTCAAAAATAGAAGGAAAATTTGAAAAGGCTATAACTTCTTCATTTCAAATCAAAGTCTAGTTATTTTATTTCAAAATTCATCTAAATTCAAAAAGCTTTCCAATAGTACTAAAATCATAGTTTTTTGGAGCTTATTTGAATTTTTGTTTGAATGTTTGATTGAATGTGGATGATTTTGCGTGTATAGACTTCGATACTTCGGACGTCCCCGCCACTGATGAACAAGATCCCACCTTAGTCATACTTGATCAAGGTAGGTCCTTATAATTGATCATGTTGAATCTAGTTTTCGAATGCAATATTTTGCTTTCAAATCTTCATGCGTGCTTATTATAGTAATTTCTAAAATGCTATGTTAAAGGTTGAATACCTAGTTATACCATGCACTCGATACTACTATTCCCCTCCTTGATTATTGATGTTCCCTTGCCATATCGCCTTTGGGTATTTACAAATAATGATAACTCCACTATTGATTGAACTTTAGTAGACTATGGTTATGCTTAGAAATGTCATAGTGTTAAAATGAAGTACGACACAAACATTTGAAAACATGATAATAATGGTAACATTACCCCCTCTCAACTCAGTGCCCAAGGTCACTCATGGGCCTAAGTCATTCTCCCTCTTCACCGCTATAAAAGCCAAGGACAACCTTGTCACCAAATGAATGTCATCTCACTCTTCCTCTTCCCCTCACTCTCTTACTCTCTCCACCTCCTGTGGAAGCTAATCGAGCTTCAGTCTTCAATTCCAGCTGCCGGCTTCCATCGCAGAATTGCTTCTCCAATGAGTCCTCATTGACATCGTCATGCTTTTTGAGTTTGCCTCATCCTTGTCTACCCTATGTTCACTCTCTCATGCCCGATTGCCTCTAGGAGTGTCAAATCCGAAGACCTTGTCATTAATTGTCCATGTTGTCGACACTGTCGCCATCAATATCACCCTTTGCATTGCCCTTCGGTAAGCCCTCTAGTCCCCTTGTTATTCCAAGCAAAGCAATCACGTTGAACTAGCCTAGAAGCCACCTAGGCCATCGTAGCACCCCTGCATTGTCGCTCCCGCTGTGCCACCATGGCCATCGTGGAGAGCCTAGCTTGTCACCACCCTGGTTAGTGCCAAGAGCTGCTCTAGCATTGAAACCTCACCTAGAAGCTAAATCCGGCCTATAATTGATGTTTTAAGCTTGCATTTGTTGTTGCCAAGCTCGTCATAGCAACCGTTGCCACCCTCACCGTCGTGCCGCCACCTCACGCCATCTCTGATATCGTTGTCACTGCCAAAAGAGCTATAGCAGACACCATATTCTATTTTGCCCGTCATGCCAGTATGCTACTGTCCTCACCGTCGGTGCCAAGCTCGGCCATGGCTGAGCCGAGGAAGAAGATGACCGGAGCCACTCAGCACGGCATGTGGTGTCCTCTCCGGCGCCGCGCAGGTGCTTTCCATGTGCGCGGTCACCGCATACTACTAATAATTATCATAAGTACGCACAACACATTGCTTTGCCAATTGCCACAGTATGTACATAGGAATGAACCAAATTCATCCAATCCACATGTAGAAGTATGTTGCTAACTTCTCAACAACTCAAGGCTTTGAGTGAATTGGTTGGTGAAAGAAACTCAGAATCAAAGGTAAGTTCGAGACGTAAGGAGTGTTGAAGTATACTGCTCGTTTTTCCTTGCCAATTTCTATGAAACCCGATAATCTTGAAAGAATGGGCCATTTTCATCCGATCTACATTTAGGATGCTATCAATGATAGTGTCGCTACGTCAAATTCATGGATGAATATCCACGCTGACGTGTATTTGCATTGCTGATACATGAGTTGTTATTCCATCGCTATAAGAACTTTAAGAAGTATGCATGGAACAAAAGAAAATCGCATGACCGGCCGGGGCCGGCTAGCTAGACATGATTAGGACGCCAAGCAAAAAAAAGATACATTACATGAGGAATATATAGTATAAATAATAGGGACACTATGGTGTCTGGGCACCAAGCTTCTTCATCTTTGAATTGCTTTTAGATGCATGCTAGTGCAATGGTATATAATATATCAGGCAAACCCATAAACATTCATTAATTCGAAAAGGCATCGATTTGGAAAGGAAGTCATTGATTTAGCAATCATAGATGGAAAGTCTCAATCATAGAATCTGGACACCATGATGCCTATATATATATATATATATATATATATATATATATATATATATATATATATATATATATATATATATATATATATATATATATACATAAAGAGAGAGAGAGAGAGTTATTGTTTGTGTGCATGAAGCATGAGAGGGTCGCCATATTCGTTGCTCTTTCTAGAATTCTAAGCATGTAAGGAATGCTGCATAAGAATTATAGAACATGGATTTCCGCACATTTTAGGAAGACTGAAAGTTACCTCCAGCGTCAAATTGAGGAATAGGCACACGCAGTAGTGCAGTACAATGTCCAACGTCTAGCTCGACAAACACTCGGGCAGGATTGCGGGGGGTTAAGCCACCGGTAGCTGATGGAGACCGTCGATTTCAGTCGTGCGGCGGAAGAAGCCGAGCCCTCAGTCTCCAAGTCGCGCAAGGGAGGATGCTCAAACAGATGAGCTCGACAGGAGGTCGCTAGTGTGGTGACGGGAGGAACACACGCAACGCTGATGGAATGCGACTTAACTGATTGGGATAGTGAGCGAGGAGGCGGTGACGAGAGGGGCATATTCCGGTGACGGGAGGCGGATGGTTGGCAGAGGAGGAAGCGGCAATGGGAGGCAGAACGCTAGAGGCAGATGCTAGGAGGCGGCTCTGGTGCGGGCGGTGTGAGGCGACGCGGCGGTGACGGGAGGGGGAGGCGGTCGTAGCGGCACTGGGGCAGGTGGGTTATGCAGTGTTGAACGAGGATGATCGTGGAGTTGTGGCCATGGGAACGAGAGGAGTTACGGGCCTGGACATGGGCTCAAGGCCTTTGGATCCACGCAGTACTACTAATTGCCATATTAAGTTACTAATTTACCCTACTTGCTAAAGATGCTTTGAGATGTGTGCAAACTTTTTTCTTGAAAAGCGCCGAAGCACTCCTCGGAATTAAATTAACAATAGGCCATGTTAATTTTGTAGAAATCTAGAGTAGGGGTGGAAACGGATCGGATACGATCGAATAGTCTCAAATACGCATACGAATCCATATTTTTAAAACGAAAACGAATTCGAATATTCTTAAATACGGATACGAATATTCTCGAATACGAATACGGATTTTCTCGGATACGAATATCGGATAAAACGGATTTCTAGCAGTTTTGCTGATTTTTCACCGGTTACCATTTTTAAACCGCCTAAATTCAAATTTTGAATCACAAAATTCGTACAGATTTTTCATAGGTTCTAGAAACGGATCGAATACCACTACAGGACGGTGGGGAATTTGAGGCAAGCTTTTGAGGCATGACTGAAGATAGTTGCCTCAAAATATTCTCTGAGGCAGCAACTTCTGCCTCAAATTATAAAATTGAGGTAAACCATAAAGCCTCATTAATCTGAGGCTAACAGTCAGCCTCAACAAGGAATTAGAGGCTACCTAGTGGTTGCAAGCCTCAAATAGTCAGGTGAAATTGGTATTGGCGGGAGCAGATGAAAAATTCCCTCCTCCTCTCTCTCCTTTCTATTCTCCCTGCCTATTCACCTATTTTTTCCATCACACCTCTCTGCCTATTCTCTCACCTGCCGGCCTGTAACATCCCAAATATGAAGCTAGTGTAATTTCAAAAAAATTTAAAAATCTTTTAATCGTTTTTCTAGTGCTTCTCAAAAAGTTGTTGGCGAAGTTCAAATTCTTGAGTTGGATTCTCGCCGTAAAGCCCGACTAATAAAAAAATCCAAACCTTGAACTCAAGAGTCAAAATTTAAAGTTTAAAATTTGAGAAAATCCAAAGTTCCCTGGAAGTATTAATTTCAAATTTAAATATTGAAATCTGGTTATTCAAAGCCAAGAATAGAAATTTAAAATCAATATAAAATCCTTCCATCCAATTTGCATATCTGGAAACTCAAATTTGGAAAAAAAATATTAATATTTATTTCTCCAAAACTCGATGATTTTAAAAATTAAGACTGTTGAAGTCAAAAATTTGGACCAAGCATTTGGATTCAACATATACTCACAAAACCAAAACTGAAATCCCAAAATTCGGAAAATTCCAGAAAATATCAAAATCACTCCTTTCTTCTTTTCTTTCCCGGCCCATTCGGCCCTTCTCGTTTTCCCTCGCGTGGCCCGGACAGCCCAGCCGAAGCCAACGCCTCTCCACTTGGTTTCTTCTTCCTCACCCCTGTTCCTCTGGCGCGCCGCTCACTCCGGCACCCTGGCCGCGCCGCTCTCTCCGAACCAACCCGCGCCGCTCCCCGTCCCCTCTGCGCCAGTGGACTACCACCGGCCTACTCCCCGCGCCACTCCCCTACTCCATGCCGCCACCCATGCCGTGGTACACTCTCCACCATGCCGACGGTACGCCTCGCCATGCCTCCGGATGCGCCGCCCATGCTCGTCGTACCCCGCCCATGCCGCCGTCGTACGCGCGCTTGCCTATAAAGGGGCCCGAGCTCGCCTCCCTTCCGCTCCTCCCCCTCCTCCCACCGGCCGAGCACGGCTCGTGTCCACCGCCATTACCACCGCCACTTCCTCCTCCCGCGGTCCCGGGCCGATTCCGCGCGGCAAGAGCAGCGCCTCGACGCCCCGAGGCCTTCCCCACCGCCGGCCTGCGCTCTCCTCCACTGCCGCGACCCCGCCACGGCAACCCAGCCGCACCACCGCTAGTGCACGTCGCCGGCCCTTCCCGGTCTTCCTCCGGCCACCCTACTAGCTCGGGTAAGCTCCTGTGCCTCCGCTCGTGCTCCGGCGCGCCTCCTTTCCTTCCCCCTCGCACCCGGCCGCCGGCGCCCCTTTCTCCCTCACCACCGGCCGCCTAAGCCATTGCCCGCTCGCCTTGGCGTCACCTCGGCCGAAGCTGCCGCCTCCACGAGCTTCTTTGACGCCGGGGCAACCCCTTTTCCCGGTCGCCGCCTCCTCCCCAGCCTCTCCGCGCCGGCGAGCCCGCCAGCCCCAACCGCCATGAGTCCTCCCCTGTTTCACCATTCCACACACTGCTCTAACCCTGTGTCTTTGCTGAACCGGCTCCCTACTCCCTGTCTCACTCGGTATGACAGCTGGGCCCACTAAAGATTAGCACCTGGTAAAGGTGCAATTACTTGCATCCTCTCAATTCATTTGTAGTAGCCATCTTAAAATATGAATTATAAATAAAAATAGGAATAAAATCTAATTGTGAGATTTAACTAAAGGGGGTATGAAGTGAAATTAAAATTTTAAGTTTGATTAATTGCATGTAAAGACACATTGTGCACGAGAATAAGAATAAGGAATTATTTATGAATTCATAATAAAAAAAATTTGTACAATTGAATTAACAACTTCACATTTGTAAATTTTATGCCAATCAAGATTTATGATCTAATCCTCATGTACAAGCTTTATCAAGCTAAATTTATGCCATGAACTATTTTACTATTATCAGGGAATTTACAAGAAGTTAATCTAATAATAATAATAATATGGTTAAATGATTTAGTAATGAAGCTTGATAAAATATTTACACCCATTCTATCTTGTCTAAACGCATGACAAATAAGATAATGGCAACAAAGGTAATTAATATAATATGAATGAATGTATCATCAAATATAATATTTCAATAGCAAGAATTTGAAACTATCCCACTCGCTAAAGCTATCTCTCGGAAATCATCAGGATGCCACATAAAATATCAAGTGTGGTTTACTCGTCTTTAAAATCATGAAAGCTATCTATTCAAAAATACTTAAAATATTTTGTAGTAAAAACTTTAACACTTACCTTAAAATGCGAAGACATTAATTGGTGGTTGACGCTTAAATCTCCAATCACTATCTCGGGACTTAATGACCGAATATAATTAATAATAAAAGAAGTAGTCTTATCAAAGAGATCCTTATTAAAATCATAAACTCCTCTTTCCAATAAATCACAACCGTTTACCATTTCTAATAAGTTCGTTAATCAAGTAGAATAATTGGCTTTGCTCATAATAACGATTGGGCTGAAATGGCCAACCCCATCATTCAATTAAGTCGTTAACATAATGGTTTGTTAAGTTGGCTATGCAATCTCAACTAAGTTTTGCCACATAAAATATCAAAGTTGCACCGCCTATTTAATTATACTCACCTTACGTATCCGTGTCCTACAATCATAAAATCATGTTTCTCTTTACTACCATTGATACTCTCTTTTATCTGTCCCTAAGTCCTGCTCGACTCATGAAACTTTCTTGATAAATGTAAATCAATTAAAAGAAAGTCATCAAATAAACGATCAAGCCTTGCCTTTCCCAAATCGGCTAAGTCTGGCCACTTCCTTTTCCAAAGTGGAGAATTCCTGTAATTACTTCTTTTTCATTTTTGATCCTCGTCATCCTAAAATTTTCCCTCACGGTAAAGCTACTTAGATAATTCATTCTCCTGCCCAAATCATCTACCGCTGTGTTTACAGCCCATTAATATGAATCATCCTTCTATTATCAAATCATAATAAATGTATAATTTAAATTAAATCGAGCATTTAAAGTGTTTGGATTTATTTGGTCTTTCTTTTCTTGCCGCGTATTAGAATCGGAAGACTCGACGAGGTGACGGATTCGAACAGGATCGAGACTTGGGTAAACGCGAAGATCAGCAAATTATAAGCACTGACTGAGTAGGCTTTGACTTAGATCAATCAAGGCCATGGTACACCAAGCAAGGCAAGTCATCACTTTGATCATATTGATCCTACATTTTATGCAAAACTATGTTCTTTTAAACTATCAACTTGCATGCCTAATTTATTATGCGAATATATGTCAAAGCTTAAGGTAGCTATATGCCCACTTGATGTTGTATTAAATTTATCATGCCATCCCTTGATACTTGAATTACCTGATCCTTGTCACCATAGATATTAATGATAACATTACTAGCTATAAGTCATATTAAATGCCATGCTAGTCTTATCAATGTCCAGGGCACTAGTTGCCCTGATCATCAATCTTTACAAACATAAGAACTTGTTTTGGGGCAGTCACGGGATGTACGTGGCTGAATACTTTGTGATTACTTATTTTATGCTTCTCAAAACCCTTATAACCTGCTATACCTGTCTGGGCGGTTGGTGAGATTGGATGGTGCTGATGTCGCACGAGAACCCGTGGTTTGTGACAAGAACCGCCTGGAAAAATTAAGAACTGAATCTTGTGATGACCTCTTGGTGTAAAACAGTACAACCAAAAGTCTATATGGGTACGACCTGGCTGATTAACTTGCAAGGGTTTAGTTCAGATATCACCAGTGGAAAGTGGGTGCCAGGGTGTACTGGTTTACTCACAGTGAGGCACAGGGATTTACTGTACTCATACGGCGCAAGAGGGGGCTTCTGACTGTGGTGGATTTAACCCTTCAGCGGTGAAACCTCAGCGGGTGGTGTCTAGCTAGATCGGAGTAAGGTAAAGGCTTTGTGATAAATTATCGGGGTCTCATGCCTAAGGAAGCATGTTGGCTATTAAGATAATTCATCTCTTGTGGTGAAAGTGTACAACCTCTGCAGAGTGTAAAACTGTTCGAGCAGCCGTGCCCACGGTCAAGGGCGGACATGGGAACTTACTCGAGTTAGTTTTATTTCAAAAACCTTTGTGGGTGGGAGAAAAACTTATCAGAGGGAGGTACTCTGATTTTGGGCTTTTTCCTGGAGGGACGTACTCCAGCGTGGTTGATAATATGGAAGTGGCATAATGATCAAAAGCTAGCATAGGTGGATGGAACCATGTAATCGGTGGATGGAACCAACACCGCTATATTTATTGCACAATTTCAAACTCTTTAAAGCATGTTTATAAAATGCCAAGTCATAGGGATTTTATTTATGACTATTGCAAATGTCGCATTAAGCAAATAAAAGAACCTCAAGCCTCCTTTGACAGCCTTGCATCTATTATTATCGCATCCTGTGTGGTGGCTTGCTGAGTACCGTCGTGCTCACTGTTGCTTAATTACCATCATTCAGTCAGAAAGGAAATATAAGGCAAGCCCTGCGATGCCTAAAAAGGGTCGACAGAGCTGGAAGATGAAGAGGCCATGGACTAGGTCGCGAACCCCAGTTGGCTGCCTGTGGGCAAGTCCTGTGGGTCCCACCCGTGTGAAGTTCATTCTTTGTGTTTTATTGTTTTCGCCTAATCGCCCATGAGTAAGTATTATCAGATATTTACGCTTCGCATGGTATGTTGTTGATATACAGTAATGTATCTGTGAGCACTATCTACTGATCCAGGGAATAGTGCGATGGAATCACAGAGGATCTGAGTTTGCTAACTCGAGGTCCGACACGGCCATATCCTCCATATTCCCCATGCGAGGCCCTTCTGCCCTTCACGCCGCCTCTGAGACCTAGCACCGCGCGCCTCATCGCCTCCGCCTCCCCGCCGCCCAGCCCCGCCTCCTCGCCTCCCAGCGCCGCCTCCCGCCTCCGGCGCAGATCCAGTGCCTCCCGGCGCCGCCACCGCCTCCCGACTGTCTGCGCGCCTCGCCTCCCGAGTCCGGACCCGTCTCTCGCCAGTGCGGTCCTGCGGATTGTGTTTCTGTAATTTTCCCAACTGGCTTTCCCAACTAGCATGAATGCATGATGTGATGATGAATTGATTATTGATGATATCAGTTAATATAGCAGGATTGTGTTTCTGTAATTTTCCCAACTGACTTTCCCAACTAGCATGAAATCAGTGAAATGTGAATTGATAAATTGATGATGTCCTGATGAATTGTGTTCTATAATTGTGAATTGATCCTAGCTGTTCTTGTATTATAGCTCTTGAAAAATATTAGTGTTTTATGTATTAAAAAAATCTGAATTTTCGCTGTAGGAAATTATAGGAGTTAAAAAATCTGATCTCTATTATGTTACATCTTTTGTACTTTGAGATCATGCCATGTTCTTCGTATTATGCTTTATGTTTGCTTGTTTAGTATTGAACTCAAGTTTCATATCAGTAATACAATTAGCCAATTATGATATACTTTTATTATATCGTGGTATGGGTGTAAATTGGCGTTAGTTTTAGGTGGTTAGATAACATGGTTGATTGTCTTTTTTGTGGATCTTGAGTGCAAGTAACTTATATGATTTTAGGTGTACTTGCATATGGTTGTAATTAATAAATATTTGTGACATTCGTGGTGTTTTTGATAGCATGTGTGTGGCATATTAATTTTTTTCATAATTCAGTTACTCAGATTTCTGCTGCACCAAGAGAGTCGACGATCTGTCATAGCTATTGTGGTGTTAAATTGGGTACTTGTTTACTGGGCTGCACGCGACTGCAAACTTACTTGCTTGTTGTTCTTAGAAAGGTAATTTCTTAACATCACTTCTATTTCCATGCTTGTATATATTGTTAAAAGCTTATCATCTGTTGTTTGATGTTGCCTTGTTGGAACGAAGATATGGTATATATTGAATGCACTTTTTGGACAGATTGCTAGTACCTCCCATTACTAACATGGACAAAAGTTGGCTGGAAAAACCTAGGTAAATGTGGGGTTGTGGGTAATTAAGTATGTTGCATGAGAGGTCACATAATATTATTATATATTATGTAATTAAGTAACATGGCAACATTAATAGGTGGACAGATGAATATGAAGAAGGCTTGGAACAATTTTTGCAGTTTGCTTTCACTCATTCAGCAAAAGACAACATGATTCTTTGTCCTTGCAAGAAATGCATGAACTGCCATTGGCTACATGCTGAATTAATTCGTGAACACCTAATATGTGATGGATTTATGCGAGGCTATAGTGAATGGTTCTTTCATGGGGAAGGCTCATCTTCAGTTAGAACTAATGTTTGCATGGATCCACAGATAGGTCAAGAACAATCTGATGATATTGATGCAATGTTAAGAGATGGACTTGGATTTAATTATTTTAATGGTTTAGAAGATGATGGAGACATGGGAGATGTGCACAGTGAAGATGCAGAAAAATTCTATAAGTTAGCTGCTGATGCTAGCCAAAATTTATATTCAGGATGTAAAATGTCAAAACTTCAGTTTATCATAAAACTTCTACATCTGAAATTTTTGGGTGGGTGGAGCAATAGTAGTTTTAATCAGCTCCTTGTGCTTCTTAAGGAGGCTTTCCCTATGGATGTGCAATTGCCAGAAAACTTTCATGCTGCTAGCAAACTTGTCAAATCACTAGGTTTGGGATACATTGACATTGATGCATGTTTGAATGATTGCATACTATTTTGGAAAGAGTATGAGAATGCCAAGAGTTGTCCAAAATGTAACACGTCTAGGTGGAAGATAGAAAAAGTGGGGATTGATGGGAAACGAGTGCATAGGGTTCCTCAAAAAGTTCTTCATTACTTTCCATTGAAAAAAAGGCTGCAAAGATTTTTTATGTCAGAAAAGACAGCTTCTAACATGCGTTGGCTTGCTGAGGGCCGCACTAAGGATGGCTTATTGCGACATCCTGCAGATTCTCCTGCTTGGAAGAATTTAGATAATAAATTCCCGATATTTGGTGCTGATAGTCGCAATATTAGACTTGGGTTAGCTACAGATGGCTTCAATCCATTTGGAAATATGAGTGTTAGTCACAGCACATGGCCTGTAGTTTTAATTCCTTATAATCTGCCACCATGGTTGTGTATGAAACAACACAATCTTATATTATCTTTGCTTATTCCGGGGCCAACACAACCAGGAAATGATATTGACGTGTATTTTGAACCATTGGTGGATGAGCTTGTTGAGATTTTTAATGAGGGTGTAAAGACATATGATGCCTCTAGTAATGAGTGGTTTCAGTTACGAGCTGCTATTCTTTACACTATTACAGATCACCCAGGGCTTGGATATGTGTCTGGCCATCCTACATCGGGAAAATTTGCTTGTCATCACTGTCACTTGAATACTTGTTCTCTATATTTGAAAAAGGGCAGGAAAACTTGTTACATGGGACATCGTAGGTTTCTCCCAGAAAACCACAATTTCCGGTTTGATAAAAAATCATTTGATGGAACCATAGAGCTTAGAGAGGCACCTATTCAACCATCTGGACATGATATTCTAGAAGAGACAAAGGACATGGATGTTGTTTTTGGGAAAGCCGAGAAGAGGAAGCGTAAACGTAGAGATGATGATATGAAGGACACTGATAATGTGGTTATTTGGAAGAAGAGAAGCTGTTTTTTCAGGCTGCCATATTGGGAACATCTGTTAATTCGGCACAATCTGGATGTAATGCACATTGAAAAGAACATTGTGATAGCATAGTTAACACCTTGTTGAATGTTGACCGCAGATCTAAGGATAACCTCAACTCAAGATTGGACCTTCAAAGCTTGGGGATACAACATGATCTGCACCCAGTTTCACAAGGAACTAAAATTTACTTGCCTCCAGCAACCTTTTCACTGAGTGCTCAAGAGAAGAAATTATTCTGTCAAGTTCTAAAAGATGTTAAATTTCCAGATGGTTATGCATCAAACATATCAAATAAAGTTCGTGTTGAAGAGAAAAGATTGATTGGCCTAAAATCTCATGACAACCATGTGATTCTACAGTATTTACTTCCGTTGGCTATTAGGAGAATTCTGCCTGAAAATGTTTGTATACCATTGATTCGCCTAAGTAACTTCTTTCGACAAATATTTTCTCCAGTAATTCGTATTAGTGACATGGAGAAGTTAGAGCATGAAATTGCTGAAACAATTTGCCAACTGGAGATGATTTTTCCTCCATCATTCTTTGATATAATGCTTCATTTACCAATCCATCTTGCTCATGAAGCAAGCCTTGCTGGCCCAGTACAATTCAGAAACATGTATCCTGTAGAAAGGTAAATGCCTTTATTATTATTTTAAATCCTATTCATAGGTAGAGACCTCTGATTATGACACTTAATTAAAATATATAGGTACTTGATGAGGCTGAAATCATATGTTAGTACTAAGAGCCATCCGGAAGGTTCAATTGCAGAAAATTATATTTTTGATGAAAGCCTTACCTTTTGTTCCCGTTATTTACATGGTTGTTTGACTCGATTTAACCGTCAAGGACGGCATGATGATGGGACTTTCCAGATCATAAATAACATGCCTTACTTAAGTAAGATAGGCCGGCACTTACTTGGAAAGCGTGTTAGCACTCTGGACCACAACTCATGGATTCAAGCTCACAGATATGTGTTATTCAACTATGACCAAATTGGTCCATTCCTTCAGTATGATCCTAATAACATATTTATTTCATATATTGGAAGCATTTGTATTGTTTGGCATACTATGTAGAAAGCATCGCAAGTACATTTTATCTAGTGGAATACGAAGACCAAGAGATATTGAACGTGTGCACCATGAGATGTTCCATGACTGGTTTAGGAAACATGTAAGGGGTGTTGTTTTTGCAGATTCTTGTTAGCAGTTTTATAGAAAAGTATTAAAAATTTTTATGGATAACAGGTTCAGAATGTAATGGCCAAAGGAGAAATTGTATCTGAAGAAATACAGATGTTGGCTAAAGGTCCTGATATGCATGTCACAACATACAATAGCTATCTTCTAAATGGATATAATTTTCACACAAAATCTTGCGACCAAGGGAAATCAACTCAGAGTAGTGGGTTAGTTGTTGTTGCTGAGACTAATAGTTTTTCTAGTGTGAAGGATGTAAATCCTGTCCTTGGCAATGTGTCATACTATGGCAGAATCAGTGACATAATTGAGTTAAATTATAGCGGGAGAGGTCACATAGTGTTATTTAAATGTGACTGGATCAATTTGTCTCGTGGTAGAGGACTCAAGAAAGATAAATATGGAGTTACACTTGTGAATTTTAACCACCTGTCTAATAATACTAATAATTTGACTAATGAACCATTTGTTCTAGCATCACAAGCTACACAAGTGTACTATGTTCGAGATCCTATAGATCAAGATTGGCATGTTGTTGTCCAATCAAAACCGAGGGACTTCTATGACATGGGTATTACTGATTGTGAGAATGAGGAGGATGTATATCAGGAAAAAGATCAGGTTGATGTGATCAACAATACTATTGATATTAGTGCTGATTGTGGCAGTCAGTATCTCACTAGGAAAGATATAAATGGAATAACCATTGATTTGGCTGCTGGGTGTCATGATCGGTATGGTTGCATTCTCATAATATAGCTCTTTTGTTGATGTTTTGTTTTTTTTCAAGTCTTATATATTTAATCGGAACCTTGTAGTACATTGTATCAGAGCTAATTTTTTACCTAACTAGTACCATACATATGTATACTTGATCTTACATAACTTATTTTTGGAGATGCAGGGAAAACAATGGAAAGGGAAAAAAGAAGAGGTGGAAGTCCAGTAACAAATGAGTATGAGCTTCAGCGTAGGATGCAGATAGCTAGAAATAATGAAATGCTTTCAAAACTGAACCTGCCACAACTAGCAGCAAATTTGACATCAAATTCCAAGAGGATGAAGAATACAATACCTAATATGCCAAACCAACCTGTTGATCCAGAAGCAAATTTGATAAGGAATTCCAAGAGGGTGCGACATGCTGAACCAAATATGCCTAATCAATCTATTGATCCAGCAGCAAATATGATGAGGAAATCTAGGAGGATGAGAAATGTTGTGCCAGATATACTAAGTCAATCTGTTGATTCTCAGTACCAGGATCTATACTTGAATGAGGAAAATGTGCAAAACCAATCATATGAGGAGAATGAGATAAACCAGTCAAGTGAGGAAAATGATATGGACCAATCTATTGAAGATTATGCACAGTCATTTGACAAAAGTAATTGTTTCTGTCTCATCTATTGAATTTATTTTACGGGTCATTTTGGCTAAGTGATATAACATTTTATTCTAGGTGATGAAGATGTTTATCCTGAGGAAATTACAGAGCCAGAGGATAGAAGAGGTCAGCCAAAGGATAGAAGAGGTCCTACAAGGATGGAGGCCTTCTGGCCAATTGTGGAATGTGTAAAACTGAAAGTTGACTATAATGAGCATTTTCAACCAGTTGGCCCCCATGCGCCAAAGTTAGCAAATGTTATTGGTACACTTGTCAAAGGTAAAGTTCTATCACTAACTCATGAAGACTGGATCGATGTGAAGAACAAGGATGATGTTTGGGATAATGTGACGGTAAACTTCTATTTTCGAATATTACAATCCTTTATAAACATTTAGTTGTTAGGAGAAGTTTCAGTTTGAAACTTATCAAATTCTCTATTTTAGAGGTATTTTGACTTAGATGAATGCCTAAAGGATTATGTCATGAGATCAGCTCACAAGAAATGGAAAGACTTCAAAAATAGGCTAAAAACAAAGTACTTTGACCCTCAGAAGTCTGATAAAGAGCTCTGGAAAAAACATGATTCAAGAATATCACTTTCAGATTGGAAGTGGCTAATTGCCTTTTGGAGATCTGAGAAAGGCCAAGTAAGTGCATATAGATGCTATGTTCTGTTATCCTTTCTTTCCAAGTGAGAGCTCATAGCACAGATGTTACATTTTTGTTAATTTTTCTTTCTTTCAAGACGTAGTGACATACAATAATGTACATCCTTTTAGGCACGCAGAATCGGGAAAAGCAAATCGTGCAAAAATGGATGCAGACATACTATTGGAACCAGAGTCTAGCAAATGTTCGCCATGACATGGTCGAGCTAAGAGCATATATTAATCATCCCCATTTATTTGTTTTCTTGCATCGATTAATGTGTTGTGCATTCACATGATCGCAGGAGCAAAAGAAAGGAGGAAAAGTTAGTCGAGCGAAGTTTTCAAAGTTGCATATACTCGTAAAGATGGAAGACCACAACCAGCCCATCAAGAAACACTTGTAAGAAAAATTAATGAATACGCAACAAAGTTGTTTCTCTGTTTGGAAATTCAAATACAATATTTTACCTTGGCTCTGCAGCTAAAATCGATGAAAACTCATCGAGGAGGCTGAATTTGTGGACAAACCTATATAAGAAGGAGATTTCCTTTCAGAATTGATTGGTAAGGAAAATAGAAGCGAGTGATTGGAGTAGGTATGGGTCCCACTCCTGCAAGTCTTGGTTTGCCAGGAACTAAATCAATAGCAAGAATAAGCTTGCAATTGGAAAGAGAAGCAAGACAGAGGGCAGAAGATGAAGCTCGAGCTTTGAGAGAAGAGATGCAACAATTGGAACAGAGAATGGAAGAACGAATGGAGCAACGACTTGCAGAAACCGCGAATTTCAAGCTATGATCTCGCGCTCGTGAATGTGAGGCAAAATTTGCACATACCAAATCAGAAATATTCATGCACGTCGGCTTCTAACAACGTACAAGTTAGTTTACTTCGCATAAATCAACTGCACTAGTATTATTAGCAGCTACTATAAGCTTCTAATTTTTCCCCCCTAAATACAGGTACAACCAAGAACTGTTAAAGCATTGCAACATAACCAAAACAAACTGCTGGAGAAGGTCAGTTGAATGGCATTGATTTTGCTCCATATATTTTTAAGTCAGAATTTTATATTGCAAATCAAGAAAGCATTGTGTTGTTGCTACATCCAATTCACGGTGAATATAGTTCGGTTGTAACTTGGCGTTGTTGTGATGCTGTATTGTAACTTGGTTGCTGGGTGGTAAGGGTAACCAAGGTTAGGCATTTTTTTTGATGTTGTATGGTTTATTCATAGTATTTGGCCTTCAGCTGTCTATTCTTCTTTATTTTCTTTTTTTGGGACAATATGCTTATGAATTTACAATTTGCTAAACAAAAAGTAGTGAGCAGAATTTGGTTAACAAAAGTAGCTTGTGTACATTTGCACGTATTTATTGGTTGAATGAAGGAAAGGATAAAGTAGTGATACACTAGCATGGCAAAAAGGTCTGAGGGTCTGAACTTTTTGACATCCTGTGGGATCCACCTCTGCTTTCAGCAATAAACCAAAGAAGAAAGGAAAGACAAGGAAGCAACGAAACAAAAGGCAATTGTGAATTGGTATTTCATGATAGTTCATTCTCCAAACAAAGTTACTCAGTGCCAATTGGTATATCAGAAATCATATAATTCTGAATGATATGTTTCCATCCAATCTATTAGTTTGGTCGTTTATCTTTGTTTGAAAATGACATTTATTTTCAGCAATTTAGTGGACGTGCAGCAGAAGTAAGGACTAGGTCAGTCTTTAAAAGCATGCGGCCGTTTCATACTTTGCTTGCCACCTTCTTATTTCCTATGTTGCTTGTTCTTAGACAGATATAAAGCTCTTGAAGTCATTCACAATTCTACAAAAAAAATTATAGTTGATTGATGTATTGATGAAATCGTATTTGATACAGACTCAAGTGAAGAAAATGGATTTCCAAATGTATATGAAATTAACTCGTCATCTAGGCTGAGGCATCAGCATCACAAATGTAGTTTGCAGATTTACAGAGTGATACTTATACATGCATAAACTTTTTCATGAACTCCTTTATGAATGTTAAATTTAAGGTTCACTTTTATGGTTTGTTAAATTTAATGTTTAAAGTGCAGTCAGTCAGAGCCAACATTTGTACATGATGTATGTTAATTTATAAAAAAATAGTGTAGAAATCTCTGGACATACTATATAGAGTTGCTTCACACTTTCACTTACAAAATAGAACAGAAAGAGGAATTGACCAAGACCTTATGTCTACAGTAAAAATAAAAGCGAATCGGCTTTCATGCTTGATTCGCAAATCTGGCACAACAGGTCTCTTTTATCTTTATTGCATTTAGCGCTTATCATACTTTGATCCATCTTCCTTACCAAGCATGATCCCAGAATGCCAGTGCATTTAGTCCCAAAATAAGTGGCTATGGTTCATCCCTTCATCCCACCTGTAGTGTAACCTTATCCTTAATTGTTCTCTCTTTGCTTCTCCCATTTTTGTTGTTTCTCTGATGGCTACCTGTTGTTGCGGGCGTGTGCGCCCCACAACCACTTACTGGCTTGCTGTGTGAACGCATCCCCATCATCTTACTGTATGCAGAATTTGGTTGGATGATTGGATTGTGTGGCTTACTGCACCTCTGTATACAAGTTTCGTACATATTTGTTGGTACAACTCTTCATGATATACTGTTTATTGCCTAAATCTTCTAGGATTTGTTGAGAAGGGTTGGTGGTGAATATTATGCACAAGAGTTAGAAAAACATGCTGGCAACCGCAATACTACCAAGCCACCAAGGATTGCAAACAATCATTCACAAGCAAGAACAGGCAATAAGGCCACAAGTAAACGCTCTAATGTTCCAGCTACAACAACTACAGTTTTTGCTGAGGTATATGTATATATATGTTAAGTCATTTAGGATGAACTGTTTACCTAAATGCATGTGAATTGATTTACACAAGTAAAAAAGGTTGAAAAAATGTCAGTAACATTTATAATGTGCAACAGGGGGTACAAAAGCAAGTGGCTAATTATAATACCAGTAGGCCTACTGAGACTGGAGGTGCCAACAAGGGAAAAAGTGACCACTCAAGGGTTAAAAAGGCAGCAACAAAAACCATTCAGGTTTGGAAAAATTTTGTTAGTTCATTGGATCTCATATGTAAAACAACATCATCTATTATATTTTTCAGTCTAATATGAGGTGTCCATATGGTCAAACAGGTTGGAAACGATGTATTTCTTAAAAGAACATGCGGCCATATAATCGTATTGCTAAAGCAATCGTTGAAAGCCAAGACCCATCGAAATGGTTGGAGGTACAATTCTTGGAAACGAAAAGTGCTACAAAGTAGTTATAGACAGTCCCATATTTGGAGATGCAGAATCGTTTCGACCACTGCAAAAATCTGAATTACATCAAGGATGCTATTGGTCATTCCATTGCTTGGCCAATCCACTTGGTATGTCCTTTTCTTAGCTTGTTTATGTGTATACTTTGTTTACCTAGAAAATCTAACATGTCAAATGAATGCTCACAATTAAGGTTGAAGAAGTTCCACCCAGGCAGAATGGTGAAGTAACAAAAATAGGTACTTATGTCATTATGTTGCATATAAAATATTTAGTGCTTAGGTATGACATAAAAATTATTTACACCATCATGTGATCCAATGAGCAAAATATACATAGATAAAATTATAAATAGAAATGAAACATGAACTGAACTATGTTGTTTACTACTGCATATACTGTAGCCATGCATATGTAAAATAGTATACCTCTGCAGTTTTGTTATTGTTGCGGTCCATTTGTCCTGCTGCTGCAAACATGCCCTGTGGCTAAGTATGCTGTAAAAGGACTTAGTAGAATAGTAGCAGTTGGTATATGTGATTGTCAGCTTGTTACCACAACCTTAGCTGTATCCTAGCCTCAGAAAGACCGGCTATTCACAATGAGAATGGGAATATAATACTTCATGCTAACTTAGTGAGCATGGCATTGGAGTTGGTGTACATATATTTTACCAAGGTGAGCCTCATACTGTATTAACAATATATCAACAAGACATGTCGCTCAGTCGGTTCATCGATTTTGATGACAACCCTTGGTCAAGCTTGTCCTACTGCTGCAAACATGCACGTACATACATAACCATGCATGTATATGCATAGTCTAGCCATGCAGTTGAATGCCATGCACGGCCGGATTGCGTGTTGCGGAATTAGTTGGTGGTTGCGGGATGGAGTAGTACATGTCACTGGCGGTATGATTAATTCAAGTTTCAACACGAAAACGTGTGACCTTAATTCTCTCCCTTTTTTGTTGATAAATAAAAATGAAACATCCTATGATTCATACAAACAGCTGTAGCTACTTTCTTGATCCAAATGTTTTGGATTATTTTTTGTTCCTGATATTTTTGTATTAAGCACTGGCCTGATCGAATTTTGTAAACTTAATTCTAGGTGGTCGGGTTTCTCTTGCGCCTCCAGGCACAACCATTCAAAATTGGCGACAACTTCTGTAAAGATGACAAAATATGTGCCCGTAGCTACTATATGGTTGATCACCATGAGCGACATCGTCTACTCTTTTGAGAAGTTTACTATCTCAAATTTTGTATAGATGATATATTTTGTTAGCCCATAGCTACTATACAGTTGATGGCTCAAACATGTGTCCACTGACTAGCTATACTATTGAGAATTTTACTATATATTGTATGCATAGTTGAATGCTACATTTGTCAACTGATGGAGAGGACCTTGTGGAGACTAAATGAGATGCTATATATTTTCTCCTCAATATGCATGTGTGGCTGTGATGTTTTATTCTATTGAATGAAGAGATTTGGAGGCTATATTTGTTACTGTTTCAATTATCTTGTGTGCATAGTGATGAGATGTATGTGTTTGATAATAATTATTGAGAAAAATACATGTATATGCTGAAAATAATTGTAATTTGATGCTTGTGACGTTGAGGCAGCTTATAGTTGCCTCAATTCTTTTGAGGCAGACATTGTAGCCTCATGGCTAGTCATCCTGGCTGAGGTAGGCAATCTGCCTCAATCAAATTCTGAGGCACACCGTGTCAGCCTCAAATTTAGCTTTTAGTGGCTAACTCTAGTGGTTGCCTCAATATGCTTATTTTGAGGCAAGGGTATCCGAGGCAGGTTGTGTTAGCCTCAATATATATTCTGAGGCGGATTTTTCTACATTTCGAGGTTGATTAGAATGCCCCAAATTCCCTACCGTCCTGTAGTGTACGAATCGAATAGTCTCGAATACGAATGCGGATACGAATATTCTCGAATACGAATGCGAATATTCTCGAATACGAATACGAACATTTTCGAATACGGATTTTGCTTACCACATTCGCATTTTCTCGGATACGAATATCGGATAAAACGAATTATCCGTTACCGTTTTCCACCCCTAATCTAGAGACCAAAGAAAATTGGGATGTGTTGAAACTTGAGCAATTTTAGGGAGAGAACTTAGGCATTTATGTTGACTTTTGCTGATAACTTTTAACTTTGACTGATGAATAGTAACAGTTTATAGATAAACTTGTAGAGTGACACTCGTAGATACAAATAAAGTCAATACAGTGTCTACTATAATCAATTAGTAGATCCCTACTATGAAAAGACACTCCGTTTAAAAGTTAGATACTATAGAAAATTTATTTACTACAGAAAAATAGTTTTTAAAAGTCAGTATGAATATAAACAGTGGCAGACAGGGGACATGTTTTGGCTCACATCGATGCAACTCTGGTGGATCGTATCCCCAGGGTGGTCCCTCACTGGAACAATAGCGTTACTTCCGAGTGTCTAATGACACTTGTCTTGGTTGCCTGCTATCTCTTCTCACGGATCCGTTGTGTTATATCTACATGCATTTACACCAGTGCTGCCAAATTACGGGAAGCCCTTGAGTGCAAATGTGCAGTGAGATAGATATTGGACGTGATGAGCAATACCATTACTTTCTGATGGTGGAGAACCATTTGGTTATGGAACAAGCTCATGAAATCGAGCTTCTGGTGGGGAACTTGCATATTTGATTGTGTCCTTCCTGACAAGTTCGTGATGGTTTGGTGTCATAATTGCGATGTTGGATCCTTCATGAGGTATTAGTACTATAGAAAAGGTCATCACAGATGGTTCAAAACTGTCATCACAGATTGTTTCGTGAGCCGTTTAAGTTTATAGGTCAGTAATGACATAAGGTCATCACCGACGGTTTCTGAACTGTTTGTAATTCAGATTATCACAGATCTGTAATGCAGACTATCACAGACGGTTATAACTAAGAACCTTCTATGATAGTTAACCATCACAGACGGTTTGTAAATGAAACTGTCTGTGATAGTTAATGTATCATAGACGGTTTGTCCTAAGAAACCGTCTGTGATATTCTTTTATATTGCTAAATCTATTTTTTGTTAGCTATCCTTAGAAAATACTAGCCATACCTTCTTAAACAAGCAAAAACACAACAAGTATACGTATACATCCAATTCAGACTCATTTCGAAAACAGGAACATCAATTTCACAAATTAATTAACTCAATGAACTAAAATTAATCATTTATGAACAAATACACACATGTACTATTAAGTTCAATCTACATTGTGGAACTCCCCAGCTTAGTTTACGACATGAGACAACATGAAGTACGCAAACTATCTATGCATTTTTGTAGCTTGGCCTATTCCAACGTAGTTAATTATAGTAATGGTCACAACCTGTCACTAGAAAGACCAAAGCCGTGCATATATATAAATTAATAATTATAAATTAATTGCTACAAGATTGATAAACCTAAGGATCATTGGTCATCGTAGAACCGAGGAGTAGTTGCATGTTGTAGCCAACATAGTATCTACAGGTGTTACTCGGCGGCTACTGATGACATTGCCAAAATAGAATTGGTTAGTTCGAGAGGCATTACTACGAAGTGTTATATAGGATTAATGTGAACTATCAAATACTGAAAAATTTAGATCGTGTCGCAGGCTGATCCCTCTCTTGGATCTCCCTCTAGTAGCAATGTATGTGGCGAACGACCAGTAGCAACGTATGTGGCGAACGACCTACGTGATTCCAAAAAGTAGTCTTAGCCATTGTAAAGGAAGGAAAGATTACAATAGAGTTATATATAGAAAAAATGTGTTTACCTGTCAATTAATTATCAGACAATTGTGAATTTATGTTTAGCCCTCTTTACGAAATCAAGGTGTATTACCTTATTCTATTTTTGGTATAATTACAATTAGAATCTAGTGGAACCTACATAGGTATATCGCCATAGTCATTAAACCTATGTTCCTGTTGCTTATAAAATATAAATCAACAAGTATAGACACTATTGCAACATTTACCCCTAGTTGTAGGGCAAAAGTGTAAATTTCTTATTGCAGTGAGTCAGCAATGACGTCGTCATGTAAGTCTCAATGAAAGATGCATCCTCTTGAATGCTTTGCATGGAGACCAAGTGTGGGTCAAGAAAACCTACTGGTGATTTCCTTGATCTGGCTTTAGAATCTATGTATCTATATATATGCAGAAGTAAGGAGTTATATATAACATTTATCAATATTATATGAATGTAGACCATGATTGTATACACTTATAGTGTCCAGTATTGCATGAGTGAGATGTCGAGGGCATCAAGTTTGAAGAGTATTCTTCCATGCTTTACATGCCGCTGGTAATGTGTGTCATCACACGAAGGCTTAGTGTTCTTTCGGGATCTCGAATGATTGTAAATTTCTCTCACCAGGGCATCTTTCTGTTCTTTGGCCATATCCTTCCATGAATCATAGGTGATCTCAACCTATTCCCATGCAACTATTTTGATCATTCTCTGGAATGTAGACACTACTCGGCGAGGATTGAGAGCGGTCCCATACACATTGACATCCATAATGGTAAATTGGCCCTCGGGCCTTTTCGATATTCGTCTTCCATGGCGCTTGGATATTCCAGAGGACAGCGCATCAGATGCATGAGGTGGCGATGATAGAGAATGAGTGGACAACATCTTCACAAGATATAGAAGTCTAACACACATGAATACATTATCATAAGATTCTCTATGTGTTACATACGGCGTGTTCAAGAAGGAGGTGTGCCGGGGAGGAGATGGCGTGCTTGGGAAGGAGGCACGCCGAGGAGGAGGCGGTGTGCTTGGGGTAGAGGCATGCCAGGGAGGAGGTGGTGTGCTCAACGAGGAGGCATGCCATGGGGGGCCACATGCTTGGGGAGGAGGTGGCGAGCTCGGGGGAGTGGGGGCATGGGAAAACCTTAGAGTTTAAATATAAATGGGGTTGGAACCCAAAGACGGTTCTAAATTAGAACTATTTATGATAAATACACATCACAGAGGTTCTAAATTAAAACCATCTATGATAAATACACATCACAAATGGTTTTAAAGTAGAACCATCTATGATAACTACAAATTATAGATGGTTCAATAAATAATTGTCTGTGATAAATATATATTCTCCTATATATAAATGCAAATTCACATATACATGACACATTCTCATATACATAAATGCAAATTCACATATATATAACAAATTCTCATATACATAAATTCAAATTCACATATATATGACACATTATCATGTAAAAATATAAATTCACATATATGACACATTCTTATATACATAAATGCAAATTTACACATACATATACATACACACACATATAAATATATATGACACATTCTCATATATATATATATATATATATATATATATATATATATATATATATATATATATATATATATATATATATGTAAATTCAGAATATATGACACATAAACATTTCATTCATCATTCCACTTGCTTATTTTCTTTAAAAATTACCCTTCATGATGATCGACGTGTATGTAGCTAGTCCTCGTCCACTACATTCTCAACTCCGACAATCCTCGTTTTTTCATGAAGAACTACGTGGCGCTACTTATTTGCTTGGTCGGTTACATAGAAGACTTGAACAAATTGGTCAGCAAGTATGAATGGTTCATATTTGTATCCGACATATTCGTGGTCCACAGTAGTGACATCATACTTGTCGACCATTACCTATTGGAGATAGACATGGCACCGAAACAGGGGATATTGAAAAGCATATAGTCGAGCTCCCAAATCTCCCTTATGAACCCATAGTAGGAGCTCCTTAACCCATTGGTACTAAACGCATCTATGTGGACACCGCTATTCTGGTTAGTGCCCTTTATATCTTGAGCCTGAGTATAGAATATATACCCTATTTGTGTCATATCCTTGCCATGTCACAACTATAATTGTTGGCCTTTTTTGCTAACCATGTCAGCATATAACTTAACGAGCTCCTAACAAGTCGCTCCTTTAACCATTGGTTGAACGACTGTTGTGTTGTCTCATGGTCTAAATATTCGATTACTCCAGATTTTGTTGTTGAAGCACATCCTTGTATTGGTCGATACACAAGGACACTTCAGTCATATGCTGTAAGACCGTAAGATGGGCTTGAGCATAAACATCCATATCTAGAGTGATTGCTTTCCTTTCGATGGTCTTGATACCCTCGAGTGTCCCCTTATGGCGAGATTGAGGCACACATATTGGTTCAACCTGAACGATGTAATAAACGTAGAACTCAATGATCACTTCAGTTGCATAACCTCCGATGATGCTGCCCTTCGGCTGAGATCAATTCCGTACATATGACTTAAGAATTCCCATGAACCTCTCGAATGGGTACAAGATACAAAGTAACACAAGCTTGCACATCATTATCTCCCACACAATGTGAACAATGAGATAGACTGTAATATCAAAAAATAACAGAGAAAATATATCTCAACATGACATAGGGTCGTTACTACCTTGTCCTACGGAGCATCTAGTCAATCAGGATCGATGACCTTATAAACAATTGTGTTAAATAATAACATAGCCTCATGATTGACTCTCAGTCCTTAATTAGCAAAATACTTGTAATTGGAATAGGAACATATGTGTTATCAGCACATGACAATCATGAGACTTCATACCAATTAACTTCAAATCTTCCATCAAAACAAGTTTCTTTATGTTGGCAAAGTAACTGAATGGAACTTTCACACCATACAAACACTAGTACAGTTCAATTCTCTCAGCCTTGGACAGAGTGTAACAAGAAGGGGAAAGGTATGTTTATCCTTTATTGGTCTTTGTCAGTGCAAACTCGGGTCTGATGTCCATATCAACCAAGTCAATCCATCCATTGAAACCATCCTTTGTTTTATCATGAATATTTAGTAAGAGACCAATCAAGCTGTCATATATATTCTTCTCTACGTGCAAGGGCAAGATAATCATTTATAGTGTAGAACAATAAAGAGCGTAAAGTGAAGTTATCTCATTTGTACGCATCCCATACCTGTACCACTTCGCTTGTCTTAATTAGGATGCATTGCACAATGGATATACATTCATGTTTGCATACTCTTTACGATAGATGATACAATCATTCGAATATGCATGTATTTTTTCTATTTCTATTCCCAATGGACAAAGAACATTCTTGGCTTTGTAGGTGGTTTTAGGCAACTTCTTTCCCTTCGGAAGCATGTCCGCTAAAAGACCTAATAGTGCTGTGAAACTCTTATTAGACCAACCATTGCTTGTCTTTAATTTTAATAGTTCAAGCACGGCTGACAACCTTGTGTACATTGACTTGCAGCATATGAACAAAGATTTCTCCGAGTCCTCCATCAAACCCTAGAATTTAACACACTCTCTCTTATCACAGTTCCCTTCTGCATTATGAAACACCTGATCCAGATTGTCATTGTGTAGCTCATCTGAATTGGAACCACAGTCGACATTATCCGGCGGTATATCATTGACTTCATCGGTGATGTCGTTATTACTACCTTCTTGTGTAATATAGTGACCGGTCCAACATGTATACCCCTTTTTAAAACCCTTTCGAATCAAGTGTGTTTTCATCTACGCTCGATTCTTAAAAACATCTTCAGATTCTCACAGTCAATGCATGGACAGTACATATATTCTACCCCCTTATTCAACGTATCCTCCTCAGCAGCTCTTGTAATAGCAGACACGTCATTAATGTACTATTCACTCACACAGTTTTCAGTGTACATCTAGCTTCGGTCCTACACTATACATATAATAATTTAGTGTTAAATATTAAATTAATTAATTAATTAGTATACTATATAAGATCTAAAGTAGCTATATGTAGCAAAACTTAATTAAATTGAATTAAGAAGAAATAGACTATGAATTGACTAAACCCTAAACCATGCTAGATGTAAATAATCTTATCTCTACATTAAACTAGATTGAAACCATTGTCAATTCTCTCTTTACCAAGCTAGATCTACAAGGAACAAATTACTAACCATAGATAGTCAAGAACAAATGGAACAAATGAATCTACAATCATTCTTCCTAAATCCGCAGTCTCTTTCACCAAATGGTCTCAAAGCCCCACCTTCTCAAAGCAGCAACCTATGAGAAAAGATCTAGAATTTAAGGCAGATATATGAGGGTCGGGTTTGCAATAAGTGAAATTATCACAGACGGTTTTTTAATATACACCGCCTGTGATGAATCATTGGAAGTATCACAAACGGTTTTAAGAAAAAATAGTTTGTGATATTTAGTAATATCGCAGACGGTTTTTGTTCAAAACCATCTGTGAAGTCTGTGATACTTCACAAACGGTGTTCAACATGAACTATCTGTGTTATTACCTCCTCACAGATGGTTTTTAGCATAGCCAGTAATATAGACGGTCGCTAAACCAAAATCGTTCGTGATTGTGTTTAATACTAACGGTTTTGGTCAACCGTCTATGATGTGGCGTTCAATATTAGTCTTCTTATAGTAGTGTATACTTTGCCATCTGTCTGAAACACAAGAGGACCATGATCTTGAGGGTCTGCCCTCCACTCTTGATGTTGTGGAGAAGGCAAGAGCCAAAGATGTGCCTCATTCTTGCATGCAGGGGGCACCATCAAATGCAAAATGTTATGGACAGAAATTATAGTGGTGGAGGAAAGAACAAGAACAAGGGAAAGGCCGAACAATACGGAAATTATAGTAGTGGAGCAAAGAACAAGAACAAAGAAAACACCAAACAAACTACTAGCTTCAAGAAAAAGAAAAGAAGTGATCTTACTTGCTTTGTGTGTGGCAAGCCTGGCCATATGGCCAGGAAATACAGTAATCGAAAAGGCAAAGGACAGTCAAAAAACTACAAATGTGACTTTATCGAGGCCAGAGGATCAAGATATGGGAATAGGATCCTCTAACGTTGGCCTCCATAACTGCTCTCTGCAGTTCATCATCACATCCATCCATTTTAGATCCAATGGCTTATATTCAATCTTTTAGTATTTAAAAATATATGTTATAAAAAGTTCGAAATAAATTTTATTAAAATTAAGATTTTTATTTTTAAGTATTAAAAATAAAAATCCTAATTTTAATAAAATTTATTTAGAACTTTTTATAACATATATTTTTAAATACTAAAAGATTGAATATAAGCCATTGGATCTAAAATGGATGGATGTGATGATGGACTGCAGAGAGCAGTTATGGAGGCCAACGTTAGAGGATCCTATTCCCTACAAATGATCTCAAACATCTAGATCTAGCCATAATTTCTCCAAATCAATAATTTCTCGAAGTACACATAGACCATGTCATTATTTTAAAGTATTATTCCTAAAATACCACCAACTGACAGTAACAGTAAGATACTCCATGAGATTCCCCCCAAATCGTCCATATTGCTATATTAGCAAGCATTAATCAATTATCCCTTAGGAGGAAAAGAATGGGAAATTATGGTCCTGTAAAAAAATAAATAAATATGTATCAATTTACAAAGATATTTTTAAAGAAGGCAATCAGTTAAAAATCAACTGTTAACTCAGTGTATTTGCTCCCTGAAATATCGAAAAATCACACAAAAATCTAATGTTCGGGTCTGAGGAAGTTCTTTAGTAGCTTCGCTTTGAGTCATGAGTGGTCTGCAAATCAATCACTTAATGTAAATAGTACTAAAACAGGTTATTTGTTAAGAACAATTTAGCGCATGCACCTCACCACTCTTTGTAGGATTTGTTAGTGATATAACCTAAAGGAAAACAAAGAGATAATTATATCACTTTTATATTTACGATCTTTTGAATAATATATTATTTTATCCCTTGAATAAGTATCTTTTATATTAATCAACAAGTATGTGACTTGTTCGTGGAATTCTTTATTCATATTTTGTTGTTATTCTAAATTATCCCAGATCATATATCATTATGTGGGACAATTATAATTTATAGATCAACACATGTATTGATTGTTGATCATATTTTATGGATCATGCATATAGAGATATCAAATCAATAATATGGACACATGTTAGAAAACATGGTGTTAAATTGACCTACTATGAAACACTACGAGAATTGTTATATTCGTAAGCATCATCAGTTGATCTCATACATAGTGTGTATAGAATTCTTAGACCTAAGATCATCACGGTTTTCTACACGTGTAATAGTTTATTTAGGAGTTGTCAAACACTACTTCTCAACTGGGTAGTCATAAAAGATAACTTTCGGGTTTACTATGAAAGATACGGAGGAATGTGATATGGAATCTGTCCTTTTAATATAACAGGAGAGATATCTCTGGACTCCTTAATATAGTTGGATTAAGAAAGTGTATGGGCATGCCGAATATAGTTGAGGAGTCAGTCATAATTGAGTAATCCACTACAGATTCAAGTGAAGGATCGAGCTATAATAGTATGGCACGCTTCTCATCTTGAGTTCAATTTGGTATCATGAGGCAAAGTGATCGGTACATAAGTACTACATAGATTCGTTCGATATGATCTTTATGTATATTTGAGAGTTGTTATATCCTGATAGGGACAGCTACTGACTTATAAATCGGAAATGAGTTTTTGGCCCATGGCCAGACATCCATGAACCTACACAATCACACACATAATGGGTCGGAACGACAAGGGTCCAGATGATAGACTCCGAGTGGGATACGATCTCTATTTGTATTGGATAAGGATCTAGCCTTAGAATTTCTGAACTGGATATGATATCTGATTGTACTAGGTAAGGATCCAATTGGAAGCTATATAAAGCGAGGTGCGGGGGCTAAGAGAGGGATCCCAAGATACACCCATCGAAAACCTAAGCGCCAACATTTCATAACCCTGCCATGCGCACTGATGCTAGCACACCGACACACAACGTTCCATCCTTAGACGTGTAGACCTCGGTAGAGGCACTACTATGACTACGATGCTGATCGGGATGATAGGAGGAGATGGTTGGCCAAAGGACGATCGACTACTTCTACTATACGGACGCGCGCTTCATTGAACCATCTACTTCAACTCTACTTTTGTTGTACTACACGTCTAGTGATAATGATATATGATTTTTTTACTCACATAACTTCCTAGTTTACGTGGTAGAGAATTTTAATCTACGCTAATGTAGCCTACCCGTATGCCAACACTAATGGTTTGTACCACTTTTAGTAGATATCTTATCTTTTTTTCCAAGGTATAATTTTTATCATGTGAAGCATTTCCTTGAGGCAATTCAGAGTTTTTTTCCTTATTCTACCTATTCTTTTTCGAGTTTATGAGCTAGGTCCCTTCATCTTTCATAAGCATTAGTATTAATATTCCGTTTTTGATGTTCATGTAGGGGTTGTTTGGTTGCCTGCATGAGCTGAGCAGCCTGCATGAGCTTGGCCAGGCTGAGGAGGGAAGCTCCTCAGCCACGTTCCTCCTCAGCCTGGCTCTAGTTGTTTTTTTTGCATCCGCTCGTGCAGGCTCTGGCCCCGATGCAGCCAACCAAACACCATCTCTCTGCATGCGCAGATGCGAGCCAGCCTGATGCAGGCAACCAAACAGCCCCGTAGCTACTCACGGGGCAAATTAACCCGAGAACCAGCGGACACCAGCCTGTTTCGCTAGAGTTGTGAACCTTAATATGTAAAACTTTTCAATCTCTGTCCGGAAAAATCTATCGAAATTTCACTAGTAATCGGCGGTTACACTGTTTATAGGTGGGCTCTGTAAAATTTTAAACCAGTCAAAAATTTCAGATTCACCTAATTTTTATCTAAAAATTCAATTTTTGTCCAAAAATCCAGAATCGATGATTATAATCCAAAAAATCCAATAACTGACGGCTACCACTTCTATGGCTACCCTCCGATGAAATTTGCAGACCGATATATTATTCTCGGATCCCCTTATATTATTGGGGCTATTTATGACCCATTCTACATGCCATTTTCAATTTTGTACTGTACTATATTGGAATTTCCTTGTGGACGTGCATACATTTTGTCAAGACACTGACAAATTAACATAATGTCGTTCACATTGCTTCTCCAGTGACACATTGACTCGATCTAGCAAGAGACATCTACAACTTGGGAGAGGTCAATAATCCGATGGTTCATGAAAGCAGACATGACAAGACTTTGTCATTTTAATCAACTCGGCCGGCCAATAAACTATTTTAAGTGCCTTATTTAGAGCACCTAATAGCTGGTGTAACCACAGAAAGATGTGCATCAACCAGACTAAACAAAAACGGGGCAGCTGACCGAGACATTCAGATGATATATGTATACCTCAGGAGATCATCACAAGGAGGAGACGACAGAAAGGAATTGAAGTAGGAGCTAAGAAGTTGTTGGAAAGCATCACGCGGAAAGAATTATTACCCTACGCTTGAAAGGAAATAACGATTTGGATCTTACATCATTTGTGAAACATTCATTTCTACGAGAAATGATTTTAGATTTGAGGTTGCACAATGCAGTATTGGATATACTATTGTGTAGTTTGCTTCATAATTACATCATGTAACTATATAAAGGGATCTATATTTTACATCGACAAGTGGTAGCACGTTACCTCAACGCGGTGTGATTAGCCTTAAGGGCCATCCCTCAATAGAGCATAGCTTCACATCGGGCACTCTTTGCTTTATGGGCCACGCCTCCATGAGCCGAGCGTGTGGCACGCTTCTAAGCTTCTAGCTCCGTGCCTCGACGGGTCGAGTAGGCAACGGTTTAGCGTGTATCCCCTCACCTTGAAGATTAGATCTCATCAGACCAGTCTCATGTACGCTCACCGACTTTGAGCATCTTAGCGTGTTGGCATGCATCGATCACGTCTTAAGATGTCGTCCAACCCAGCATCACAAATCGAGCTTGCACATAAGGATGTGTATGCCCCCAATCGGCTTCATGCACTCTCAAGCTCCATCGTACCTCAGACTAGTGGTATATCCACGTCCATCCCAATGAGTTCACACAATGACCCAATTACCCAAAGACTCCGTGCGTCTTGAACCAACAAGTTGGACGCTTATTTCTACCATGTTCACATGGGTCAACCTTTTGCACCCTTGGGTTCTATCGTCCATTGGTGGCCATGCTTGAGCGGGTTGAGCGTGTCACTCATGCCTACCTTCGCTCTCGAACGCCATAAATTGAGAACCGACTTCATGAGGTACTTTTTGGGCTAAATCCTAACCCCGCACCTATGGGTAACTTCGACATCTAGGCGCTTGACGCTTACTCCATAACGCTCATGACCCCGTGTCCTTCGTGCAACAATGAACTCCCAATACGATCCAAAATTGACTATGTAGAGCAACGCCCTTTGGCTTAACATCGGGAACCCAACTCGCAGGCACGGCATGACCTATCATCCGACGCTTGCGCTAAGACTACTGTATTTTAACATGTTTTGAAATGCATTGCAGGCTACCAAAGAGGATTGTCGACCAAGCAAAGCAGTGCCGACCCATTTTGCAAGTCGGTGCACTAGCCCGGTGAGCGGTTGATGACCACTCAGATCGGCGAGGCTATCGTTGGGGAGGGTTCCTACGCCACCTCAGGCTCAGTACCATCTTTGAGCGCCAGCACTCGTTGGAGGATCTACTTGGAGCCATGTCTGCAAAGGCAACCTCGGCGAGGTTCACAAGACCGACCTGGAGGGGTCCTAAGCCAATCCCAAACAAGGTACACAAGACCAACCTTGGAGGGGTCTAGGGCCAGTCCTGGGCGAGGTACATAAGATCAACCCCGAAGGGGTTCAAGGCCAACCCCGGGTGAGATACGTCAGACCAACCCTAGAGGGGTCCGAGGCCAACACCAGGCGAGGTACACAAGACCAACCCCCAGGTGAGATATGTAAGACCAACCCAGAGGGTTCTGAGGCCAACCATGGGCGAGGTACGGAAGACTAACACTGGAGGGGTCTGAGGCCAACACTACGTGAGGTATCGAACACCAACCTCAGAGTGGTTTAGGGTCAACCCTAGGTGAAGTCCGAGTCCTAATCTTGACAGAGTCCAATGACGAACCAAGCCTAGAGTCTTGGACATGGTGGGGTTTGCATGAGGCAAAATGACGTAGATGCCCCTAGGAGTAAGGTACGCCCCAATGGCAAACTTGTAACATCACATGCTTCCCACTATCTCCTATAAATTGGACCTCTTATAATGGGAGAGGGGAGGCCATTTGTAACCATAGACACTCATACACTACTACAACAGAGGTTATACTAGATGGCTACATCATAAACGGTTTATAGAGAACCGTATATGCTACAACTTTCATAGGGAACCGTTTGTACTGTAATTATCACAGACGGTTTATATGAACAATCGTCTGTGATATTTTTATAGACGGTTATTTATATGAACCATCTGTAATAATGCAAAACATCACAGATGGTTCGTATTAATAACCGTCTGTGAAATTCACAGACAGTTATTTATAAGAACCATCTGTGATAATGCAAGATATCACAGATGGTTATCACAGATGGTTCGTATTAATAACCACCTGTGATAATTCACAGACGGTTATTTATACAAACCATCTATGATAATAGTAGACATCGCAGATGGCTTTTAGTTAGAACCATCCATGAAACCATCACAGACAATTTTTATTTATGATCGTCTGTGTTTTGTCCTTTGTCATATGAACTACAGAAGCTACTGATCAACTGGAACAGATAAGTGTGACTAGTCACTTTTACAAAAGATAAATTCAAGTCAAATCTATTACAAAAGTCTAAAAAAAGAGATTCTCAAATCTTGATCTTCTAGGCTTCATATGCTTCCTCTTCTACTTTTGGAGTTGGAGGATCAGCAGCTGAGTTCTCAAATGCTGTGAAGATTGTCCTTGCCCTCTCCACTTCCTCCTCTAGCCTGAGCAAATCATTAGCATAGCCCATAATCTCAAAGAGGATATAATGATAAGCTTCCTCAGGCCACTTCTGCTTGATCGGCAAGGTTATCCATATGTCTCTCCACTATCGCAAGAGTTTCTTCCGCTTTATGCACATTGAAGAGAAGAACAAGGTTGAGGGCGGTTTCCTTTTCCTGAGTGGTAAGGAGACACCTCCGTCGATGGCAGATGATGAGGTCCAGCTGATGGATGGAAGCGACTCGAGGAAGGAGAGCAGGGAGTGAGCAGAGGAGCTGCTCCAGACGTAAGTTTTTGACCACTTGTGTAAGGTTGCAACCGAACAACTCATGATGGATAGATGAGAGGAAGGAGATCAAAAGAATACTAAATGTCATTATTGAGAAATCTGGTGAAGAAGATGAGGGAGAGGATAGTTTAGAAGGAATTGTATACCGCGCTGCTTATAAAGCTAGAACCGTGTGGAAGTTTAAGGGTCGCATGCATCGGAATATTAACAGGTGGGAGTAGAGCATGCATTTTTAGGTGCTATCATAGATGGATCGAATACCAAACCATCTCTGATATGTGCATTATCACAAACGGTTCATGTACCAAACCATATCTGATATGTGCATTACCATAAATGATTCGTATAACAAACTGTCTCTGATATGTGTATTATCACAGATAGTTTATATAACAAACCATCTATGATAGTGGAAAACATCACAAATGGTTTTTATGAATAACCGTCTATGAATTATAATAGACAATTATTAATAAAAACTGTTTGTAATAATTTCATATCACAGACTGTTTGTGGTTGGAACCGTCTGGGATACTCTACGCTATTAAATAGCATGCGTACATCGTCTCGACACAGATCTATCTTCATTGCACTGCATTGAAGGAAGTGGCCGGCTTTGGAAAGTTTGGTGAAAATATATCTCTTGTAGATCTAGCTTGTAGATTGATTTGTTCTTGATGATTAGAGGTTAGTATTTACTTTTAATATCTTATGTCTTGTAATAGAGAGAGATAATAGCTAGGCTTTTAATTAGACCAGCTAGCTAGGTTTAGATAGAGATGGTAGTTTGCTCCAATTTAAAAATGGGTCAGTACTCCTAGTTTACTTCAATATATTATTGCTTGATATTGTTTCATGAATATGCGTCTAGCTAGCTACTTAATTTAGATATAGATAATTTATTATAAGGTGAATGACAATTATGTGTGCAATTAAGTAGCTAGGCTGATTAGCTACAGTAGCATTAATAATCCAATTTGACACCCCATTTGTTACATGTGTAGCATAGATGGACCGAAGGTACATGTACGTTGAGAACTGTATGAGTGAACAGTACATTAATGGCGTGTCTACTTTTAGAAGAGCGACTGAGCTGAATATGTTGAAGAAGGGGATGGTATATATGTATTGTCCATACGTTGATTGCGATAATCTGAAGATGTTTACTAACTCAACACAGATCGAAGCTCACTTGATTCGAAGGGGTTTCAAAAAGGAGTATACATGTTGGACTAGTCACGGTGAAGAGCATCGAAGTCAACGATATGCCGGTTGTGGACTATACTTTCGATGAGGATAGGTCACAGGATGACAATCTAGATCAAATGTTGTGCGATGCAAAAGAGAACTATAATGAGAGAGAGTTTGGTAAATTTGAGGACTTGATGGAGGACTCAAAGAAACTTATTTTAAATCTCCTATCAAACATCCTTCTAAAAGGTTGGTCTGACAAGAATTTTACGGTATTGTTAAATCTCCTATCAAACATCCTTCTAAAAGGAAATGTGTTGCCGAGAACCACTTACCAAGCCAAGAAAATTCTTTGTCAATTGGAAATGGAAGTAGAAAAAATATATGTATGTCTGAATGATTGTATCCTCTACCGTAAAGAGTATGCAAGCTTACATGTTTGTCTGGTGTGCAAAGCATATTGATACAAGCGTAAAAATGACTCCGATGATGGGGAGGACATCAAGCTCCTACTAAGATGTTGTGATATCTTCCCGTAATTTTCCATTTGAAGAGTTTATTTGCAAACCAAAAGGATGCAAGATTGTTGCATTGGCACTCGGAGCAGTGTAAGATAGATAGAATGATAAGACACGCTGGTGATTCTACCTAGTGGAGAAACATCGATAGGATGTTTGTAGAATTTGGTGCAGAATCGAGAAATATAAGGTTTGGGTTGAGTACAGATGGAATGAATCCTTTCGGTAATACGAGCAGCCGATATAGCACCTGACTCGTGACTCTATACATGTACAATCTTCCTCCTTGACTGTGTATGAAGCAAAAGTACATTTTCTTATCACTACTTATCCAAGAGTCAAAACAACCTGGGAATGATATTAATATGTACATAGCACTATTAGTGGAAGATCTTGTGATATTATAGAACAAAAAATACAGATATAAGATACGGACAAATAAAAGAATTTCATTCTACGCGTTATGTTGTGTGCGGCCACCGCGTACTACCACGTTTGCCTGCAGAGCGTTTGACGCTGCTCCGGCAGCAGCTGCATGGCTGGCGGCAACTATACACCAAGGGTATGGCACTGTTGCATTGCTTTGCCCATGCTAATGATGCTCACTTCTCAAATAATGTGATCAGATGGCACAGACATGAATTCGTATTTCCTCATTTTAATCAACAGGAGTTATCTTTCGAAAAATTAATTGTTTCTGTTGTTCCATGGCAGGAAAGGAGTGGCTCCAGAGCCTGCCCTTCCGTTGCGCCAATACGCTAAGGGAGAAGTCGCAGAGGAGAAGCTTAATTCGTCACATATTGGCGACATTGGTGACTCGGATCCCTAGCTGGAAGCTAAAAGCTAAAAGACAAAAACCGTTTTAAACGGGATGTATATTAGCCATTATTGTCTCGAGCCCCCTTCGTCTTTTGTGTTATGGTCGTAGTGTGCGCTAGATTACTAATGGGGAAGAATATTAATTCCATTCATATTTTTCCAAAATGATCTGGTATTGTACAGATCCTCTTTGAGGACGCAATATGATATTAGTCTCCGTCATAGGGAATTTGCTAAGCAAGAAGGGAATGGCTTTGCCCAATCCCAAATGTCAAGCACTTGAAGCCCTTATCCATAAGGGTACCTGCAGTATTGAAACAACTGATATGAATGTAAATTACTTAAATATATGACCCGCTGTTTATTTCCTCAAATCGTAAATAAGCCTAGATTTTCAGCATGTAATTCTCTTTTTTTTTATAAATCGAGAGCTTTTATTTAGTCTCAAAGCCAAAGATACAATCTGCTCGCAGGAATGATGTGAGGAAATGAGGGCTCATGTCACGCCACTCTTGCCAACCCTCCCACGTACACGCATATTTAGCACAATGAGAATCGCTCCGGCGAAACTGAAAAGAAACAAATTAAAAGAAATGACTAAGCTCTCCCACTTTCTGCACGTAATTTTTTTAGATTACAATGGAGAACGCACACCACATTTACACCATATACACACACGTGTACATCCTATTGAAACATATACTAGGACTTAAGCGGAGGTCGCTGGATAAATTTTAGATTTATTCAGTATCTTACAGAGCGCAGGTATATATTTTCCCACCAAACGTACATGCATGTGCGATGTAAGGCACCCGGGGCTGATCTAGAGATCGAATCTGGGCGGGCAGTTTTGTACAACGGTGAGGGTTGCCAACCGAACAAAGCTCTGTCCTCACTTTCAGCATGTAATTTGACAAGCCCTGAAACAACTGTGTGTTGACGCAGATCATCTGCTCAACTGTTGGCAAATTGGCATTCTTCAGAATAAGTGCCTCTTCAGTTTCCTTGGTATGCACTGAGGATACCGTGCATTTTCCGGGCCAAATTAAGTGCTGACAACGTGATTACTCAATCTAGTTCAAGCAGCCGTTGATCTTCTTTAGAGAACCGGTGCTCATTTGTATGGTATTCTCATCCAGAAGTTACTTCTCTAGTCACAAAAGAGTGATGTTCTTTTACTTTTCAAAGTCATCAAGCTACTTAATTGACCACTGCATTCTCCTATCATGCATTCCTAAAAGCTCTAAAAGTGCAACATTATGAAAGTATTTTTCATAATAAATTTACTCGTATTATTTTCATATATTCAAACTACAGATTTTAAACAATTTTTAATCAGAATTAATATAGTTTAACTGCACGCATTTTAGTACATCACTCTTTTGGCAGGAGGGAGTTGTTCCTCCTGGAGACATATAGTATTGCAGAAAATTACCTCGCTTAATTTGCAGATCACACAAACCATGTCTCAAGTTTGAGGCCTCATTTTAACTTACCTAAAAATAAGAGAATGCGCAGTATGAGTATAGAGATCATTTCTAAGAATTTATTATATGGGGCATAAATTGTGCATCACCTAAAAGAAACAACCCTTGGTCAAGTAACTGAAGTTCTGATATTTCTGTGTCGCGCGAAGAAAACTGTTGGCAGGCGCTGCTGAATATGAGACATCCTCTCAGACAGCATCAATCTTGGTTTCTCCGTGCTCGTCGATCAGGATTCGAGGTTAGTCACTGCCAAAAATTCTGAGACCCTAATTTCTATCGACTTATTATTTTTTAATTGCGATTAACCACACTAATTAAACAAGAAATTAACTTGTCTATAGTCGTTGTTTACTCGTCTGCAAACTCAAAGCTGCTCATTCACTCTACAAACTAACCCTCTGGACATTGGTTTTTCTTCTCTTTCTCTTCACTTTGAGAGCTCGTCTTTCTAGCTTGGTCTGCCCGCCATGGGCACCACGCAACCACGACTCCCGTCGCGCTTCAACTTCCTAAAGGAAGGCCTCGTGCTTCCGGCGCGCAACCGCGGCCTCTTCGTTCCAATCTTGGCACTCACCGTCGCCGACACCGCCTTCCATGCCCATGTCTACTCCCTGATGTCCATGCATGATGCGCGGTCCATTCTCCTCGTCAGCGCCACCAGCCTCACGGTCGGCACGGCCATGTGGGCCATCACCGCCTCCGCGGCAGTACATACGTACTCCGGCGCCACGGAGCAGCACAGTTTCACGTTCTGCGAGGTCGTCACCAAGGTGTTCGACGGTGGCCTCAAGGCTGGCCCCGTCGCGACGGCTGCAAGCTCCAATGTCGTGAAGATCGTATACGGGGTCGGCGCCGTCGCCTTGGCTTTCCTCGTGGATCTGATCGTGAGGCACACCAGGACGCTTCTGTTCTTGGACCTGCTCGTCGCCGTGCTTGCCATCGTAGGCCTCCTCCGGCTCTATGTCAGCGCGGTGTTCTCCGTGGCAGTCATCGTGTCGGCGTCCGAGCCCGGGTGCCACGGTGCGGCCGCGCCCGGCGGGCGTGGTGGATCACGGCGGAGAACGCCGAGCAGGCCGTGCTCCTCGTGCTCGCGGAGGGTGCTGTCGCCGTGGCTATCTCGCAGTGGCACACGAACGCAGCGAGATATCCGCTCGACAGCACGGCATGTGGTGTCCTTGTAGAGTGCCTCTATTTGCTTCTGTCTGGCGCCAAGCGGATGTTCTCCGTGTGCGCGGTCACCGCGTACTACTACGAGTGCAGACAGGGAGTGCAGGGGCCTCCTGCACGTTGGTGGCAGATAATTATCATAGGTACGCATAACACGTTGCTTTGCCAATTGCCATAGGGTCTGTTTGGCAGAGCTCCATCAACTGCATCCATCAAAAATAGCTCCACTCACGAATTTTTACCCAAACGCCCAGCTCCACGAAATCTGGATCCACCAAAATACTGAATCTAGCTCCGATTCATGAAATCCATGGAGCACCTCAAGGGGTGCTCCACGAAACCTTGTTTCGCACCTACTCGTGAGTTGGGTGGTAATTACCCACCTTTGCCACTGGTTACACACCCTATCCCATACCACCATAAAACCCATGGGCAAACAGCTATTCCCACCAAAACTCGGCCGTGGATCCTGGAGCTGCAGTGCAAGCCAAACAGTTTTGTCTAGCTCTATGGTGGGATCCTGATTCACGGTGGAGCTGTTTTTGGTGGATCTACTGCCCGCATTCATTTTTCAGTGGTGGAGCTCGCCAAACAGGCCCATAGTATGTACATAGGAATGAACCAAATTCATCCAATCCACGCGTAGAAGTATGTTGCCAACTTCTCAACAGCCCAAAGTTTTGGGTGAATTGATTGGTACAAGAAACTCGAATCGAAGGTAAGTTCCATAAGGAATGGTGAAGTATATTGCTCGTTTTTCCTCGACAATTTCCACGAAACTGGATAATCTTGAAAGAACGAGTCATTTTCATCCGATCTACATTTGTGATGCTATCAGCGATAGTGTCGCTAGGTCAAATTAATGGATGAATATCCACGCTGATGTGTATTTGCATTGCTCATACACGAGTTTGTATTCCATCGCTATAAGAACTTCAAGAAGTATGCATGGAACAAATGAAATCGCATGACCGGGGATGATTAGGGCGCCAAGCAAAAAAAAGATATTTACATTGCATGAGGAGAATATATGTACTTATTGTCTGTGTGCCTGAAGCATGCGAGGGGCCACTGATAAGAGGAGTTATGATATATTTTGTGTGACTAACTAATTGGTTCTGTTCCATGTTAGGAAAGGAGTGGCTCCAGAATTTGCCCATCTGGTGCTCAGCGCTGTTGCAGTGCAGAAGCTCGGTACGTCGCATGTTGGCAACATTGGTGGTTAGGATCCGATGCTGGACTCTCCGGGTGTTAATATTTCTCTCAAGCCACCCTTGGGTCTTTTGTGTTCTCGTGGTATGTGCAAGTAGACTAATTATAGAGGGAGTTCCATCTGTGTTATACCAAAATAGCCTAGTTTCATATAGATCCTTTTTGAAGAGGAAATACTGTATCTATCCTAAAGCCTGTGTTGGTGTCATGTAAAGACGTCAATGATACGGCTCGAGTCGAAGGTTTTGGGATTTGTCATACCTAGAAAGACAGAACTGATGTCCGAATGGGCAAAGAGCTAGGCGTGATAAGGGATTGTAAGAGCACTGGGTTTGGATTATGAAATAGATGAGCTGAAATGGGAAATTCTTGGGCTTCCGCCCGATGCGACACGCTCCTTCCTCCTTCCCCTCCCACGCCGCTCCTCCTCCTTGCGTGCTGCCGCCATCGGAGGTGGAAATCCTAACCGCCGCCGCAACTGCCTTCCCCGTCGCCCGCTGCTCCTGGCGCGCTGGTGCCTCCCTCGCACCGGATCTGCTCCACCGCGCTGCTCCCGGTGTCATATTCCAAGGATCTAGAGCCGCAACCCGCCCTATCCCTGTGGTGACGATAGCATGGTGGCGGCCGGCGAGGCTACCGGCTGGCGGCAGTGCCGTGCCACTGGATATTGGAGGATGTGGTTTTTCCGAATATTTTATTTTTTTTCTCGATAGAATTTTTTTCGTTGAGTTTTATTTTCCAATTTTCTAACATAAAGTTTTCAGGATCAATTTTTTTGACAAAATTGTTTTCGAAATTATCTTTTCTCGACTGTTTGTTTAATATATTTCCTTTTCTCCTATACTTTTTCAATTCTTTTTAGAATATTCAATTTGATCCTCATAGTTTCATCGAAGGCAGTCAATTTGATCCTCATAGTTTCATCGAAGGCTCACTTTTGAACCTCTTCTTTGGAAAAGGATAGGTCTTTGAACTTTTCTTTTCAAACCAAAAAGGGATCTCGGTCCACATGGATGTACAAGATAATTAAGATACTAATGTATGGAGGTGACTGTAAAGACAAAAATGTCCCTAACCCATGAAGTGCCCTTAGATAGTTCGGTCGGTCAGGTTGATTGACGTGCGTGGGATATTTGGCTTATTGGCTACTATATAACTAGAATACTACTTCGTATGTAAAGAAAAGGAATAATGGTTTAAAACTAGTTTGTTTCCTGCAAAAGTAATAACATGATGGAATTAACGGAGGGGCAAAATAGATTTTTTTTCTGTTGGCTGACTCACCTAGCATCCTACTCATCCTCTACATGTGGCACATTATATATAAACTGAGGTCCCTCTGTGGCTTGCAAAGTTGAGAGAACTTGTTTGACCTTTTACAAAACCAAGGGATGAAAGACAGCGTGGATAAAAACTTTGAGGACACAATTGACTATTCTGTTGAGAACAGGCCGTGCCGTGAAATTTGGAGGCCCTGTACAAAGCTCTAAGCGAGACCTAAATCAAAGTATCAAATATAGCCAAAATAATGTATATATTGCAGAGCAAATGCGATATATCCATTGCTCCTTTCTGACATTGAGTTAACTCCTCAATTCTTTGTTTTTTCTTACGTTTTTGGGAACCGGATTCATATTTTCTAAATCGATTTGCAGAAGACATGACTTCAAAAGATGAAAAGAACAAAATTAAAATTATACAAACAGTTCTAGACTTTCATACGAAGGATTTAATTAGTACAATACAATTAGAATTGAAAAAAAAAGTGAATACCTGCACTGGACGACGAGTCGACGACGAATCACGAATGCAAAGTCCCGGAAGTTTCTGAAAAAAAAATGTTACCCAACCGAAGAACTCTGCGTGCAATGGATCTGCTTCTCTGGTCCTGGCAAAAAAAAATTCCGCACGGATGTCCGTGCATGGCGATCAAAGCCGTGAAGACCAACGCCATACGAACTGCGCGTGAAAAATAAAAAGGGGGAAAATCTGCGTCACCTGGACGAGATAGCAGCACGCAGAAGCTGTTGTAGTGCACGTTTCCCGAGATCTGATGGAAAATTCACTTCATGGCCTGAGTAGTTGATTTCTTCAGCGGGATCAACCAGTCTTCTCGGCACCTCGCGCCAGCAACGTCTCCGCAGCCACGCACGCGATTTTGGAGGCCCCGAAGATGGGGGCCTCAGACAGCGCACGGCCTCGCACGCCCATGAGCCCGGCCCTGGTTGAGAATAGTCACATATCGATTATGAGAAAAAAATATAATTTATAAATATGAAGAAGACCTCACTAACATGACGTAGTCTTGTAAGTAGACAAGATCCAATATTATTTATAAGATTATTACTATAGAACTTACATATAGCAGAGGCGCTAGCGGAGCAAGCAGCAGCAGCAGCAACGAAGCAGCGCGTGAACTCACACTGACATGGCTTCCTTGTCTGGTGTGTTTTGACACGCACAAGGAGATCACACAACGGAGAAGATAACTCCTGTTATTCCTTCGCTAGCATGTCCCTACAATGCTTTATAAAGACAACGCGTATCCCTGCGGTGGCCTACTGCAGATCCGCTTCGCTCGGTGCACTACCCTCTAATGCCATCACTCACCATCCATGCAAGATGCAACTAACTAAGACCTTTCTCAAGCCACTACTAGCTATGCATGACTACTACTCAACAATATGCATCAACTAGATAAACATGCAGGACTCTTAACTCATGTACTAACCTACTCATGAAGCAATTAAACCTAAACCGTGCACATGAAAGTCTATCCGAGTCCATCGGCAGCACTACTCCATGCAAAACACACTTACAAAGTTCACGTGCATAATTAATAAAACAACAAGATTAATCTAACATATTCTCCTTTTTTTGTGCTTCCATGATTTCCACAGCTCCCACAGACGTCCTCTAATTAGATGCTCCTGAAGATTAAAGGCACAATTTTGTATTTTCTTGGTAAAATTGTATGTCCCATGCATGGATGATGTTTGTGCCTGGGAAAAAGTCCTATAAGACGTAGTCTTTTCTCTTAATTGTCAGGTTAGAACCCTCTCAAAGCATGCAACATGTTTCCACCACTCTCAAAGCATATGTCAAGTTTTATTTTCTTCCCAAGCCGTTCCATGCCTCCATTCCTATCTCGCAAGAACAGTGGCTAAGCACTAACGAAGCGTTTGCGGCAGCTGCAGCGCACAGCTCTCCATGGAGATAGGTTGCATGGCATCCTAGCTCTTCGGGTCGCGAGACAGCGCACGAGGTCGGGTCGCCGTCGCCGGTCAACGCCGCAGCTGTCGCTATTGCTCGTTTGACGATGCACCGGAAAGGTCCTTCCGAAGTGTCATAAGGTTGTTTGTATTGTTTTTTATTTTTAGTTTTTATTTAGAAAAGTTGAAAATTAATATAAATATCTGACTTTTTGATATGATTTCTCTACTTCTCTCACTCCTATCCGCTCTGAGAATAAAGTAGAGGGTTACGGGCGTATCACATAACACAATCCTCTTGCTCCTATCTCGCACACATCTCTCTCACTTTTTTCACCACTCGTTCACTCCTTTTAAAAACCACTTCTTTTCAGTCATTACTATTTATTTTTAGCCATCAGCTACAACCAATAGGAAACACCTAGATATCACCATCAAGTTAATCCTACATAACAGAGGTGGAAGATTTGAGTTTTTCTTAACTAAATATAATGGGAAAAAGAAGGGGTTAAATGAAAAAAAAGCTAGTAACATACATCCAAGACTAACAACATCCTATGCAAGCGCAGAGGGCAGGGCCCAAGCTGAGACTACGAACTGTAGTACACCAGCTGCTCAACTTGATAGTGAATACCCCATGCGACGAAAGAGGACGAGATAATTGGATCCGATTACAAGTTTACAACAATGCAAAGTCGTCCAGCCACAAAGTTCGACTCCGAGAAGAACAAGCACACAAAGAATGCGAACAGAAAAAGCGGCGTCCGTGTCCGAGATTCGGAGTCCGCGTCGTAGCGGTCTAGGGGACGCCCAAGCCGGAGAACAAGGTGTTGAGATATGGTGACTCCTGCTAGGAGCTAGAGAGCTGTTACAAGGATTTTTATATGAAGTCTACTCCGATTACGATTTTTTACTTTGCTTTTAGGTAGGATTTCTATTTTATTTTAGAGGAGAGCTTAGAGAGGCTATGTAAAGCTATGAAGTATGATCATAAAAACCTAAGCCACAAAAATCTCATACAGGGTGCATGATAAGATTAAAAGCTAGGCTATTCTCAACTAAATTCTTATATAGGTAAGAATACAAGAAATTTTTGTATGGATAACCTTTTTTATTCGAAATACAGAAATATACCATGGAAAATTTTTACAAAATAGCCTCCAATCGCCCAATGGGGAGGCGACTGAGAATTTCGCCCACCAGAAAGCGACATTTAAAGAATCGCGAACTGTTGGGCGACCACTGCCGCTTACACGCTGGGCGACTTAATTTAAGTCGCCAGACGGTTGGGCGCTAGGGCGACATGTGGGGTTAAGGCAGCCTGCCCACTGGCTCCCACTACCAACCACCTTTTCACTCATTCAGCAAACACATTCAGCGCACTGAGAAGAGGAAGAAGGAAAAGAAACAAGGGGAAGAAGAGGAGAAGGAGAGGAAGGAGGGGAAGAGGAGAAGGAGAGGAGGAGGTGAGGGAGGAAGGAGGAGTAGAAGCTATTCCATCAATTTGGATCCGTGTATTTTTTGGATTATGTTGTATTTGCATTATTATTTATATGAAATGTTGGTGTTAATAAAATTATAGATGTACAATAATTAGTTCCGTGTTAGTATGGAAATATTATTGTAGAAAAGGTTTGGTATGCAATTTGTAGTATGGTAGTATAGAAATTTTAACAAAGTTTGTGGTATAGAAAGTTTAGTATTGTGCGATATTATTTGACATGTCGCAAAATTGAAATATATATGCAGTCGACATCATCAATGTCCACTACATTGAGAGTGTATTACGAGCTGGAACCATTCGCGAAGGTCCGAATGGTGTGGATTTGAGCGATTTTCCGCAAGTCACTCGTATTCGGATGACGAGAATGCTCGAATGGGAGATGTGCACTTTGGTCGACCGGAGTTTTTCGTTGAACCCCGAGGTGTACACAGCGTGCGTCGTGCAAGGGTTTTGGAGTCGGTCTCCCACGGACATCGATGGGAGTTGAAGACATTGGTGCGCTCGCCACATGGAAGGGCTTTATGCTAGGTGCCGGCGTCGTGGATACGAGTGTGTGCCGCTTGTGCAACCGTGCTCGCGATAAGCAAATGAGGAAGCTCGTGCAACACCGTTGTTGTGGAGGTGCTAGCAGCTCGGGCGGCCGCATGTTGGCGGACATGATGAAGTTGCTCGCCATGAAGCCGATGAGGTACATGAAGGAGAGTTACAGCCGCCAAGCCATAGAGAGCCAATCGGCAAGCCGATGAAGGAGAGTATAATGAGTACATTGTGCAGCAGATGGACTCGATGACGAGGGCATGGGATGAAGAGGAAGCTGTAGAGGACGACGACGAGGACAGTTCCGATGAGGATGAAGTTCCTATCCCCCAGGAATGGAACCGGTATAATGCCGAGGGTCTTTCCGTACATGATGAGCATGAATCACAATGGGAGTACCATGAGACAGAGGTTCGGTTGCATGCTATGTTTGCTGACAAGGAAGCGCTGCAGGATGCCATCAAGCTTTGGGCCCTTTCAATGCAGCGGACATTTCGCGTCGTCAAATCAAGCCAGGAGCAGTACACTGTGAAGTGCGAGCAGACTGGTTGCCCTTGGCGGGTGCATGCCCGTAAACCTAAGTATGAGACTCATTGGATTGTGTCCAAGGTTGAGCCGCACTCCTGCATTCTAAACACTGTCTTGGCGAGACATCGTAACCTGACGTCCGGATTTATAGCCAATCTCATGTATGGGGAGATAGTGCAGAAGAAGGACATGGCAGCCACACATATTGTGGTAGCTATTGAGAATAAATTCAAGTATAAGATTAGCTACGCAAGGCGTGGCGTGCGTATAGGCGTTGGAAAACGTTTTGGCACTTTCGAGGCAGCGACGACAACCTTCCTCGTATGCTTAATGTCCCGCAGAAAGGAACCTGCACGACATCGCCCTCCACGAAGCCGCCCATAAGTCCGCCAGTATGCGGTGTTGCAGAGAGCAATGTTTGCATTTGGTGCTAGCATCGAAGCATTCAGGCACATGCTGCCAGTGATCTCAATTGACGGGACCTTCTTGACAGGCAAATACAAGGGGCAGATCCTGACGGCCATAGGCGTTGACGGTAACAATCAAATATTGCCGCTGGCCATTGCATTTGTGGAGAGTGAGAATTACGAGAGCTGGCTGTGGTTTCTCAGACATGTGAGGGCTGGAGTTGTAGCCACTCGGCCTGGGGTGTGCGTAATCCATGATCGCCACGCCGGTATTATCAAGGCAATAAGAAAACTTCAAGAAGACCCCGAGGAGCCCTTTCCTTGGCCGGACATGAGGAACCATGGTGCAATGCCACTTAGCGGCAAACTTTTTCAAGCAATTCCTAAACAATCTTTGATGAAGCTATTCAAGAGTCGCAAGCAGGAGAACCAACAGAGGAAATTTGATGCTTTGTGGAGGTTGTTGGATGAGCACACTAGGAAGAACGTCGAAGAGAGGAGCAAGGAGCCGGTCACTCCTGGGCGGCACAACCACAATGCTTGCCGCCAATCGATGCGCCTAACCCAAGTGGTCCAAGAAGAAGGAGCTCACGAAACATCGGTGCTTCGTGCAAAGGATCGAGGGGGAACCGTTGGAGAAGTGGTCATCGTTGCACGACACGGATGGCGCAAGGTACGGAATAATGACAACTAACCTTGCCGAGGTGTACAATTGGGTTCTAAGGGTCTCCGCTCAAGCCCTTGTCGCCATCGTGGAAGGTGTTCTTCACAAAGACAACTGGTACTTCAGTGGAGAGGCACGCGAGTGCCGCACTTCATGCGCCAATCCCGAGCTCAGATTCGCAAAAATTACCGCTTACATGGAGATGAAGGCACAAAGGGTCGCTGCACACAGTGCAGGTCATGGGCAACAGGAGCATCGCTTTGAGGTGATACTCCGTGATAGAGCCGGATTTGGGACGGCTCGCTCACTTGTTACCCACGAGGTATGTCTTGGAGATCATGAAAATGAACCTAGCTGCACGTGCAACAAGCTTAAGTTGTTACACAAACCATGCTCTCATGTCCTCGCCGCATGCGGGACCGTGGTATGGATCCTTCGAACTTCATGTCCGAGTTCTTCTTTAAGGGAGGGTACTGCAGCTTGGTGTGGGGAGCTCCGAGGGTTGTGGTGGTGGGAAACTTCGCCACTTTGGACATTGCATCGAGGACTTGGGTTCCGGATGTTAACATGTTGAAGGGTGGAAGGGTCGCGACAGAGCCGACGATTAGGAAATGACATGGATGAATCACAAGTCGGAACATCGTCGAGGGGCACACACTAGACGATGCAATGCATGTCCCGATCGTGAGTTACATGACTTTTCAGATTCGCCTTGGTTATGTACTTATTTAGTACATGTATTTGCTGTTTGTTGAAATGAGATACTTTTGTGGCTCGTGCACAACACAATCAATTCATGACATGCTTAACAACATTGCGCATTATTTCGATCGACCCTGCATATATACTACGGTACAACCATACACATCGTTGCTTATATGCCAAATGAGCCTCGTGGCACCCACATGGAGAATCGCTGAAGTGGACGCCTGACGGGCTGGCCATCGTGGTAGTGGCACGCACATATGCAACTTGGGTTTGCACAGCAACATGTCGGATCGCACGAGCTTCCTATGTTGACAACCTCCTCGTTTCCCCTCTCGTTGCATCTATTGGCGGAGCTCATTGTTCTCCTCATTGAGAGTCTCCATTCGTACTCCAAGTCCATTATTCGGTCCCATAGTACCCACATAACGGTCAATATACCGCTCGTGAGGAGGGTCGATCCAGCGGGAGAAGTCGATTGGTCATCTCGCGAAAAGGACAGAAACATGGAGGGTCCATAAGCAATAAAAATGTACTATTAGTAATTTGTACCTGAGCGTGGGCATCGAAGAAACGGCGCCGCCATCGCTCGCCCTTCTAGGACCCGCACGACCACGCACTCATTGTGTTCGCATTTCGCCACGCGGTTGCGCACGCCGCTTGGTATCAAGCGCATGCGTGGACCGAACATCTCCTCCTTTCCAAGGGAAGGTCTTCCTTCGTGACCCATATCCGATCGGCCCCTCATCTTCCGCCATGGTATGTTCCACCACGAAATATAAGGTTCTTCTTTGTTCTATTTACAGGGTTTTCTGGCTACAACTTCATGGGACCTCAACCGGGCTATTTATATCGAACGGCGGGACAAAAGAGGGCTACTTTGCCCAGAGACATGACAAAAGCGCTCAGCTTTACTCGGTGAGATGACAACACATGCCAGCTTTATGTAATGATATGACAAAACGGGGCCGCTTTGTTCAGTCAGATTACAACACATGCCAGCTAAACTGCCTACATAAAGGCTACGATCTGAAAAGCCTTCATAGGGACATTTATTGCTACACTGGAATCCTGAGGATAATCCAGGCCTATCGCTACACAAACCAACAAAATAGGGGCGTAGGCTGTAGCCTTAAAGTGAGTGTTCACGTCATAGGTATGTATCCTTTCCAGTGAGTTTTCATATCACCTTAGCTTGTTGTTTCGAAATACAGCTACATGCTCAAAAGCCTACATAGGCACATTTATTGCTAAACCGAATCCTCAAAAGCGAAAAGATTCATACGACCTCCTCTCCATGGACTATGCCCACTGCACCAGATAACCTGCCTACATAAAGGCCTCCTATGTCTTCCATACCACATCTCCTCCTCAAGCCTTCATAATACTACTACACAACAATGTCTTTCTGGAGGTCCGACCCATTTGGAGTGCCGGAATGGCATGAGCGCCCGGTGCCATTGCGGCTTTAGGACGATGTTGGGAGTCCGACGGATCGAGTACAACGAGCCAAATACGGCCGTAGGTTCTTCAAGTGTCCGACTGGATGACGACTTCGCGGTAACGACAACAACTAAATCATTTGTTTTCGTTATCGTTTTCAACTTGATCCATGACATCTACCACGCCACACATAGGCTTGCGGGTTCATGGAATGGGTGGATCGGTGCCGCCGACATGGCCGTGATAACCGGCAAAGGAGGTGGAAAACAAAGGACAATACTTTGTCAAGATGACTCGTGCTCGCGAGGTGGAACGGCAGATGCGGCTTGAGCAAGAGCGCCGCGTGAGGGTGGACCAAATCCGTCTCAAGGCGGGAGGATGAACTGCAAAGGAGGCGGAGCGATTAAGTCTGCGTGAAGCACCATCAAGCGTCGGAGGAAGAGCTTCAAGCTCGTGAGACACTCTCAAGACCAAGAGTGACCGAACAAGAATGCAGCGGAGCCATCTTCAAGGCGCGATAACAAGGGGAAACAACCACGCTACACCCAGAGACCAAATGTTATGCATGTAATAACAATGTACGCGGCATGTTACTTCCCAACTGTATTATGAAGTTTATTTCTATTGACATAAGCTTATTATCTATCATGTCCGCATTCAATGATTCAGATAGCAAGTCATACTGGTTCTCTCCTTAAACTATTTCTCAGCAACATCAAAATATCACTTACCACTCTATGTATCTATCGTTCTACGGTCAATCATTCTTAAAAAAAATTTGGAATTTTTTTTGTGCATCTACAACATACAAAGGCACATAAACTTTTATTACAACTATACCAGATTTTTCTCTGCTTCAAACTACAAAATTGCCAAAACTCTACAAATTTCAGGTGATGAATGAAGTCGCTTTACATCAAGCATCAGATTACAAGTCGCCCACCATTGGGCGATTTCTTTAAATCGCCCGAGGAGAAAGCGACTCGTGATGTCGCTTTCCGTGAAGCGACATAGACTCTTGTCGCTCACGGTGGGCGAAATTCTCGAGTCGCCTCCCATTGGGCGCATCGGAGGCTATTTTTGTAAAAATTTTCCGCTGGTATATTTCTGTATTTCAATAAAAAGGTTATCCGTACAAAAATTTCAAGAATACAATAGTCTTAAAAGATTCGAGGGTTTGTAAGAGAGCAACAATCCACTGTACCTTTTTAGGTTGTGCTTAAGTAATTTGCCATCAGCTTCACCAAAATTTTCTCGTTGTGATCATTTTATCGTCGTTATTTTGGTTCTCTCTACAAGATTCATCTACTTTGTTCTTGGGATCATGCATGCTCATGTTATATCTAGTAACACTGATCCGATATGAGGGCTACTGCACATATAGAAGAATATCTGAGTTTAAAAAGTGCTATCAAAGCCAAGGTCGGATTAGTCTGTTTTACGAGAAGGTCAGTAAAGCATCATGTAGTACAAAATCAAGATCGATGTCGACAACGTGGAATCAAGTAGAGAAATTTGATGTAGAGGAAATGTTAACATGCGGCAATTTGTTATGAAGAATGTTCTTATCCAGCAAAGCTTAATCGATGCTCTTGATGGGAAGAAACTGGAAAAGACATCTGTCAAGACCAAAAGGTGATGGAGTGAAAGGCTGTCCATACAATCTGTCTATCTCTATCTGATGAGGTAAAGTACTCGGTGATCAAAAGGAGTTCACTAAAGAAATTATAGATTAACATAGAAGAATTGTACATGGAAAAATCAGTGACAAACTAGTGGGTGCTTAAGAGGCAGTTGTACGTGTTGCGTATAGAGGAAAGCACATGGTTCGTTGACCATCTCAATGTCTTCAATAAATTTGTCACACAACTGACTAGTGTAGATGAGAAAATTGATGAAAACAACAAGGTTATCGTATTGGCATCATCTCTATAACCATCATAGGGGCAATTAGTGATGAATATTCTTGTTAGAAAAAATGCTCCTAACTTCAGTGAGGCAATTGCATATCTATTGCAAGCTTAGTCCTTTAAAAATTATCGGAATCCTTATCCTCAGGTGATTAATCATAAGTGTTGTATATGTTACAAGCAAAAGCAAAAAATCACTGGAAGAAGAAGGGCAAGAGTAAGGATACACATGTGTGCTATCTATGTGATGAGAAAGTTTATATGATAAAGGGTTGTTTGAATTTGAAGCAAATGAGGGGTGCATAGTCAGTCAACTAAGTACTTCTCATGAATAGATATTAGATTTAAGTTATTGCTTTCACATATGTTCGGAGAAGGAGATATTCGATGAAGAATCTCTATGCCCAGCGCATGAAACTATTTATTTGGAAGATTGCAAGGAGTATACAACTACTAATGTAGGAATGGCTACATTAGAGATATGTTGGAGCACATCGCATAATGACAGGAGTACGGTATGTTCCCGGCTTAAAGAAGAATTCAATATCTATGAAATCGCTTTAAATCAAAAATAGTGAGGTATCACATTAAGGTGGAGCAACCAACAAGAGATATGATAAAAAAATCTTAGCTAGGAGAAGGAAGCTATGTTGTCAACGATAGGTACTCGGATCTTATCTATAGTTATATGCGGAACTGCAAAGATGATTGCAAACTCTAATAGTTACAGAGGCGAATGTGCAAGCTATTGGAAGAAGGGAGACATGGTGGGACCAACCACACGGTGCCAGCGAGCGGGCGAAGCTCGAAGGTGGCACAAACTTATGGTATGGAGGACTATAAGATAGGAGGTGTGGTTAACCAAACTACACAACATAGGAGCTATCAAGTGAAGAGTTCGGGTAGGCTAGCCAAACACCGATATGCACATCGTAGACATATGTATGAGCCCCTATGTTTGGGGCGCTCCCAAATGTGGGAGAAAATTAAAAATGAAAAAAGGCGATGTCGACATGGAGCGAGTTCTTGGGGGAGCATGGTGACTTCAACAAATAAAAATCAATGTGGAGATTGTTGAGATATGGTAACTTATATCCTAACCTACTAGTACTTAGAGTGGAGTACTATAAGGATTCCTAGATGAATCCTAATTGGATTAGGATTTCTACTTCACTTTAGAGTATGATTCTTACTTCAATTTGGAGGAGGACTAGATGAGACTATATAAAGCCACGAAGTGTGGTCATAGAGAAACCAAACCATAAACAACTTCATCTAAAATAGAGGCCGCACGAGAGGATTAGAAGTTAGTTTATTCTTTAGCATTAGATCTTTATATAGGGTAAGGATCTGATGATCCTAAAAGGTTCGAGGGGATTGTGATTATTTTTGCACTGTTATTTTAGTTTTCTACTAGATTCTTGTACTTTGTTCATGATACCATGTATGCTCGTACCGTATCTCATAACTTTGATCCTATGTGAGAGTTGATGCGCATAAATAAGGCTATTAGAGTATAACATAAGTGATGTGACGATGGCCCGATCTTCCGAGAGGTACTGATAAGTCGATTGTGGAGATCTCGACGTTGATGATCCAAAGGCTCCGACCAAAACAGATCGAACCCCTTGCAATCACTACACCACTGCTCCGTTGGTTATCAACCGTGCCGAACACGATTGACCTCGCCAAGAAGGCTATCTCCTGCAAGCGAATCGAGAACACAAGCAAGAGAGTACAAGATGCAATCTAAAATTGCGAATAAAGATTAAGTTCACAAGTTGGGGTTTCTCAACCGAATATGCGGCGAAACTGCTAAGCAGAATAATCTCTTAAGAAAAACCCAAGGAGAACTAAAGGGGTGCGGCCTCCTTAAATAGGGGAGGAGAAAGCCGCACTTATCTAATGACTAGGGATATGGTACTATTCATGGTTACTGTTCACACAGCTGTGGTACTATTCACGTGAACAGTACCAGCCCAAATAGCCTAAGTTACAAGGCCCTCGGCCCACTTTGACTCGGACTGGAAAAGTGATGTGACTTGTTTCGCAGTTTCTGATCTGCTCGGATGGAGTTTGGAGGTGAGACTAGATCCATCTGAAAGTAGACTCCAAGAACTTTCCAACGAGTACTCACGGGCCCTGAGAAGCCTTTTGGACCAAAAGTTATGGCTGTTTGAAATTGGTTTGTCAGGCTGAATCCGAATTGATCTGGAGGCCGAATTGGATTTCAAAACCTGTCCAACTTGAACCCTTGCTTCAATTGGTTCCAAAGTGATGTGGTGCTACAAATATATATTTTTTCATCATTAGGTAGCATCATATTCTCATTTAAAATGTGTTGAAGTTGAAGAAACGAATTCACCTTTAGTTCAATCTTGATATTGACCGCTATGGTCATATGTGTTGGTGGCGTGGTCACATCAATAAGGCTACAAATCACGAAAGCATCAGGCATATAGGAATAGTTCTCGGCGAGGCATAGGAACAGAAGAAAATTACAGACTCGAGAGGTATAGGGAGCCGCATTTTTTTATTCTTGAGAGCAACGATGGCAACCACCGCTGGGTGTTTTTACCTTCCTGAAGCACACCGTTCTTCTCCCAACACATAGATGCGGCCTCTTCCTGTAGCTCTTTACACTAATCACTGCCCTTTCAACGGTGCTCTGTCTCTTCAAGTCCCACGCCCAACAGCCCCTAGTTGCCACCGTAAATCTCCACAACTGCAACATCTGCCGTGATGACATTGACATTGTCACTATCCCAACCTTGATAAGAGCTTCCTAAGGGACCACCAGCAGCTCCTGCCCGATAGCGCCGGGTTCCTAGTCACATTTTTCATCGGATTGGTGACCAAGATTGCCACCATATTCACCATAGTGATGTCCTTCTCTAGTGAGTGCCACACATTAGCTTCCATCCTATGTTAGGTAAAGGGCAATGTCTTTGGTCTTGTCATGATCATCGTCTTCAGCTATGTCCTGAAGGTGGCTTGCGCCGTTGCCATTGACGTGTTGGTGCCACTTTTGTTCTTCCTCATCTCGCAATGGATACTCGTATTTGACGCACAACTCGTGCTCCTTGCGATATTTTCTACTTCTACCTGAACAGTCGTCTACGCGGTGGCGTTGTTGTGTTGATGGTGAAGCCTAGGTAGCGCGGCACGAGTGTGGTGGGGCGTGTGCTACTGGAAAGTAATCTAGATTTGCCAAGTGATAGGGTATTAGGATCCTAGTATAATCAAAATCGATTAGTTTATTTCCTTTGTTATGCTTTCCATGTTTAGTTGTTGGCTTGGTTAGCAAGTTGACTAGGATATATAAACAGGAGGTGTGTAATCTGAATATGAGAGTGATATAGAACAAGAGAATAGAACAAAAAAAGAAAGAAAAGGGCACTAGGCTATTGCGGTACTGCAAACTAGTGTGTTATTTGTCTGTTCATCGTCTTCCACTTGTGATAGCGTGTGCCCATAAGTGCAATGTATGAGTTCTCTCCAGGGTTTGGGGCAACAATTGGTGTCAGAGTAGGTGACCGCCATGGCAGTGTTGTCATCCACCGCCGACGCCATGGTCAGCTGGTTCCACCTACAGTACATGCAGCAGGAGGCCACCATCGGGCTAGGGTCACAAGACTAAGCACCCCTGCTATGACAAGTGCACTATCGTGGACTTGGACGAGTTCGACCAATGGCTAGAACTATGGTCCAAGCTGAAGAGCAAGGCACCACTCATATTCCAGCATCATTAGAGGAAGACCGCCACCTCACTGGCATCTTCTGGGAGGTGTCACTCAAGGCCATGAACCGAGCAATGCACCACGACATGTACTTGGCCATCGTCCATGTGAGCAACCTGAGGCGATGCTACTGCTGCAGCACCGGGTTCGCCATACCACTGTGGGCGCTACAAGTGCGATGCCACTGGGCGAACATCAGTGTGAGGTCGACAACAACATTGAGGAGATGTGTTCTCTGTCTTGAGATAAGTCCATGGAGTTGAGTCTAGCGCGTTGAAGAGATGTGTTTGTTGTCCTATGTCGAGCATGAATTGGGTAATTCACAGTTGAGACCTACTGCCTCAACAAATTAGAGATGCGTTAAGATTTAGGGGGGGTGTCGTATTAGTGTATTGGGTGTTAATCGAATCTTTGCATGTAAATGGATATATACTAGATGAGTTGAGTTCCCGCATACAGCTATGTATTTAGTTTGCATGTAGATTACTTCATGTAGAAGCATAGCTGGTAGTTCGAGTCGTGCATAGTCTAAACCAGGAGAAGTCAAGTTTGGATTAGGGGAGATTGTTGGAAAGTAATTTAGACTTGCTAAGCTGATGTGGGGCAAATACACGCAGGTCACGCTATACGTGGTGGCAACATTGGTGCTCGACATGGTGGTCTCACCGGTACACGCTATCGCAATGGTGTGGTTGCTGCAGAGCGCAACGTGCAGTGTATTCCAGGTGGACACCAATGCCATGTACCTGTTGCTCAGTGCAGTGGAGGTGTTCTCCACAGCCACTCTCATGGCGGCCTACTTCGAGTGAAGAAAGAGCAAGGAAGACTAGGAGGGGAAGACTAGGAGGAGAAGGTGGGCTATAGAAAATAGATACGACCACGCTACCTAGTGGTGACGAAGTAAATACTTGATAATACTTTTTGGAGTGAGAAATTTTTCATTACTTGGTGAGTAGTTCTATAGGACCAGATATGACAGTCAAAGGGAGTGAATGAGTCCAATAAATTTTTCCCTATGTATCAAATAACTTTTCACTCTAATAACTATAGATAGCTAAAAAGATCAAGTAACTCTTAGGTTGCTCTTCACCCAATTAATGCAATGCATATAGTGAAGATCTGAAGAAGCAAACTTAGATGAACAACAGCCCATGGTGGGATTAGCCACAAGATACATCGAGAGCTGATTCTTGGCCTTCTTGGATATTACACCAAGCTTATGAGTTTTTAACCATGAATGCAGCTTATCAAGAGTAAGAATGGCTAAATCAACTATACACCGATGAATGTGTGTTTCATCTCCCAAACCACCATGGCAAGAGCACTAAGAATATGGGTTGCATTTTCTAACTCATAGTAGTGACTCCTACAAATCTGAGATCACCCAAGATATTGCTAAACCTACCAAACATAGCATCACTGGACTCTCCAGGTTGTATCTCAAACTTTTGATACTCTTTCTTGTATTGGGCTTGATGAACACTTTTGATTTCCAAGGTACCCTTATGGTAATCTATGAGAGTCCTCCACATATCATTTGTAGACTCAAGATGCATACCCTATTGAACTCACTTCTACATAGACCGTGGGGTCTGACATGTGGGGTTCGGTCCCACTCATCAGCGATAGGAATTGAGAGAATAGAGAGAATGTGCATTCCAAAAATATGCTTTGTGAAGCGAAGGCAAAAAAGAAACAAAGAAAAAGGTAGTTTGGTTCGGCTAAACAATTTGTGAAATTTTTAGATGTATCAAACAGTCTATAAAATTTTTGAACATTTTTGTGGAACCTCTTGACACAGTGCAGATTCTTTTGTAATTTTTCTAGGATTTTATCTACTTTAATTTTTCCTCAAAAATGTCTTGAATGTCACTATTTTGATTTGGAAAATTTTAGAAACAAGCTAAAAAATAGTCCAACTTTTATCTCCTCCATAACGAATTTACATTTGAGTTTTTAGGATGTTATATTAATGAATTTTTAAGAAATAGTTTTTACTATAAATTCTCATGTTCTACTTTCTAGATCATCTTTTCATATTCAAATTTTAATTCAATTTGAATTTCATCACTTGTATATTCTGTTTCCAAATTAGTGTTTATAAATTATTTTCCAAAGAAACTCCAGTCAAAAGCCAGGAAAACTAGATGTCAACCAAACACAAGCAAAAAGTTTTAAAATTTTCTTTTTGAGCTACCTGAATTTTGGGATGTTGCATAGAACTTGCAGTATCATCTATTTATAAGATCATATGCAACATACAGACACTTAGCTAGTACATGGATTTGACTTGAAATCTAAAAAGCATTTGTGTAAATACCAAACAATCACTTAATACTGACACGAAAGAATAGCACTAAAAATATATGGTTATTTACTTGTTTGACGCGAGAGAAATCGCTCTAGGACTTCTATGCATGGGGTTAAGCATACGGGTGTGCCAATGTACTAACGTACACAGAAAGATAAAGAAAAATAAAAGACAGGAAAGCATTCATTTCATTAATTCATTAGAGAAAACAAAAATGCATGTTCCCTTTACTCGAGTGTGCTCCATAGCCTTCTAGCTAAGCAAATCTTATTTAGATGATGTGATCTTCTGGTTCTCAGGGCATCGGAAGGCTCTCGGTTAATTACATCTGCATGCGAAGCTTGCAGAACACCGTTAATTACATCCACAGGCCAAGCCTACAGAACACATCCACTACTACAAAAAGGGTCATCATAGATGGTTTGGAACTATCATCACAGACGGTTTTCTGAACCGCCTGTATTTATGTGTCAGTGATAATCGGAGCCTATCACAGACGATTTGTGAGCCGTCTGTGATAAAGACAATACAGATGGTTTGTAACCAGAACCGTCTGTGAAGAAAACTATTACAGATGGCTCGAGCCAAAAACCGTCTGTGATACTCACACATCACAGACGGTTCTATATATCAACCATCTGTGATTGGCGAGTATCACAGACGGTTGACATATAGAACCGTCTATGATGGTCCTTCATAGACGGTTTATAGCACAAACCATCTGTAATAGTTCATTTTATAACTATACCCTTTGAAAACAAACAAATACAGTGGCAAACACAACTGCATATTCCATTTCCATTAGAATCTACCATTACAGCATAACAAGATAAAATGAACCCAACTCTTTAACACGACAAGAATATATAAGAAGTAGAGATCTTAGCAGACAATACAAGCTGGATGCATTGGATGGCAGCCGGATATCACCAGCAATGGAGAGGTGATGGTAGCGCCACCTTTGTGACATTACGGTAAGACTACACAAGACACTCGTATGACACTTACGAGAAGAGTATGTTGTTCAGTCGACTGTAGTGTCACAATGGAGGTGCTAGCTCACACGGTAGTCGGTGTCGTCAAGGAACAAGCTAGATACATCAGATGGCGGTCGGATATCATTGGCAATAGAGAGGCGATGGTAGCGCTACCTTTGTGGCATAACAGTGAGACTACACAAGACACTCTTATGACACTTATGACAAGAGTGTGTTGTGCAGTCAACCGTGGTGTCACAACAGAGGCGCTAACTCACGGTGATAGTCTACATCGTCGAGGAACAAGTTGGATGCATCTAGGGATGAAAACGGTCGGAAACGGTCGGAAAACTCCTCAACCGTTTTCTACTTCTACATTAGAATACGAAAACGAAGCGAAAGCGGTAAAGCCGACACGAAACGAACGCGAACTTACGGAATATCGAGAATTCAAACGAACCAATTCGAGCGGAATTATGTCGAACACGGTCGGTATCACGAAAATTCAATACGGAATACCGACCTGTAGGACCAAGTGCATAACAATTAACAAGTGACTAAGTACATAACAATTACCAAGTGCATGATCAAGTTCAAGTGCATATAATACTTAACAAGTGTATGACCCTTGGTTTTAAGTATTAACACAATAGCCGACACAAATACAATACAAGTCTAAAACAAGCAATTAACAACTAGCGCGAACATCTACGATTCATCAAGATCATCCATGAGGTCGTAATCACTTTCCATATCTTTTGCTTCCAACATGCTAAGATATTATTATTATCACACATCACCCCCCGGTTCTCTCTGTCCTTTCCCCATTCCATCCGCCGCCTCCTCTCTTCGACTCTATTCGCTGCCGAATACCGATTCGCGAATCCTGACGAGCTAGCCGACGAGAGAGCTCTCGGATCCGTGGTGTCTCTTGCGCATGGAGATCTCGTTCGGGGCGTGGGAGGGGGTGCAGCGGCAGGGCCAGGACCTCGCAGACCGCCTCGCACAAGGGTTCACGGGTCTGCTCCATGCGCCGCCGCATTCCCGGCCCCCCGCGTCGCACAAGTGGATGCCCTTCGAGATCGACCTCCCGTCGTCCCCTTTGGCGCCACACGGATCGGGAGTGCCGCGCGTCGACCGTCGGTGGTGTTGCGGGCGGGACGACTTGGATGAGGAGGATGAGGATTCGGTTGCGAGATTGCGACTTTGGAAACTTTAAGAAGGCGAAGGTGCGATTCAACTAGTAGTTCTATTATGGATTTTGGCATGTCGTGATGTTCTCTATCGATTTTAGATCACAGCCTTAATTTAGGATTTTAGATCACAGCCTTAATTTAGGGATTAGGGATTGCGTTTCGCTCGCGTGCGGGCAAGTGGGCATTGGGTGGGCCGGCCGTCATTTGGTGTGGCGCTGGGCACTGCCCGTGAGAGTATGAGACACGGACTTCTAGTTCTAGTGGGCCAAATTCAGTTTAAACCGTATTTACAATACGGTATATTCGAATAAAATGTAGAAAAGTAGAAAACGGTCGGAAAATGTCTAAACCGTTTCCGCTCCGTTTTAATTTCGTATTCGTATTCGAACCAAATTCAAATTTGTCCGAAAATACGAATTCGATCGGTCAAATGTAGAAAACGATGCGGTTCGATGCACGGATATTTCCGTTCGCTTTCATCCCTAGATGCATCAGATGGCGGTCAGGTATCACCAGCAATGGAAAGGCGGCGGTAGCGCCACCTTTGTGGCACAACGGTGAGACTATAGAAGACACTCTTACGGCACTTACAACAAGAGTGTGTTGTGCAGTCGACCGTGGTGTCACAATGGAGGCGCTAGCTAATGGCTGTAGTCGGCGTCATCGAGAACAAGCTGGATGCATCGGATGGCAATCGATATCACCGGCAATGGAGAGGAGGTAGCGTCACCTTTACTGGCACGACGGTGAGACTGCATAAGACACTTTTATGAAACTTACGACAAGAGTGTGTTATGCAGTCGACCGTGTTGTCACAACGGAGCGCTAGCTCACAGTGGTAGTCAGCATCGCCGAGGGGAGGATGCAGGACGCTATATAGTGGATGAACTCACCTGTGAGTGCCGGTGGAAAGGTAGATGGGGAGTAATTAATAAGGGCCGAGCGGTGGGAGAAACCGGTGCCTACCATTCAATGTGGAGAGAATGGATGGATGAGATCGAAATACTAGGGGATACGCCACAGATAGGTGACGTGCCATTATCAGAGACGGTTTGTTATACGAACCGTTTGTGATAATGCACATATCAGAGATGGATTGTTATATGAACCGTCTGTGATAGTTTCATAGACGATTCTAATTAAAAACCATCTATGATAATACGTATATCACCAACGACTTTTAAACATAACCGTCTGTAATAGTTTCAGATATGGTTTTAGCCATGAACCGTCTATAATAATGAAATCGCTGACGGCTCCATATAAACCGTCTGTGATGAAACGTCCAATATAGCTTTGTTTTATAGTAGTGATCTGATTAAGCTACGCGGTGGTCGTCTTCATGTATCATCCTCCATGTGCATGACGTAGATCCTTGGTGATGCGGGTGGAGTCCATAGCCTCGTTAGCTATGGTGGAGTGGTGGTAGAGTGGTACGTCCTCAGCAATCCTTAGTCATAAGCTCCTCCAGATTGTCGATATCCGATATTGCAGGTGTCTAGCCTCATTAGCTCAGACAGGTTGATGGGTGGCCTTTGTCTCGTCGGTGCCTGGCCATGTAGAGTGCCCGCCTTGTCGGTGTCAAACTGGATGGTTTGCCTTTACCTCATCAATGCCCGGCAATGGGTAGTTTGCTTGATGAGTATTTGACATGTCGGTGGAGTGGTTTCACCTTGTCGGTGCTTAGCCAGTGTAGATGCAGAGGTGTTGTTGCTGTAGATGGTGTTGACATAGGTGTAAAAGTGCGCTGCGCGGGCAATGATGGTGCTTGATTGATGGAGACATATCTTGAGGGTGATAATGACAACTCTTGATAGCTCGATGGTGTAGGCGTTACTGTAAGGCGAGCCGAGATTCGGACATAGTGGGCTAAGCAGATGACAATTTTCTTTGCCAAGAAAGTGGCAATTACATAAAAAAATATAGCATAATAATACAAAAGAAAATTACATTTCTATTAATTTAAATTTGGCTCTATACCTACTAAGAAAATCATAGATATCAATAATTTAATTAAATGCGAACTTTACTCTCCCCCTTGTCTCCACCCCCTGAGCGTTACATCCAGCAAGGTGTGTGTCGCAGCGCCAGGGCTAGAACGCCGAAGACATACAGCTCGGATGGGAGCGGAAAGGTCGTCGGCCGTAATCGACGCCGTGATGTCCTCGACGTCAAGCAGGGCATGCGGGCAGCGTCGTCCGCATCGAGTGGCCGGTTGCCTCGCCTTGTGGAGACAGCTAGCATCAGATCAGAGGTAGATACACGCACGCATATATAGCAGCACATTGGAGCATGCACCATCCATCCACGCTGATACGGCACCAAGTACTACTACAACCATATATATTGCCGAGTGGGAGGTGCGGGTGGCCGGCCGTGCACCAAGTGGAAGGATGCGTTCGCAACCTTGGCCGCGTGAGCGCGTGCGAAGGGCGTATATATGGGCGTGAGAGCTGCTCAGCTGCATGAGATCGTGCGGGCGCGTGGGGTCATGTGGCTTCTTTGTGCAAGGGCGACTGCATGTGGCATCGACACCACGAGGCCGCGTGCATGGGCACGTCGGTTCATTTTTTGTACGGAGTCCCGGGGGGGGGGGGGTAGTTTTTCCTTTCCTTTAATCTGTTAGTTTCATTTGAAATTTGTTCAAATTTTGGTTACATTTTATTAAAATTTAAATGATATTTGAATATTCGTCCGAATTTTTAACTGAAATGATGAAATTTTGTTCGTTTTGTCTCTTTCGTTGCCCTCCAAATATTTTTGCAAAATGGAAGTTTTTCGTAGGGATTCATCTTGGCATGGCAGTTTTGATCTAGTTTATCAAAGTCACGAGCTGATCTCTTGATCCGTTCTCTGTTTCTTGCGTCGTGGTGCGCTTGGGAGAGAGAAGCAGATCAGGGTCTTGGCTGTGTTTATCTCATAAATCATAAACCACCAAACTATCTATCGTTTGCTTCTGTCTTTTTAATTGAAGGGAAGCAGCTGTTTGTGCTGAATCGATCTACTGCCCCTTGATTAGTTGGACATCGGTTTGGGAGATTGGAGCTACTGCTATTAGGCTTTGGAGGAAGGCCCAAGCTACGGCTGTGTTGTTGCTGCACGTACATACATCTCTCTGTGTGGAAGAACTGGTACTGTTGTGCGTAAGTACTGAAAGGAAGAACCGCTGATTTCTATGTTCACAGTGTGAGAAATAATCTGTGATTTGGTCATTTGCCTAGCTAGGTGGTGTTTAGGCTAAGTCAACGCGTGCTTGCAAGCCTGATTGTACGCAACTGCATACATGCGCACTACTATAGAAAAGCTGGTTAAGAACATAGACCGTTTTTGAACCGTTTGTGTTTATGGATCTGTAATACCTTAAGTGCATTACAGACGGTTTTTAATCCATTTGTGATACAATTATCACAGATGGTTCCTAAATAGAACCATCTGTGCTAACGATTATTGCTAACGGTTTTTATTACGAAATGTCTGTGATAATAACTATGAACCATCTGTGATAGTACATTATCACAAACGGTTCCTAAATAGAACCGTGTATGATAAGTTTCGACCGAACTCAAAAATAGGCTTCCATTAGTTCATCAACATTCTTTGATTGTGCTGTTTGCGTTAATTGTGTTATAAAAACAGTGTAATCAGATAATACAGATGAACCAAATCAGACTTATTTATGAGAACAAGATCATCCTAACCATATCCATCCAAGCATCATATGTAAGAACTAAGACATCAACAAATAATTTTCATATGCATCATATCCATCCAAGCATCAAGGATGGGGGTATGAACAAAGTACTAGCACCAATGAAGGAGAGGAGGTGGCAGCATCACCATTATGTCACAACGGTGACACTGCAGAAAGCACTCTTACGACAAGAGTGCCTTGTGCAGTGAACCGTGGCACCACAACCAAACGTAGAGGAGCTCCAGGGAGGCCGCCGATGCTTTGATTGGCAGCTTAGGAGAGCTAGCAAGTGGATTAGTTTGGAGTGCGTTTGGGGAGATGTGTGGGGGAGGCATATACAAGGGCATTTGGGTAGCGGAACCAAGAGGTCACGACGTTTCAGCTTGAATAGAGAGGGTAGTAAAATATCAGTTTTTAATACAAACCATTTGTGATGAGGTAATATTATAGACAGTTTTTAATATAAACCGTCTGTGAAGTATCATAGACGATTTTTATTAAAAACCGTATGTGATATTTGGCAATATCACAGACGGTTCTTGGTAAGAACCGTCTGTAATACTTTATAGAAGGTTTTCACCATGAACCGTATGTGATATTTCTCTTCACAGATGGTTTGTATACTTAATACTGACGGTTTTGGTTAACCGTCTGTAATGAGGCGTCTAGTATAGCTTGTTTTGTAGTGGTGAAGTTCTGTGCATGAGAATCCGATCAAGCCAGTAGTACTACAGATCTAGGAGTCTTTCCCGCTCAATTTGACTTATAAAAACCAGCTTATTGATTTTTTTTACAATGTAGTTGGTTTATTTTGTACTGTAGTTGCTGGTGTAATGTAAAGACTCAAGAGTAATAGTATAACCCAAAGTTCTGCAGATATTTCTGTAACTGAACGAGGATAAAACTGCTCATATTTCTGAGACAACAAACAAATACTGCCAGCAATTTTGATTAAATGAATTGAATTTAGATAGGTGACACTGTTAGACAGCTATTTTACAGCCATACATGGCCCATTGTTTCCTATCCGGACTCCTCCTAAACCTCCCGATTCATTACCAAATCGGTTCTGGCGGAAACAGCTTTCGTCCGAAATTTCGTCCCTTCGGAGGGTACCGAAATATGTTTTATTCGGCTAAACTTTGCCCGATCGGTTCTATTTGAGATTTGTTCAAATTTTATTCAAATTTTGGCTAAATTTCATCAAAAAATTGAATTTTTTCGTCCGAAATTTCGAACGAAATGAACGAAATTTCGGATTTCGCCCCTTTCGCCGGTGAACGAAAATTTTTTGGCTCCGAAAGTTTTAACCCTGGTTACGGCAAGGACTCCCGGTATATATGTATACGCTCCTGTACACAATGTTATTCATTGCGTTGAGTCTATTCACGCTTTCAGACACTATTGATATGTTCAAGATGTCTTGAGTTTTACCATTCAAATTTTTTCCAAGATTAAGGATTGAAGCTTTCACGCTCCGTTCTAAGGGTAGCCCTTACAAGACATGTTTCTTGTCAAATTATAACCGCAGCATCTATAGTAGAACAACATATAGTACGCAAATACTATGAGACACTTGGGGAAATGATCAGTTCCTTTGATATGTAGTAGCAAATGCATGGAACTCGTGAACATTTAAGCATACAGATTTATTTATCCATTGATATGTAGTATCTGTTACACAATATCACCATATTGATCAGAATATAATGTGGAGAACAAGAAGGCTACTGAATAAAGTACTTTGAATGTAATTAATAACCTGCTTGCTTGCTTGCCTCCCCTAGCAACAAAGCACTCGAATAGAAGAACAGTTCTTGTAACACACTCTTTGATCTCTGAACAAAAAATATCAAAAGGATAAAATTAAGAGAAGAAGGCTAAAAATTAATCCTGTCGATCGATGGAAATCCCTTCCATGGTTGCATGCATCTTGTCTCTGGCGCACGCACTGCAGCTTGTAGCCTGGACGTCGTCGACATGCATGGCGAGCGGTCGCTTTATTCTCCGGTCGCTAGCTGACCTGCTCGCCGATGAGGTCAAGGCCGACGGCGAGGAAGGTCACGCCCTGGAAGAGCAGGAAGTAGAAGTGCAGGCCCTGCGCTGACAGCAGGCTGCGCGTGGCGGCGGTGAGGAGGAGGAAGGCGAGCGCCAGCTCCTTCTTGAAGATCCGGTTCGGTGCCTTGGCCTTGCTGCTCTTCTTGGCGGGCGCGGCGGGCGCCGGCGACGTGGCCGCCGCCGTGTCCTGGTCCTTCTTCTCCTGCAGCTTGGCCCCTCCTCGTGCTCCTTGAGCTTTCCCCACTCCTTGAGCCCGCCCTCGGACACCCCGCGGACGAGCTTGGCCGGTGCCCTGGCTAGGGTGTCGGCCTCCGCCAGCGCGAGGATGTCGGACTCCGATGAGGTCCGGCCGGCCTTCTTGGTGACGATCCACTCGTAGGAGCTCCCCAGCTGGAACAGCCCGGACACCATGGCGTTGAACTTGGTGACCGACATGGTGTTCTCGAAGAGGAGGTAGGGGATGACGAAGGGGAAGGACTTGGGCGCCGGCAGGATGTTGAGCACCGACATGATCACCGGCACATAGCAGATGACCCAGATCGGCAGCTCAGCCTCCGGCACGAACATGGTCAGCGGCAGGATCACGCAGAAGAGCGTGAAGGAGTAGAAGGGCAGCACCAGCTTCCGCAGTAGGAAGAAGAGCATCACCAGGTTCGCCTTCTTCCAGAACGGGATCTGCACACCGACACAGCAACCAACCATGGCGTTAGCATCCGAAATGGCAATGGAGGAGATGTGTTTGTGCTTGCCTGTCTATTAAATTACCTTAGACTTGAAGACGGCCGGGAGGCAGAGGCGGAAGAGCTGCATGGGGCCGGAGTGCCACCGGTGCTGCTGCTTCCGGTAAGCCTGGTACGACTCCGGCAGCTCGCAGAGGACCTGCACAAATGCAACAATGGCGCACGTTTAGCTCACCGTGTTAATAATGAGCATAAATTAACTCTAATGGCTTGATTCTTGAGAGGTTCAAGTGAAGACACCTTGACATCATTGAGGAAGATGAACTTCCAGCCGTTGAGATGGGCGCGGACGGCGATGTCCATGTCCTCGACGGTGGTGCGCTCCATCCAGCCGCCGGAGTCCTCGAGGGCCTCGATGCGCCAGACGCCGGCGGTGCCGTTGAAGCCGAAGAAGTTGAGGTAGACGCCGTTGACCTGCTGCTCGACCTCGAAGTGGAAGCACAGGTTGATGTTCTGCAGCCGGGTCAGCAGGTTCTCGTCCTTGTTCACGAAGCTCCAGCGCGCCTGGACCAGCCCAAGCTCCGGGTTTCCCTGCATTATTTCGACCCCCGAGTGCCGACGTGTCAAGTCAGTCCACTGAATGTCGATGATTGTGTCACTGACAAATAGATCCAAAACATCGTCCCATAGTTGAGGTTATTATGTTCATATACATAGCCGTCACAAGTGGAAGTTAATTTCTCCTAAGGTTTAAGTAGTATATGTTTTCGTCGTCATAAAAGCCGAGTACACTGTGACTAGTTTAGTCAAAGCTTAAGTTCGTTAGGAGAATCCAATCAAGCCAGATCAACCAAATCTAAGGTTTGGACTTACATGGTCCATGTCCTGACTACAAGGACTGTCCTGTCTCTGGGCAAATAATTCTCTACACGTCACCTACTCTTCCTTTTTTTTTTTTTTTTGAGAAATGCACTAAGCAAATCACAGATCTTGAAGTGACGGCTTTTATTAGGCTCATGTACCAAGCTATATCTCACGCATTGTATATCAAACCCTAGGCTACTAGGGAGACGCATGCGAATATTTCTACTCGTGCTTCAACACTATCCAACTCATAGTACTCTTGCACCATCGAGATTTGAGACTTAGACGTGAAGAGATGCACTAGTGCACTAGAACATATGATGTACCTTGAAGTGCGGCACGGTGAGCTTGAGGAAGTCCGGGTTGGGCTGGAAGTCGGCGTCGAAGATGGCGACGAACTCGTAGTCCTTGACGTAGTCGCAGCTCATGGCGGACTTGAGGTTGCCGGCCTTGTACCCGGTGCGCCCGAGGCGGTGGCGGTAGATGATGTTCACGCCCTCTGGCTCCACTTGGTCACCTCCGCCTTGATCAGCATCTGGCACGTCTCGTCGTCCGAGTCGTCCAGCACCTGGATCAGCATCCTCTCCTCGGCCAGTCCATCTGGCACACGTGCGAGATCGACGTCTCGTACACCTGCACACACACGTGTCATGTCAGCACATACATTGTCCATGGCGTGTCGGCACGTACGTGCGACGGTGTGCTGCGGCTAATGACCTCTTTCTCGTTGCACATTGGCATCTGGACGAGGACCATGGGAAGTAGGCGTCGCCATCGTCGTCGCCGCTCTCGACGTCGGTGTTCTTGCGGGGCTTGGAGGTGGCGGTGGCGGAGAGGCGGGGCTTGATGCCGCGGAACTTGATCCAGAAGCAGCCGAGGCAGAGGACGACGCGGTCGACGGACTGCACCATGAAGAGGATGATGCAGAAGGCGGAGAGCTTCTCGATGGCCCAGGCGATGTAGTCGGTGCGGAAGGAGAGCCACGCCACGTACGCGCGGTGGAGCCACCCTTCGATCACCTGCTTCTCCGGCATGCGAAGGTGCTCGGGGAGCTGCCGGAGGTTCTCCGGGAGGTTGCGGAGGTGCTCCGGCAGGTGCTGCAGGTTCTCGGGGAGCTGCCGAAGGTACTGCTCCGGCAGGTCCCGCGGGAAGTGCCAGCCCTTGAGGTAGGCCACCGTCTCGAACGCGAGCATGGCGAGGGAGAGGAGGAGGAAGGCGCGGAGGAACCAGAGCATGAGCCGTCCACGGCCGGTGGCCTCCGCGTCGGGCTCGGCGTCGGCGTCGCGGCTGCGGCGGACGCGGCTGTTCACGACGCCGAGGAGCGCCCAGAACCCCGCGGCGAGCCAGGCCACGCAGCCGACGGCGCGGTGCGCGCGCAGGAGGAGCACCCACGTGAACTGCTTGGCGTTCTTGCCGCGCGCCTTCTCTTCGCCTCCCGCCGCCATGCCGGGCCCGTCGATCTCCACCAGGGAATAGGGGTTGTCCATCTTCACCACCACCGGCGTGCCGCACTGCTCCTCCTTGCCCCACCACGACTCCGACACGTACGTGCTCGGAGGCGCCATCGTTTACTCACTCGACCACTCAAAGCGCCTAGCTCGCGCGCGCCTGGGCAAGCGTGCCGTTCTTGGAGAAAAGGCCTCAGAGATGAGTTGTTCTTGGAAGCGTGCAGCTGTCAAGCTTTGTTCCAAGAACTCGACATGTGACGTTGCTTCCCCCCTGGCTTTCCTGCCCTCAAAGATCTTGTGCTAGTGAAGTGATTCTGCTGCTGTCCCTTCAATTCTTACCCCAGATTAACTCACTCTCCTGTGAACATGATAGCTCAAATGAAGTCAAGAGATGGCAAAACACATGCCCCAAGGTGCATTTTTCAGAATTACTCCTTCGGTTCCGCAATGTAAGCTCTAATTCTTGAAAAACATTGTCCCACAATATAAGTCTTAATTCTTGAAAAACATTGTCCCATAATATAAGTCCAGGATAAAAAAAAAGACAATCTATTGCAATTTTTCCTGTTTTACCCCTCATAACACACATTGCCGATTGAGACAGTTTTGTTGTCTCCACAAATGCATGCATGCAGTGTGACCTGTTTCCAAGATGGTGGTTAATGCAGAGTGCAACCAAAGCCTCCAAGAGTTCCAAACGTGCAAGCATACATGTAGTAATCTCCATGGGGTAGCGTGAGTGAGAATGGTTTCATTAATACAATGGCCTTGATTAACCAAGGGTAGTATGGTCCATTTAGCATTTATCTTCACTCGATCTTACAGCTCTATCAGTACGCATGGTGAGCTGTAGACTTATATTGCAGAAACAGAGGAAGTAGAAGAAGAACAAGAAACAGTAAAAAAAAACGGACAGAAGTGAGCAAATACATCACAATGGAGCCAGCCAGAGACTAACCAACTGTACCTTGTAACCTGATGAGAAAAGAAATGGGTCCTTGGTGCCTCAGCTTCAGATCCAAGAAAGGTGATCACTGCCTTGGAGGAGAGAATGCACACACAAACACGAACACACACACAAGAGCACTCACTCTGGTGTCTAGATCAGCTCGCTCAGTGGCTGGCTGGTTGAGGATAGTAGAGATACAGTGGAGTAGTAGTACTGTAGAGTGCAACCAACTTCTACTGCTGTACTACAGGCTCCAGACTCTAGACTCCAGAGTAAGGAATCAAGTAGACCACTAGGAGGGTTTTATAGACGTAGAGCTAGAGGAGATGCGCAACACAAGCGGCTACCTAATTTTTCTCTCTTCTTTGTTTTGTTTTGGAACATAAAAGTAGCTGCAAGTTCTGACCTGATTTGGGCATTAAATTCACGTATCGTGGTGTGATCTTGACTGAAAAACTTCGAGGAATTGAGGAATCTGCCGGCACCGTGTGCGTCGATCGAGTCCATGCCATGTGGGTCTTTAAATGAAGCCCGTTGCTGGAGCATGGACTGGACCAGTGTATGCCGTAGTATATACTGTTCTGTTTTTTTAGCATTTTGTGATTTTTGACTTTGGCTGAAAGCCGAAATAAATTAGACGGCTTCTTCAAGCGGCTTCTCAGCTTCCCGAGATCAAAACCGTGTGCGCCATCTACTTCAACGTCTTCGTCGTCGCTGTCATTTTGAAAAATGTAGATAAAAATCACCGGCTAGCTATAGCTAAAAACTATCAGTCGCAATCAAAAAAATAGGGTCAATATTCCTAACTTGTACTACAAAATGTGTCCTGGTGTGTGTGAATTAACCGTTAAGACACGGCTAGTTGCGGTTTTATATATATGCTCCTTAAGAAGCAGTAGTCGTCCAAGTTTGGTGTTTTCCTTCAGAAGCCAATAGTTTAAAATTATATACAAGCTCGTATTTGGTTGAATTAACTCGAATCTAATTAATTTGGATCCCTTTTTTCACAAAATGAAATCGTAACTAATCCCCCTTCAGGCACATGTGCGAAAATAAATAAAAAGCATGCACACTTACGTAAGCATTCAATCAAGGCTCTAATTTGATTTAATAGGTTCCACATAATTAATTAGAACGCTGCAAGTATGATAAACAGAAATAATTAATTGCGCTCCTCTCAAGCTATGCTTTTTCTTTCCCAATCTCTGGATCTCTTGCAACTTCTGGATCGAATCAAGGGATTAGTACTTCTTGATCTGATCTTCTACAGTAATTAAGTACAGCAAGTTTACTTTTTGCAGCCCAGTTTACTTTGATCTCATGGTCATCAGATCATACTTCAAATATTTACTTGTCAGCAGTTGCACATTACAACCAAGTCAAGCAATGTAACGTTCGGAAAACATGTATCACATGTTGGACAGGAGCATAGATTACTTTGAACTTTCACAATGATCATTATAGTCATATCTTAAATACACAATAAATATTTTAACCTTAACTTTATCTGGCATGAACCTTCCCATGCAAAGGTATTGAATAAGACAAGTAGAGGTGCAAAAAAGCAGATACGGTTGATAATTACTCATCCTGTATCCTCGCCATATTTTTTCTCTAAGTCGAAATCGGACACGGATAGTGCTGGATACGAATATGAATGCAGATTGTATCGGTCACGAATACAAAATGAATACGGACCAGATTCGATACGGTAACTATATTTCATTGGATAACACGCGAAAACAAAGATCATACGTATTAGTGTATGAATATAGATGTTGATGCCCCCCTTGACCTTTGACATATGAGTGCATATATCATATAAATATCATATGTATCATACCATATAGGAAGATCAAGGATATGAACATATATTGACAACATTGTGAACTACAATCTGCATGAAGCAATCCTCAGCTCAGTGGCAACTGATCTATTATTCCCTACCTTCCTAGTGGCTGGTGCGTCCCCAACAGGCAACAACCCACATAAGACATTCCCAATTCCCAAGTGATTGATTCCGTTGAATCATCATTCCATCACACGAATAGGATAGGCAGATCGGTGACTCACAAGTCACAATTGAAATGCAATGCATCCCAAGTTCCCAACAACAGAAAAAAAGGGTTTCCTAATGGCTAATGGGCTAATGGCGCGGTGGGCCTCATGGACTTGGCCTTCAGATATTATCGAATACCTTCTATCGGATATTACCAAATAACTATCCGGATATTCTCCTATCCGTTGAAAACTACTCTCTCGATTCCGATTTCAATTCTGACAAGTACTATATGATTTCTATACAATATCCGACAAAACCATTTGTTATCGACTATTTTCCACGACTACAGTCCAAATTAATTTGGTCAGCTAGTCGGTCGAGAAATATGTGAACCGATTGCACCCCTAAAGACATGCATGGGGCAAAATTATATGATAGGTGCATGACATCGACCTAAGTTTTTTTTCTTCATATTCTACAAGTGACAGTTCAGGAAGAATATATATAGCTAAAACTTGATGCACATGATCCAGATTTATCTAAGGAAGGTGTGCCTGTACATGACTTAATCACTAAATTACTTCTACATCACTTCTAGCAAAATAATTCTCTTGAAATATGCCTAATTTCCAAATAATTACACGTACATCCATTTGAAAGTACAAATTGTTTAGCCTTATATAGTTCTAAATATGAATTGTCCAATGTTTTTATATATAGGTAAAAAACATACTTACACAATACCCTATATAATTGTCAAATCATAAGGGTCTCCAAAAGCTAGTTTGTGAGGTAAGGAATACCCTACTTTTAAGTAAAGTCCATTGCCCTTCCACAACCAATGTAGAACTATTCCAACAATCTTCCCCTTCATATATTGGTGTCCCTCCGCTATTCACCGCCCCCTTCACCTTACACCAATGGCCCCTCGGGGTCACGGTCCATCAAGCGTTCATACACTAGTGTCTATTGACCCAGCAATGTTAGAACCGGGTTCTGATACCACTTGTCTGACCAATGTCAGCAATCAAAGTGGTGAATGCTTCTTGAACTTTTCCCCCAACGATATTCGAAATCTTCACTTAAGTGACTATAAGAGTCACCAAGATCAAATTATACCAACTAAGCTTAGCAAAACAAACCTACAAACCTAAACCAATAAAATCAACAATCTTCTACCTAAGGCAGTGACCACCATGGATGGGTCGGTCGATCACTACTGACTAGTTGACCGCAAGGACAAGCGAGGCGATTTGACCGCTAGGGCCAGTCTAACCAGTCCCTATTCCTAGACCTAAAACCTCTCGGTCAAATGCAAATCTTGCCCATTTCAGGTCAAATGATATCATCCACATAGATTTGAACCAAAAGGAGATCACTACCATTCTTGAAGGAGAAGAGTGTCTTGTCTATCTTGCCCATCTAAAAATCATTTTTCAACAGAAATGACTTAAAGCTATCTTACTAAGCTTTAGAGGATTGCTTAAAATCATACAAGGCTTTGGACAAGTTGAAGATATGATTTGGGAACTTAGGACTCTCAAACCCAAGAGGTTGCTTAACATACACCTCTTCTTCTATGAAACCATTAAGAAAAGTAATCCTAAAGCTCTTAGAAGTTGCAAAGGTTAAGAGTATTTTAATGACTTCTAGTCTAGCAATATAAGCATCTCCTCAAAATCTTAGCCCTCCACCGAGTAAAGCTTTTAGCTATAAGTCTCACCTTGTTTCTAATTACTACCCCATCATCACTTTGTTTATTTTTGAAAATCCACTTAGGTACAATTATGTTATGACCAAAAATCCACTTAGGTACAATTATGGTATGACCATGAGGGGTTCAAGCGATGACCAGAAATTATTCTTACGAAAGTTCTCGAACTCCTCATGCATGGTATTGATCCATGATTCATCGAACATGCATGAGTGCAATCACGGGCTCAAACTAGGCAATAAAAGTAGCGTGAGTATGAAGTTAGGAGAGATGAACTGGAGCGATTAACTCGCTCATGAAGACTTCAAGGATCTAATATAGTAGATGTCGCCGCTAGAGATGTTGAGGCTTTTCGATGTCGAGGTGGCCTCTACCCTCATGGGTTGTGGAGGTAGGAGCAGAGCCATACGGTGATGAATAACAAGTGGGAGCAGGCTGTCCAGCTAAAGGTGAAGTAGATAAAGTTGAAGAACCATGTTGAGAATGTCTATGGTTTATCTATGTTGAACAATTAGCAATTGGCAGTCGTGTCAAGTTGAAATTAGCATTTATGAAAGTTTTGTGATTTTTTTAGTGCTGCCTGTTAGGGGTGGTCTGACCACTTTTGTAAGAGTAGTTTGATCGTTGTGCAAAGTTGGTCAACTACCCAACATAGCAAGTTAGACTGATTGAGTAGCCGTCGGGCATTTTGCTCTGTGATGGTACGATCGACTTTGTCCAAGTGATCAAACCGGTCATGTTGGCTTTGGACTCTTGGACACCAAACTAATGTATAGGAGTGTTTTTATATGTCTTTGCACTAGGTGTCACCTCAAATGGAGGTTTGAGCTAAAACTATATAGAATTTACCAAATTTTCGAGAGGGTTGCTCTGGTGCTCTACCCTAGTGGTCAGATCGGCTTGAGGGGAATGGTCTGACTGGGTTGGTGGTCAGGCTGACCATGACATGTTCGTGGTTGAAAGGGTCTACAATTTAGGGAAATTGGTCGTGGGCTAAGTTTTGGGGACAAATTCATTGCATTCATGATGCATGAAGTATGTTTAGACTAACGTGAGTTAAGTTGTGAAGAACTTGTGCCATGAAATAGATCTTTCATCTTTTATATGTAGGGTGCTTGGAGGTAGCTACTGTTAATGGTGTGGACCAAGACTAGGCTTGGGGATAAGCTGAGATATGGTTAAGGAAGTTGGACGAGATGGTTAGGATCAAGCTAGGCATAGGAAAAGACAAGGGATGTCGTAGAGAAGGTTCAAGCAACGGTTCATCAAATGGTGTGGTCCATCGTTCCGCCTCGCCACCGTAAGTAGTTGCCACCTTGGTTCACATACACGGCCGTTTCGCCTCTGAACCTCGCCCGTTATGTCACCGTAGTCGCTTCGTCTCCGCCAACCAGTAGCCGTGCACCACCTGTCCCCTTCCCAGTTGTTCGATTCGCCCTCGTGACTGTCCAATCGGATCCACACCGACACCTTGATCCAACGGCTGGGATTTGTCCATGTGATCCTCTGGAAACCGTTGGATCTCAGCATCGTTTTGCACTCCGTGCTCGATGATATCATCAGGATGACGTTAGCCCTAGCTGAGTTAGTCGCCCATGCCAGCTGCCACCTCAGCCTTAAATCAATGTGTCTGTCCATGACGTTAGCACCCGAGCGTTCCCCATGCCACGTGGCAGAGCCATGTCATCTATCACGTATCCTGCCATGTCAGCCCTAGGAGCCCACCAGCTGCCATGTCGATAGTTGACATTATAATTCCTATTTTCCTTTAGAAAAATAATTCCAATAAATCCTATTTTTCTTTTTTAGATTTAAATCTTCTAAGAGCACATTCTTCTCCGTCCTAGCTCGATTAGCCCGATTCTTTTCCTAAATTCATCTAAAATTGTGCTCTATTTTTTGTTCTAGTTTTGAAGTTTTTGGAGTTTATTTGAATTTTATTTGATTTTATTTGTGTCTTGTTCATTTTCTCTCGTTAGATAACGTCTTGAATGAGCGAAGCACCACTAGAAGATCAAGAATTGGTAATTGAGTAAGGCCAAGGCAAGTCATATTCTTTGATCATGTTGGACTTAGTTTTTAAATCTATTATTTATTATTTTATTTTAAATTATCATGCATTGCTATTTTAGTATAAACATTTGTACCCGGTAGTTATTATCCAATTTGATTAATCCCTCAATTGATAATTTGAATGCCATGATTCCATTATCACTATAGGATGGATATTTATCTAGTGATACAATACTGTATCCACTTAGGTTGTACATCTAGTATGCTTAGCCATGCTTACTGTAATTCGTTGGGCTTATTATTACATGTGATCAATTAATCAATGTTGACTTGATGAGATACTCAATCATGGTGGTTAACTACAGTTATAAAATTTGTGCACCATGACATGGGTGGTGTCACTGGTGTTGGTTATACAAAATGGTTTTCACTTGGGTGAATGATCGTGCGGTAAAGGGGGTGCAGTTCAGACATTGGAATGTGGCTGTTTCGCCTGAGGATTGTCCAAGGACTTAACTTTGTGTATCATTGATCTAAGGCTTACTGTACAAACACAAGTCTAAATAGGTATGACCTAGCCGATTAACTTACAAATATTTAGTTCAGATATCACTAGTGGTACATGAGTACCGGGGTGTCTTGGTTTACTCACGATGATGCATATGGATTTATTGTACTCATACGGTGCAACAGGGGCTTCTAAGCGTGATGGATTTAACCCTTGGTGGTGTAACCTCAGCTAATGGTGTCTAGCTAGATCGGAGTGAGGTAAAAGATTTGTGATAAATTATTTGGGTCTCATATCTAAGGAAGCATGTTGGCTATTAAGATGACATATCTCTTGTAGGTAAAGTTGTGTAACCTCTCAGAGTGTAAAATTATTCGAATATCTATATCCTCGGTTATGGACAATGCTCGGTGATTTTACGAGGGTAGGAATTTCATAAAAATCTTGGTTGGGTTGAGAGCATGTTGATTGAGAAGTGAATGGTTAATTCACTTGTGGTTCCTACAATCCTTTGATTATTATTTATTTATATACGTCCTTTCCAAAAATGTGCTTCCAATCTATTTATTGTATTTATTCTAAATTATCGCTTTTGCAAAATAACTATTCAGCCATTCTTTAATAAGCATTGCATCATTATATATCACATGTTTGTTACAAATGACTTGCTTGAGTATTCTATGTACTCACGGCTATATCCATATTTGCTCGATTACTAATGAAGATCCATATCGTGAGAGGAACTTGAAGGAGGTCTCTTCAACGACTTCGCAAATTAGGATTGCACTTCGATCAATTGCTGTGGGCATGTCGAATGGCTACTACGCTTATTTTCGTTTTCATTGCTAGTTTCTTAAGCCCTTGGGCTATTATCGTAAATTTGGTCATGAGGTCGCAACTCGATAATTGATAATATCTGAGTCTTTTCTTAGTAAATCATGATGTAAATGATATTTTATCTATATTTATCTGTGTGCACTAGTGTAATTCTAGACTAGTGCAAAATACACAAGAGAGTCGGATTTACATATTTAGGTCTCGCAATAAGGTGGGAGATGAAAGCAACCAACTACTCCCTCTAGGGTTTGGGTGAGTGCTCTTGGGTGAGAGAGCTCTATCCTCCATGATGAAGTAACTATAAATCAAACATCTATAAGTTGTAATAGATCAATCTTATTCATCCCTTAGGATGTGGTCTTGATCTTGTTGGTTTTGCTCTTGTTTTGGTTGATGTTTTTGCCTTCTCTCCTCTCTTGATCTTAATGGTTCCAAGGACATGTAAGAGATAGAGATGTCGTATGAGGCTCATATGCCATCCATTTAGGGACTAGCGGCAGCAAGATCTTGAAACTTGCCTGGTTTGGTTCGATTTGGAGCCCTTCTAGTGAAATCATATTCCAAGGGCTTTTGTCACAAATCTTTGGATGCTCTTGCTTGCTATGATATGTGGGAACCTATCTAGAACCACCTTAGCCATATCAAACGCACAAGCAAATCATCTCTTAAGTTTGTGAGTTTTACTCGGTTTTGGTATAACCTTACTTGTCTCTAGGAAAAGTTGAAACTTTTGCCAGAATCTATGTGATCCTTGGATGGATTAGGTTCCTAATATATGTGATCTAAGATGTAATCCTTAGATGGTAAGGTATGTGCAAAGTCTCAAGTCATTTGGACTTGTATTTTGAGGTTTGCACCTTTTTGGGGTATGGATTGGGCTGTTTTCTAGGTCTAGATCAGGGGAGTGGTCAGACCACCCCACGCCAGCAGTCAGATCGAGGCTCCCAGGTGGTCGAACTACCAGTAGGGTGATTCAACCATTGTGCCAATAGCGGTTTGGTAGTTCGGATATTGAACTCCGTTTTGCTTCGCGCTTTGGTGAGTTCTTTATTTATGGCTAATCGATCTCCTAGCTTCTAGTAGCTAGTGGAGTGTGGGTTTTGGAATATCATTCCGGAGGTTGAGTTTGAAGGCATTATTCAACCCTCCAAATTGCCATATTGGGTCCTCTGAGTAGGTGCTTCAATGGGTGAGGACAGAGCAATGACCTCATCTTTTCATCGCCCTTGTCAAGAAAGATGCTCTCTGAATTTTATTAAACCTATGTACATGTAGTGTTTGATCTAGTCCTAGACTAGCCTCATCAAAAGTAACCTTGCAGGTCTCTAAATTTTGTTGGTCTCAAAATTAAGCACACAATAGCCTTGAGAAAGAGCAAGATAGCCTAGAAAGATCCTATCAGAAGACCTAGACACAAGCTTATCAAGATTGTCATGTTTAAGAACGAAACACTTGCAACTAAAAACCCTAAAATGAGACACACTAGGCCTACGACCAAATCTCAACTCATAGAAAGTCTTGTGTAATGAGGCTCTCAAGAATATAATGTTAGACACATAGCAGGAATTGAAAATAGCCTTAGCCCGATACCTCCTAAAAGTGGTATGCTCATCTAACATAGTCCTAACCATCTCAACTACACCATTCTGCTAAGGAACTCTAGGAGAGGAGAAGCGATGCTCTAGACTATACTCGAGAATAGAATGAAGACAAGGATGAGTTCTTAAACTCAGTCCCATTATCACTCCTTATGATCCTAAGGGCTCCTAGAAGATCAATTGATAATCTAAGGGCTAATGCTCTAAAATGACTAAATGCCTCATTCTTAGATGCCAGAAAGTAAACCCATGAGTATAGGGAGTAATAATCATCAATGACTAGTACATACCACTTTCCCTCCTAGTGAATGAACTTTAGAAAGACCTATAGTGTCCATGTGCAAGAGCTATCATAGGCCATCTGACATGACCATGGTAAGAGGTGGATGTGAAGCAACAACCATAATCAGATCTATGCTCTTGACTGTATCAATTGATCAAAACCAATGCTCAAGCAACAAGCATTACCTAAATATCTAGCTCGATAGTTCTAGTTCTTGGCACAATAAGTTTGCCAAATTACCTCCATCTCAAAGATAGATAGTTGTACTAGATGTTCAGGCCTCTTCATTTTGGCTTTTAGCTTCAACTTTTGGCTTTCGTCTATAAATAGTAACAACTTATAGAGAAACTTATAGAGAAAGAGATACTCACATACGATTTTGGCCGATATAAATGAAGTCACTACATTGTGTACTACAATTGACTAGTAGACGCCGCCTTAAAAGACACTCCATTTGAAATCTAGATGCTATGAAAAGCGACTTTTAGAAACCAATATGAACAGGGCGAAATCTCTTTGGTTTGCTTAATCGCTTCAATATTCCATATACTTGTAATCGAACCTTTCTCAATGATTAGTTACGTTATATGTTGAATCGTGTGGTACCTAAAATTTTGTCCCTGCATCTTTCAAATTCACGGCTCTACGTATCATATTTGTGTCAAGTAAGTGCTAGTCGTTGCAACATGCAAAATGGTGGAATAGCCAAAGCAGTACCGGTGAAAGTGGGAAGGGGATTGTGCCAAAAGAATCTCATGGTGGGCGTGTTCAATGAGAGGCAGATCCACCAGGGGGTTAGGTGGGGCTAGCGCCGCACCTCGCCCCCCATCTCCACTCTGTTCCCCTGTCGATCAATGGATGGTATTGAAAGCTCCCCACACCACCACACAACTAGCTAGCACGCATGAGCCCATTGCGCTAGGCTCGTACACCAACTAGCTACTAGTGGCTTTCGTGCGCTCTACCTAGCAAGATAGCTTAGCGACCTACGACCATATTAGAGACATGAGGAAGTGAGCCAACGAGGTGAAGGTGCCCGATGATGGGTAGCGAAGGAGGTGAAGGTGGGAGATGGTGGTCCGGCAGGCTATCGTGGGCTGGTAACTTGGCATTCGGTAAACTAGTAAGCAAGTTCTATTAGTCTTCCCAATTTTTAATCATAGATCTGTCGCTGTGTTCAATATTATTTTCCCTGAGAAATGTCATCAACGTCCTAGCTAGGCGGCCTCTCTCGAATCTCAGCCATCAAAGATGTCACGCAACGGAGCGAAACGAGCGATCGATGGAAGGACAGTAAACATGGTAGATAGCCGGCAATGGCGGGTCTGCAAAGGCGCCCTCACGTGCACGTACGCGTGCATGGCAGGTGAGGACTGCAGTGAGGCGAGAGAATGGGATCTGAAGCTTCGATTGGCGAGTACTGGGGATCTACGCCCTCTCCTTGGAATCTCGCCCGGCGAGCTAGCTGCTGTAGCAACAATTTTAAAAATATTTTTTGTACGGACAATAATGCTACTGTAGTACTTTATACTATGTGTTGTATTTTTATTTGCTAGTTACACAAACAAAGCTGTGTAACCGTTAGAGCAACTCCAGCGGTACCCCTCAAAACAGGGCCCCTACTTTTTATTTGAGGGCTCTCCTTACTTTTGAGGGCTCTGTTTTTTAGGCTACACTCCAGCAAGAGCTCTCAAAACAGGACCCTCAAATTCATTCTTAAAGGGGATGACACATAGGACCCACCCTCATCCTCATCCTACTTTTGAGGGCCGAGGGGCAAAAAACTCACTCCAGCAGGGCCCCTACTTGAGCCCTCAAAAGTAGGGGCTCCCTCCAGACCCCAGGAATAAGGGTTCGAGGGGAAGATTTGAGGGCCTCCTACTTTTGAGAGCTCAAGTAGAGATCCTGCTGGAGTGAGTTTTTTGCCTCTCGATCCTCAAAAGTAGAATAAGGGCTCAAGTAAAGACCCTGCTGAAGTTGCTCTTACACCATACAATTTTTCGAACAACAGCTGTGCTGCGCAACGCTGTCCGCCTGTCACTTTTGTGTATTCGTGTGTACTACGTACGTTCGTGTGCCTGGTGTGCCAGTCATTTGAGGAGAAGGGTTCCTAGTTATAAGTTATAACTAACCTCTGGCCTTAGTCTGCAAAAGATACTAGTTAATTAAGCTCTAATTCCATTGCAGGCGCGTTAATCTGCGCAGATCTCAGGGCACCTGGAGGGTACGTGTCTATGTGTCGAGCACAAAGGGCAGTAGGTAACCTAGCTTGTCGCAAGACTGAGATTTCCAATAATTAGGTGGTGATCGGTTAATTTGAAAAGCTTGTGACTTATGACTGAAAATACTGTAGCTGGCTGAAAAAAGTACTGTAGCTGACTGAGGCTTATTTAGCATAATTAAATTTAAAAATATTTAAAAATAAAAAATATATGTTAGCCCATTACGTATAATACAAACAAATACGGAAAAAGAACCGGCAAAAAAGCTCAACAAAAAGCCAAAAATTCAGAAAAAGACGAAACTTATGAACAGTAAAAAATAAGCCAGAAATCAGAAGGCGAAGCCGAGTTGATCAGGGCCAAATCAGATCGGCTTCGCTTGACTAGCTAGCTGGTCGTAGCACTGTGGTACCAAATTTTTGCGCACAATTAGTGTACGTATACTCTCTCTCTCTCAGTTCTTTTAGATGCCATTTGAGAGCTAATATACATAAAGATATTTAAATTCGTTACGAGGAAATGATATTACTAGATTTTACATTAAAAATATTTTTATAATATTACACCTTTAATATTTTTCATCAATATATAATTAGAAAAAGCAATGTCAAGGTGTATATTAGAGACTATATTGATATCTAAACTGAGAAATAAAAAAAACAACAGAGATAGTATTTGTCTATTTGTTTGAGTACGTATGTGTGGGTGGATGAAGGTGTGTAGAACACAATAACCAATTCTTAATTCACAATACTGATTAAGGCTTTGTTTGGCAGTTCGGTGGATGTTATTGAACCCAATCTCTTTCGATATTATTGTTAATTTGTAGAATTATATCTTTTATTTGTAGTACATATGTAATCAATATTCCTGTTTCCCACCATTATGGTAATTTTTACATCATATTTGTCGCAAGTGGTATAAACCACTTCAAGACTAACTGCAAACTTTACATTTGCAATAGTCTAATTAAGCAAAAGATTTCTAAACCTTAGTTTCCATAATCCAATCTTTAACAGGCCATTCTTGCTTAGAACCTTTATTGTACAACACAACATGAAGTAGTGTACAGCGCATGCAATCTTACCAAACAAAGCCTAAATAGCCATAACATTTACAATGGCATCATTCCCCACTTCAGTATATATTGGGGCACAGTCATGTGGTCGCAGATAAAATTATAGGAATTTGTGCATAGATCACAGTACAAATTAACGTCGAAATAATAGATGTCAAGGGCTTGTGTATAGAATCTTAATTAAAACCATAACTATACGGGAACATGCATGCAGCATCAAGGATCTGAGACGCATATACCTAGTACAATGTGTGTCACGCGTCCAACCTGTACACTCAACCGAAGTACTACTACACCACATGCATGCATGCGTCAGTATTTTTTCTAACAACAAAGAAATAGCAAAAAGTTTCGTTGCAAAAAAAAAAAAAGCGAAAAGTCGGTCTTCTACGTCGGAATTTATATATAACGGGTCAATGTGGTCGAGGAGGCCATGCATGTCCTAGATTTGCGACCTGTATAATTTAAATTCAACCAATTAGGTAACTTGTGTACCACGTGAGTTGCAGTCTCCTCTCGTGAGGTCTGCGCGTGAGCGAGCGGAGAGGTTCAAAGTGGCATGGTTTTTAGCTAAAATAGCACTGCAATAGTTATTAATTTTTTTAAAATATTCAATTAAAAAATTAAAGAAAAATAAAAAACATAGTTATATCACCATAGATAATACAAAAAAAAAAGAAAATGTGTTAAGGAGTCAACACGTTCTAAATTTTTAAAAGCCATCACTGTTTAGAACAGGATCATTGTAAATCTGTTTATACAAGAGGATTTGGATTCAAACTCTCAGACCCAAAGAAATACTCCTCATCCGAACACCTCCTAACAAAAACACTAAGAAGGCACATGAAGACCCTACCATTCGACAAATACTTGTGGGCTACGTATAGGATGGTCCAGCACTAGAGCGGTAAGGAAGAACGCGAAATGCTAGGAGAAAAGCTTTTGTAACATCTAGCCAATTAATAAGCACGTATACATATGTACGGCTTGTTAATTATAAGTTGCGTTGCTCATGGAAAAACAAGTTTTAGCCCGACATGGAACCAAATCATGAAGACGCTTTTGACTATTCATTTCTCTATGTGTAGGATCGAGCACACATATGTTGTTGCGCGCCTCTTGGAGTTTCCGTTCCATCATAGAAAAATCCTGATGGGCAAGCTCATTTCTAATTGCTTCATTTTCAATGTTGTGTTGTGGTAGATGCATCATAGATGCTCTGTGGTGACCAATTAAAACATAAGGATTTCACCGTAATTTCGCAAGAAACGGTTCAATTTTTACGAGAATATGGGGAAAAAAAATCAGCTTTCCAGAAAGATCTTACAACTTGTAAAATATTTGTTATGATCAGTGACCAATCAGGCACTGGGCACAACTGAATCGAATAGCAATGTTGCATTGCAAAGTTGCTGTGCTGCTGAGCATCATCTAGCTTCCCCTTCGATATAGATCAGTACTCCAGTGAACTCACTGTTTACTGTCTGAAGGCGCACCTATGTTCCTGATTTTATATTCTATCACAAGACACTACTACAACTAGAGCAAGCTAGAGTTCATTAGAAAAGAATTCGACAGACTAAACAGTAAAAACCAAACCCTACATATACATTAACCAAATTCTGCCACAAAGCAGGAACAGCAAGAATCATACTCATCAAGACAACACCATCCCCAAGCACTTACTGAAACAAATATATGTAGTATATCTAGAGAGAAAAAAAATTCTGTCGGTGTAATGTCCTAGATCTTAACTAGGTTACATACTCCCCAGCCACTGCTCACACTATAGCATTTGTTAATCCGTGGTGGTCAAACGTTGCCTCCCTGCATATATACACCGGCCGCGAAATACAGTAACATGCCATTTCACGCGTAATGTAACCAAGTAGGCAAAATTGCAAGGTTCACGTTGAATAATTACACGGTTTGCAGTGTATGTAACCTTTCCTGACATGACAGACTAATTCGTTGGACTTTTGCCACCGACGCCAATAGCATCTAGGCACGGGCAGATTATTTAACTTTGCATAATTAACCAGACCATCACATGCTAGGCCAACAGGCCAAAACGCAGGTCAAGCCGCATTGTTTATCGAGCACCACCGTCCCAGAAGCTGAGCAGAATTAAGCAAGCTTGCAGGTCAACCATAGCTAGCTCCATGCATGCATGCCTGCATAGGCGATATAAACGGCTCTGATGCAGGGACTTAATGCAGCCTTGGACCACCTCTGGACTCCAAGCCAGGCAAATACTAATTGGTTAACTTAATCTCTGATCGATCAGGGAGAGCGTGAGGTTCATGTGACGGATCTTGATTCCTGAATTGGAGAAATGACACAGCAAATTGAAGGAACAATGACGTTACAAGGGCCTGTCTTGTAGACGTGTTTGTCAGTGGCTAAGCAGTGCGAGCTTGCGAGCAAACTTCGATAAACAAAAAAACTCCCTAGTCCCAAGAGCATTTTTTATTATTCTTTAAACGCTAGCTAAGCAGTATATTTTGTAAATTGCCTACTGCTTTTGTATTCCCTACTTATTACATATCTCTTCTTTCAGTTCCCACATTTCGCTTGAATAATGATTTTCAAAAACAGAATTTTTCTATTTCTGCTACATAATAGAAGGCAATACTAACCACTAGCTAGGAATAGAAATAAAATGCAACTGAAAAAGGATTTCCTGATAATTTGATCTACGCAATTTCTCCTGGAAAAATCTCAATATACGGTAGTGTTTTATCTAAAAAAAAAAGGAGAATTGTATGCCTGTGTTGAGATAATTTGATTTCATTGTTTGAGTTTGATTTTTGTGAAGTTGAATTTCAACATGTGCTTTTCTAGAATTCCTGATCGGAGCGGCCTGGCCATGCAGTCTGATCGCTCGGACGGTGCGGTCAGACCGACCTAGGGAAGCGGTTTGACCGGTTGCCTTGTGGGCGATCGGCCGACATGTGAGCGCGATCGGACCAGCCTTGCTGAGTTGGTCTATTGGTTCTATGTTTTGGGTGTTAGTCATGGCACGAGTCCATACAAGTATTAATCATAAGGAAATCCATACATATATGGGTCATGGCGTGTGTCTATGCATTGGTTTACTGATGGAGAGTCAAATATATGGCAGCGATTCAATCGTTAGGGGTCAGTGGTCTAACCGCTAACACCAAGCGGTTAGACAAACTACTGAGGATCTTGGCCAGGTTTTGAGCTTTTGGATTTTGAGTCACAAGATGAATTTGGTTTTGACCTGGGTCGTTGCCTGTGTGCATAGAGGTTTAATGTTTTCGTCCTAGGTTTAGGATCAATGGTTTGGTTGCATACATTTTGCATGGTGCATTGTATAGATTAATTGTGTCAATTGATGACTTTATGTAATGTGCGAGTGCTACGTGACGATTTGCTTGTTGGTGTTAGTTAGAGAACTTGAGCTACATTATGGTGAGGCGAACAGGTGGAGCAAGCTAGGAGGGCTTAGGTCCAGCGGTCAAGGATCGAGACAACGCTTAGGAGGAGGCGAGGTCCGGACAATCAAGGAGCAGTGAAGATGACCGAGGCCTATGGGATGGTTGCAAGCCGAGGCGACGAGGTGGAGCGGGAGCTGCGGTGGTGGACATGACGGGCAGCAGGAAGGTGTCTGGGACTAGGCTCGAGGAGGAACCGAGGTTCGTGCGGTCAAGGAAGCCAAGTGCCATCATGCGTGAGGAGAAGCATGTGGTGCACCATAAACTTGGGTTGTTTGCAAGCGAGGATGGTTCGATGGGATCCGTACATGTGAGAGGCTTGGCGGCAAGTCATTAAGGCCACATGGCAGATGGTGAAGCATGGGCGATGCTTCATGGTAAAGGAAGCGAGAAACTTCGTCAAAGACGGTAGAGGGGTATTTTGGTAAATTGCTCAATACCAGAAAAGTGGCGATGTGCAAAACCATGGTGTGGGCTAAGTGGTTTTGGTCTTGGTTGTGTTGAAAATATGAAATGGATCAAGTGTTGATTCACTAATGGGTTAATGAGTGTGTGCGCTTTGAGAAGCGTTCTTATGTAAGTGTAAAACCCAAAATTATGTTGGTTAATGGGTTAGCCCATATAAGTGGATGAAACCCAACTAGAGGGGCTAGTTAGGATTTCTCATATGCCTCCACTATAACAGGTTGGAGAGGATGGTTTAGGGTTAAGCTATCCATGCCAAGCAGAGAGGGGAGTTAGGGTTCTTGGAGAGAACTTTGTGAGAGATGTGAGAGGCTCTTGTGGCTGAGCTTTTTGTCATCCATAGGCTCTGTGTGTGGCTTTGTCCAAGTATTCATCTCCAAGTATCAATAGAGATCAATATTTGTCCAAGTATTTTTCTTTTGTGCTCAAGTGATAAAATTTTGATTTGGCTTGGTTTTTGGTGCTTCCTCTTCTTCCCTTGTTCTTGCCTTTTGCCATGGATGTGTAAGTGATGAAGATGTGTCTTGGAGACCAAATCTCATCCACCTAGACACTTGTATTTGCAAGTTCTTGTCTTTGCCCAGTTTTGGCTCAAGAATGGGTACTTTTGGAGTTTTGTGTTGTGGGCATTTTTGCTTGAGTTTGTGCTGTGATCTAGCTTGCTATGAAATATAAGAACTCATCTATGATCATCTAGATCATTAAGAACTAATGAGCAAGAGCAGGTCAACATTTCCCTCTTTTGATCATTTTGGTGCGTCCTTCCTTGAATGGAAAAATTTCAGATTTTTGGCAGCGATTCTCTTGATCCTTAGTTGGAATATGCTCGACATACTAGAGAAGGTGCGTGCAAAGTTTCCGATCATTGGATCAACCGATCAAAAGTTACATGGATTTTCGGATTTGAAATAGCGTTGAAATTATTGTCCACCCCTGAAATTACTGTAGCAGCCAATCTGACCAACACTGTAGGAGCGGTCTGACCAGGGTTACTATAGCATCCCCCTAATTTTACTATTTATAGTAGTCGCGCCATTGAAACAGTGGTTTGACCGCCCAGGAGGTCAAACCACCGCCTTTATAGTGGTCAGATCACCATGTATATAGAGGTCAGAGCACCGGGGGTTTTCAAAGTATGTTTTGCTTTATTTTGATCAGAACTTTCCTTGCGATTATTTGTCTATAATGTTTATATTTTCCATAACTACTGCAGTGAAGAGTTTTGTTTTTGCTCAAAAGAAAATATCTTGAAAAGCCTCGGAAATAATTTGGACTCCTATTCACCCCCCTCTAGTCACCATACTCGATTCTACAATTAGCATCAAAGCAAGGTTTGCTCTTTAGTTGATCTTAACCGATCATGAGCATGGTGGCTACTGTGACGTCTTGTGAGTCCTTTATTTCATCTTCTCTTGACTCTTTGGCCAATGACCATGATGAGGCTGATGAGCTTGAAGTCATTAACTAGATTGTGGTAAATGTAAAAAGGCAAATCGTGACACTTGCAAGTTATGTAGTGTTTTCGGCCTCTCCTCTTGGTGTTGTAACAAGGATAAGGAGGCCTTGGAGCCAAAGAAGGAGAAGAAACCCAATAGTTTGTGCGGAGCGACCATGGAAGATGATTATGAGGAGTTCTCTAAAGATTATCATCGACTCAAATTAAGAATGGTAAGTAAGGAGAAACTCATCTCAAAACTACTTGTTCTTACATTAGAGATGAAGAACCTACTGAAAGAAAAGAATGATTTGTTTGATGAAATAGCTAGGTTGAAATTGCCTTTGTCATGTGAGTCATTACTCGTGGATAATGATAAATTAAGAACTTCCTTTGAATGCTTGAAACCTGAAAATGAATTGTTTAGATCAAATGCTTTTATGCCTTATGATTCTTGTGTTGCCTTACATCATGAGCTTGATTATGCTAAGTTTGAATTAGCCAATTTTAGATCTTTGGCTAGGAATGAATATGATTCTTGTTCTAGCATGCTTGCTGAAATTGAGAAGTTAAAATTGACTCATTCCATATGTGTAGAACAACTTAAACTTGCTAGAGCAGAAAATGAAAAATGGAATTTGAGATTTTCCAATTGTGCGAGCAATTAGATAATGCTAGGCCTAAAATTGATGTGCTTAAGTCAAGTCCTCCTAGTATGTTCTTAGAAACTAAGAAATTGTTTGATGGTGATTTACTCTCTTGCAATAATTGTGCTAGCTTATTAAATGATGATGATGCTTTGTATTCCATGCACGTTATCAATGCATCTTTAATCTCTTGCACATCTTGCATTATTTTGAAGAATGTGCTTGATTTTTTGAAGAGAGCATGCGATGATAAGTGTGCCAAGTCTTGTGACTCTTGTGTTAATTTTCAATATGAGATCTAAGTTTTAAAAGTTGATCTTGCTTCTTTGCAATCATATTTGGATTCTTCTCATGTTTCTCTTGAGTTGATGTTGGCACTTGTGCCATTGTTTTGGATAGCTCTTACTTGACTTTTGATACTTCTTATGGCTCTTCGATGTTGTTAATGGGAATTCTAAAGACAAAAGTGCTTCTTCCTCATATAATACTACATGTCTCAAAAGAAGTATCATTGCATTTTTTTGTAAGAAGGATTTACACATTATTGAGTTTTACTTTCGCCTAGTCAAGCATGAGCGTTGAGTTCGTCTTTGAGCTTCTAGGAACACACATCGCCCATCTCATAGCATGTGTGGACCAAGCTTGTACACGAGGTCTTCATGCTTGTCCTAAGGGACTTTCCTTTGGAGCAAGAATGGTGTCTTGTCCTCTTGGACCATATCTCCTTATAGAGCTTTGCACCATTGCTCATTTTGTGGAAAGGATGGACATCATGTAGGCTTTTGCTTTCAGCATGCTAAATGCATACGACGAGCCTATGCTTTTAAGTCTCCAAGTGTGCATAGCTTTTCTCATGGCATGAACACTTATGAGCCGAGCATAAAGGCTCACTTTGTTGATTGCTTCTTTGACACCTTTCTAGTGGTGTTGGACAACATCGTGGACTTGATTTTCATGATTTTGGTTTTAGTCTCGTGCTGTTCCAAGGAAGGATTTTCACCATTTCTAATGTGGTGGACCTCACTTTCCCCATCGAGGTGCATATCCATGGTAAGGAGAAGTTGTGAGTTCTTTTGGTTCTTTTGTTGGTTCTCATCTTAGTGCTTTCAAACAAGGCATTTGTCTCTTTTTCAAAGATGGCACTCATGTTTCTCCTTGAGTTGTCTACTTGTGGCATGCCTCTAAGATTGGATTTTCTTGCATTAACCATCTATTACATCATGTTAACTCACATATTTCTAGTGTTGTTGTGTCCAAGTTTTGGATTCCCAAGTACTTGCTTTTTAATCCTTCGAGATCCAAGACTTGGGCACCTTATTCTTCTCATGTATAGGTACCGACATATGGGATGGAGAACATATAATTGATTGGGTTCCGATCTTTTGGTTCATCACATGATTGGAATACTTGATGGTTCTCCACTCCCTTTGATGGCCTCCAAGAGGCATGTGCTTTCACGTTTGGCGTTTTCATCTATTTTGTGAGCTATCTTATACTTTTATACTCTTATATTCATGTTTGATCATAATTGGTATGTTGTGCTTATCTATGTGCTCACCGTATTATATTGGCATGTATTACTCATGTTTTATTCTTGTTATGCTTTATGTGTATTTTGCTTGTATATCCATATGCTAGCTAATTACTCATCTTTTCTGGATATATGAGTTTTATTTTCATGAGTATGTATTCTTCTTGCTCCTGTTTTTGTTTCACGTATTCATGTATTTGCTTGATATCATTGTACCATATATTTGCATGTCATGTTTTCTGTATACTTGGTATTGTGATATATTATTTGTGGGTACATGAGATTTTCATATTGCCATTAGCATGTGCTATTCTAGTTTCATCACTTGTCATGCTTTTTGCTTGCTCATATGCATAGACTAGAATTTTCATCATGATTATCATATATGTATGAGCTTGATTTTGCCATTGTGAGCATATATTATCTTGATATATTCAATATTATGCTTTGGTAATATCTTTCTCTAGGTATCCATGTATCTATTAGACATCTATGTTAGCATATCTTTCTCTTTGTCCTTGTCAACATAAATTAGACATGTTATGTTTCTTGACATGTTTTATGCTTAGATGGTGTTGATAATATAAGTGGTATTGCTAATTATGGATAGATGGCTTAGCCATAGCATTTTCTTGCATGTTTTACCCATGATTATATGCTTTCCATGTATGCTTTGTTGCTCATTTGTTTTATTCTTTACCATGGATATAAATAGAGTTTGATATATCTCTCTAGCATGTAGTGTTCATATTTTGCATATTGCCATGCTATGTATGTTCTTGTTCATGCTCAAAATTATTTGCTTATGCTTATGTCATCTTGAATGTTTATTGCCTACCACTCACCTTGGACTATAGCATTCTTGCTTGTCATGTGTCTTGGAAGTGGATTTGCATATCATTCTTTACTAACCCTAGTTCCAAGGCTGTAACATCCCAAATTTTGCTTTTATTTGGAAAGAATAATTTTAAATTAATTATTTCAATGTATTTGAATCTTATTTGGATTTATCTGGATTTAATTTCAAAATTTAAAACAAGGAAATGTATTTAAAATATTTTATTAAAGCCAAAAATAGTTTATTATATTTTTCCTAGCCTTCCCTAAATTTTTAAGTAATTATTGAGAATTTTCTAGAGTTTAAAATCAATTTTTAAAGTTAAAAAGTATTTTATAAAATTATAAAATTCAAATTTGAAATTAAAAATATTTTTACTAAGTCTAAAATGCTTCCAGGAATATTATATAATTTTTCTGGAATTTTTAGACATTAAATATTATTTTCCAAACGTTTATAAAGTTTCTAGTATTTGCTGAAATTTATTCCGAAAATAAAAATCAAATTATTCCTAGCCCGCCATGTGTCGCTCTCAGATTAAATCAATCTCTCTCCACGTTTTAATCCTAGCCACACATAATAACTTACCCCTTCATAAAATCCAAGAGCCATAACACATCCACTTGCCACGTGTCGCAAATCCGACGGCCCGTACCCCTTCACTTCTTCTCCCTCTCTATTACACATGGACCCCACATGTCATATGTTTCTTCAACCTCTTCTTCTTCCTCCTCCCACCCTCTCTCTCCTCCACCATGGATGACAATTAAAAGCTTCGAAACTCCGCCGTTTCTCCCTCTTAACTCCCGATTAAAACATGGAAACGGACGCCCTAATCACCCTCATCAATCTCCCGGCCGTTCCCCGTCCTTTAACCTTCTTAAAACCGAAACCCTTTCCTCTCCTTTCTCTTTCTATAAATTGGCCTCCCCTCACCATTCTCTCCCCTTTTCCCCTTCTATTCGGCCGACTCCCGCCTTCCACCTCTTCCGCGCCGTGCGCCTCAACCGGCCGTCCCGCCGTCGCCCGCCACCTCCTCCGGTCGCCATCACCATGGCGCCCGCCTCCGTCGCCTTTTGCGCTGCTGCCGCCACCGACCCCGCCGTCGCCGTGGGAAGGTGCGCCGCCACCTCCTCTACCCCGCGCCGTTCGCCGCCTGCCTCGCCGCCGCCGGCGAGTCGCCTCCGTCTTGCGCCCCGCGTACCTCCATGATTCCTTCTCTAGTCATATTTATCCATGTTTATTTGATTTCTTGTTGCTCTTTTGTCAAGAAGTAGTAAGTGCTCACTTGGCTAGTGGGTGCATGTTAGTGCATGCATGCATGAGGTTGTGAGTTCAAGTCCAGTGCAATGCAATTTTCGGTTTGGCTTTATTCTAATTTTTGTTCACCTCTATTCAATGACAAGCGGGACCCACTCGTCATACAATAATAAAATAAAATTCTACACCCAATGACAACCGGGCCCCACATGTCATACACTCCAAAATACCCCAAAAATCAGCCAAAATAAGATTCCAGAGAATATTCCCCCGTTTTGCATTTTCTGGAATTTCCAAACCGATCAAATTTCCAATCGCTCGTTCTCCCTCGTCCGATCTCCGAATCCAGTGATTCAAATTTCTAAATTTGTATACAATCATAATCTATGTTGCAGTATATATTTTATATTTTTGTGATTTTTTTGTATTTATTTATTTGGTTGTTTTGTTGTTTCGCGCGTAGAAACCGACGTCACCGAGGAATTCGTCGAGTCGCAGCAAGAAGACCCAAATAGCGCTCAAGAAGGCAAGTCTCCTTTGACCATATTGCTCCTATGATTTACAAAATGATTTGTGTAGTTATTTTAAATTATTGCATGCTTATGTTGTAAAAGTGGATAACTTGATTTTAGAAAAATTTAGTTAAATGTTCCAATTGTTATACCTTCCATTGAAAATCGTTTACCTTGTACCATTGTCAACTTAGGATATTCCTTTGACTCAATAATGAGTTAGTATTACATTTTGTTAAATTTATACTAGCAAATGCTTAGTTTAGCGAATCAATATAAAATGTTCAAATGAGAAGCATGTTTGTTAAATGTTTTGATCAATGGTTTGTTTGAACATTGGTAATGGATGTTACCATTGTTAATTGATTTGTTTGAAAAGTGGTAATGGATGTTACCACTGCTAATTTGAAAATAAAAATGAAGTTCAAAGGAAAAGTTGACAAGGGTGGATGGAAGGTTTGGTGGTGTAGTTTAGCACGAGTTTTGGGATTGTGAATGAACCACCACAGTCGTTTAAGGACCGGCGCTTGTGTTTGTCCAAACCGAGCAAAACAGTGCAACCACAAGTCTATATGGGTGCGACCTAGCTAACTAACCTATAAAGGTGTAGTTTAGATATCACCGTGGTGTATTGAGTGCCAGGGTGTCTTGGTTACTCATAGTGAGGGACGGGGTTTCTTGTACTCATACGGCGCAGAGGGCTCCAACTTGTGGATTCGAGATGTGGTGAAACCTTAGCGGGTGGTATCTAGCTATCTGGAGTAGGTGAAAGGCTTTGTGATATTTTATCCGGGTCTCATGCCAAAGGAAGCATGTTGACTATTAAGATAATTTATCTCTTGTGGGTAAAGTGTACAAACTCTGCGAGTAAAAACTATTCGAATAGCCGTGCCCACGGTCAAGGCGGGCAAGGAATGCATTCACATGGTAGAAGTTTGATTTTGATTTCAAAATAAAATGGTTTGTCAAACTTGAGAGTGGTATAACTCTCGTGATTTAAATCTGGTGGTGTAACGGATCGGTGGTTTAACTCGAGTTTTGAAAGTTGGCGAGATAGCTTTGAGATTTTAGTGTTGGTGGTTTAACCTTCACTAAGTTATTTATCTAATTTCATTTATGAAAAACAAAGATGTTTATCAAATGGCCTTTGAAGTAATTATGTAGATTTGAAATAAAATGCTGATTTATGCAAAAGAACCATATAGCCTTCCTTTGTGAAGCCTTGCATCTATGCATCTTTCCCAAGACTTGCGGAGTACAATTTTGTACTCACATGTTGCTTTACAAATACATTAGAAGAGGATGAAGAAGCTCAAGCTGGAGAATCGACACGTGTCTTTGAGTGTGGATGCGGTGGATTCTTTCCGGATGCTTAGGACTCGTTTCCCAGTCAATTGCTGTGGCGATTGATGGGTCGTTTAATTACTTTTGTTTCATTGTGTTTATTTTCGTTTTAAGGTTACGTGAACCTTTGTAAGGTAATGACCAATGTAAACTTCAGTTATTATTGTAATAAATCGTGGATGACATTGTACTATTTTTTCAGTTATCTGTGTGTACTAGCATTGATCCGGGACTAGTCTTTGTAATGCAGAAGTCGGAAGTTTCTACTCGGGTCTCACGAAGTGGTATCGAGCCATCTTGGTGTAGGGACGAACCTAGGTTTTGGGAAGTTTTAAGGATTTATATTTAATAAAAAATTTTATGTACAAAAACATAAGTTCTTTTTTCTTCTGCTCTCCTCTTACTTAGTATCTTGTTTCTGTCCTCCTTTTCACTATTTAAAAATCTTTACTGATCTCTCCTCTTTCCAAACTTGTAGATGGCCGGTTCGTCATCCGCTGCCCCGTGGGACTACTACTCTCATGGAGAGGATGCGGGAGGATTCGCTAGCCTCCTTCATCAGCTTATACAGTGTTTGGAGAACCGTCAGCCGCCCATTTTCAGGGGGCGGAAGACGCGGATTCTGGAACGTGACTCTTGGTCGATGGAGGTATTCCTGTATGCACGGGATGGGGAATTCAAATCCCAAACATACCCCATTAAGCACCCTCGGTCCCGTTGTTTTGACGCAGTCCAGGATGCGGCACGCCTTGCCTTGGATGAGTTGTGCCATCTGCACAAGGATGCGTGCACGATCCCCTTTTGCTTCTTCATCAACGAGGCGGGGCGAGGTATCCAGATCCCTTTGATATTCCGATTGATGACCCTCGATCGTCGCACGAATCACGACTCGCGGCGATGGCGATCACTTACTCGAGCTTTGGAGGAGATTGGACAGCTCGGATGCTTCTCACTTCCAGCTACCGGCATTCCGACACGCCGCGCACAGCTTCTCGAGCGAGCGGTGAGGTTGGTGGGGCGTCTCGAGGCCACGGTGACTACGCCGTCTTCACCCACAGTGACTACGCCGACTTCTCGGTGCGGTTGTCATCCCCAACAACTTGCACCGGCTCGACTTTGGGACTTCGCATCGAGCTTCACGGACGCAGGAGGTGCGGCGCCCGATCCGCGCGATCATCACCCTCAAGAAGCGCAAGCCTTCGTTCGTTCTCGGTCGTTGCCTCGATCGTAGCAGTGTCTCGGCCGAGTGTGACTGTTCACGACACCATGTGAACGAGCGCCAGGAGGAGCCGGAGGAGGATCCAGAGGAGGACCCCGAGGAGGATCCGGAGGAGCGCATCGTCGTAGAGGATGAGTAGTTAGTTGAGTCAGTAGTACCCAAATAATTGTCCACGTTCTCAGAACGCTTTATTATATTTTGGTGTGTTAGATGGACTGTACCAAGCCTATGTGCACTTGAGATGCAACTTGGCTTAACGTTGACTACTTCAACTACATCACACTACCAAGCAGTGTGATGCAGGTTCTTGCTTGAACGTTGTCAATTCCCTACTTCCATATTTGGTATTGCATAGCATTTAGGAGTGTTAGGGTTTTAGAACAGTTTAGGGTGTTGACAGTCACACCTTCTGTATTCTATCTTTAGGCAATTATTTAGGATCAGTTCACTAGGATTTCTTACCCTGTCTAGGTTGAACTTGCTTCTTCTTTCACTAGCTTCTAGTAGTGGGGTGGCTAGTGTGGTAGATTCACTCCTTAGCAGTGTGTGTGTTCCTTGGACTAGAGATCATGTGGTGAAGAGATTTTCCTTCTTGCAAGAGTTTTACATTTTCTTGCTTTTAGCTCATGTCCTTTCATTTGTAAGTAGTTCTTGTAGATAGGGAGAGTTTTAAATTTTGCTTCCTTTTTACATCATGCATACATGGCATTGCATTGTAAACTATGCATTTAGATATGAGCTATGCTATTACTTATTTGTGATATAATCTTGACTTGATATTGCTCATTGCCATGTTATGGCTACTTAGCTTGCTTTGTCATGCTTGTGTATGTATGATTAAATCTTTGTTATACTAGCTTAACTTCTCAACCTAAACTCAATTTCACAAGTAGTATCAATTTTTGCAATTGATATCTTTTAAGTTTGCAAGTGTGGATCTTTTGACTAGTTACTCTCTAGTGATCCTTTTATGATATATGTATGTCAAAAAAGCTCTATTTAATCTTAAATCCCTTATTGAGCTTTATCGAGTGCTTTGTTAGTTCTTTGGAAAAGCATGCCCTGCTTATTTAACTAGTGCCTAACTTGATAAAAATGATCTATTTTGTGCAAAAAACTGATCTCACAAATTCTTTCTCATGAAACGGCTAGCCGTTGCAGTAGGCATGAACTCAGGGGGAGTTTTGGATGACCAAGACCACTCTTTTAAGCTTCTTACTTGCGATGGTCGTAGTAAGGCTTGAAATCTAGCACATGGCTAAGAAAATAAAAATATAAAAAAATGGCTAAAACATAGGAGGCAGTTGTGGATAGCTCATATTCCAGAACTTGCTTTGCTAAGATAAAGCCTAACTAATTTCTAAAATTTCAAGAATAGCTTTTATCTAGTACTTAAGCATAATTGGTAAATTGAACTTCTACCACTTTAAATGATTCAATTTGAGTTTCGTGGTTCCATTTAGCCTTCTTGACATGGTTTAGCTCATACTTGGATATCTTTAGTTGAACTTATCAATTTTAAAGTCTTACTAACTTGAAATCAAATTGAATGCTTTAAATTATACTATCTTGCCTATATTGGTTTTATATGACTTATCATGATCTAGATATCATTGTATGTATTTTATGGCTTTAAGTGGTATCTTTCTCCTTAACCTCATTTTGGATAATTTTAAAACTCTTTTAGGTTGTACATTTTTATTCATGCGTATATCTTTGTTTCTTGCTCTATTGTTGTTTATAAGTGTTTTCATGCATCATTTGAGGGGAATGGTAGTGAGCTTACATAGCCCTTACCCTTGATGAATATTTTGCCAAAAGGGGAGAATATTCATGGCAAAATTTAGTATTAGTCCAAATAGGGTGAATTTAATGAGAATGAACTTAAAAAAGGAAGAATGTTTAAAATGGTGAAAAAGGGAGAATGAGCTTTGTGAGGTTGCATTAGAGCAATTTGAGCTTTTATGTAAGAAAAATGCATTTTTGATCATTCTTGATCTTTTGTTGTCAAGTGGTATTGCATTTGTTCTTACTTGCCCTTTTTGTTCTTTATCTTACTATGGCAATGGTCATGATGAACAATTGTTCTTTTATTAGGACCACGAGCAAGATTGTGCTATGTGAGTCATTTTAGGTGTGGATGGAGGTTTTGTTTTAAACTTGCATCATGTGTGCTTTAAAGTTTCAAAAGTTCAAACTCAAATTCTTGCCTTCGGGGTGTTTCTCAAATTACTCATCAAAGGGAGATTGAAGGAATATGTGGTGGTAACCCCATGTCAGTGATGAGTATTTGACATTGATCGTGTATTGATTTCATTGCTTGAGTTTGATATTTGTGAAGTTGAATTTTAGCATATGCTTTTATAGAATTCCTGGTCAGACCGGCCTAGCTAGGCGGTCTATCTGCTGAGATGGTGCGATTAGGCGATATGGGAGGCGGTCTAATCGGTTGCCTTATGGGCGATCGGGCGAAGCGTATGAGCCACGGTTAGATCGGCCCTCTTGAGTTGGTCTGTTGGTTACGTGTTTTGGGTGTTAGTCACGGTGCAAGTCCATGCCGGTGTTAATCATGAGGACTCGATGCATATGTGAGTTATGGCATGTGTCATGCATTAGTTTCTTGATGGAGAGTCAAGTACATGATAGTGGTTCAACCACTCGGGTCGTGATGCGGTTGCTAAGACCAAGCTATCGGACCGGCTTGATAGGGATCTTCAGCCAAGTTTTGAGCTTTGGGATTTTTGAGTCGCAAGATGAATTTGATTTGACCTGGGTCATTGCTTGTGTACACAGAGGGTTTGATGCATACATTTTGTATGGCGCATAGCATGGATTAATTGTGTCAATTAATGACTTTATGTATTGTGTGGTGCTACATGTCAGACAGGACTGGGACTAAGCTAGGAGAGTTTAGGTCCAAAGTGGTAAAGAGATTGGAATTACACTCAGGAGGAGCCAAGGTCCAGACGATCAAGGAGCCATCGAAGATAATCGATGCCTGCGAGGTGGTTGCAAGCCGGGACGACGGGGAACAAGAGCGGGAGCTACTGGTGGTGGACATGACGGGCAATGGCAAGGTGCACCATGACTAGGCTCAGAGAGAAGCCGAGGTCCTGTGCAGTCAAGGAAGCCGGGTGCCGTCATACGCGAGGAGAAGCATGTAGTGCACCAAATAACTTAGGTTGTTTGCAAGCGAGGACAATTCGGTGGGATATGGACACATGAGAGGCTTGGCGGTAAGTCAATGGAGCCACATGGCAGATGGTGAAGCATTGGTGATGCTTCGTGGCAAAAGAAGCGGGAAACTTCGTGGAAGGCAGTAGAGGGGCATTTTGGTAAATTACTCAATACCGAAAGAGTGGCAGTGTACAAAACCGTGGCATGGCCTAAGTGGTTTAGGTCTTGGTTGTGCTAAAAATGTGATGTGGATCAAGTGTTGATTTACTAATGGGTTAATTGGTGTGTGTGTGCTTCGAAAAGCGTACTTGTGTAAGTGTGAAATCCAAAATTGTGTTGGGTTAACGGGTTAACCCATGTAAGTGGATGAAACCCGACTAGAGGGGCTGTTAGGATTTCTCATAAGCCTCCACTATAAAAGGGTAGAGAGGATGGTTTAGGGTTAAGCCATCCATGCCAAGTAGAGAGAGAAGTTAAGGTTCTTGCAGAGAATTTTGCGGGAGATGTTAGGGGCTCTTGTAGTTGAGCTTTTTGTCATCCTTATAATTTGTGTGTATGGCTAGAGAGTAGTTGTAAATATTCATCTCTAAGTATCCATAGAGATCCAAGTATTTCCCCCTTATGCTCAAGTGATAAAATTTTGATTTAGCTTGGTTTTTGGTGTTTCCTCTTCTTCCCTTGTTCTTGTTTTTTGCTAAAGATGTGTAAGTGATGAAGTTGTATCTTGGAGACCAAATCTCATACATCTAAGCACTTGTTTTTTGCAAGTTATTATGTTTGCCAGGTTTTGGCTTAAGAAGGGGTGATTTTGGATTTTTTGTATTGTGCACGTTTTGCTTGAGTTCATGCTGTGATCTAGCTTGCTATAACATATGAGAACCTATCTAAGATTATCTAGATCATGAAGAACTCACGAGGAAGAGCAGATCGAGATTTCCCTTTTTTGATCGGTTTTGGCGCACCATTCCTTTGAATAGAAAAATATCAAAACTTTGGCAATGATTCTCTTGATCGTTAATTGGAATAGATTCCTAACATCCTAGAGAAATTGTTTGTAATGTTTCAAGTCATTTGGATCAACCGATCAAAAGTTACATGGATTTTCATATTTCAAATAGCACTAAAAAATACTGTTCACCCTTGAAATTACTGTAGCAGCGGTCTAGCTGCCACTGTAGCAGCTACCTGATAGGGGTTACTGTAGCATCCTCTTGATTTTACTATTGATAGCGATCTGGCTGCCATTGAAACAACGCTTTGACTACCCTCTTCATGGTGGTCAGACCACTAGAGGTTTTCAAAGCACGTTTTGCTCCATTTTAGTCAAATGTTCCGTTGTGATTATTTGTCTCTAATCTTTATAGTTTCTATAGCCACTGAAGTGAAGAGTTTTACGTTCACCTAAAGAAAAATATTTTAAGAAGTCTCAAAATTAAATTAGACTCATATTCACCCCTGCTCTAGTCGCCGTATCCTACAGCCAAATTACCCGACAGGCTGGGAAATGGGCCGAAGTATCTCTGTCAAAAATTTCTTTTTCAGATGGGCCTAATGATCTCTTCTTTCATTGAGTCATTTAATTTCCTAAGTTACATATGTTCTGTTAGGAAGTTAATGGATGGCGGATTAGTTTGCCAAGACAAACACGTAACAATTATTACGTCCGTTGCTGGTCCACACTACTAACACCGATGTTTGCAAACATATTCTTCTTGACAAAGTTACCAAGACAAATGCTGGGATGGGATGGCGCGCATGAAAAAAAAATCAGTAAACCCCACATATCAAGACACATGCTGCAGGGGCCCCTTGCTTTGATTTGAGACGAGATGGGCGGTGTCCTCTAGTCTTTGCCTGCCCTTGGGACCTTTATGATGGGTCGCTTGATTCATTCCCTCCTCCCTCAGCAGTCCCAGATTGAAAGTAGGACTGGGAGGAAGCTATCGACATGCGATCGACGGCGATGCTCATTGCTGGCCCTATGACTGATAGATCCTTTTTTTTTTGGAATTTTAACTTTTGTCTTTTGGTTTCTCCTAATGTTAAAACAAATATAATGGTTTCTCCTAAGGTTAAAACAAATATAATGGTTTCTTAAAATGGATTCTCCAAACAGCTTTCTAAGTCTAAAATTACATCGCCGTTCATTGCCGTCTCGAAAAGTGTAAAAAAATCCATTAAACGCTACCAAAAGATATCAGTCACAACAAAAAATTAGCGCCATAGATGATCATGAATTTGTTGGATTAATTGGGATTGGTCCATTTTAATTTAGCAATTAATCAAATGAAATTCCTAGGCCCACTATTAATGCTAGGTGTAATAACGGTTAGTCCCACATGGAAAAGCGACAAGGAATTGACTCAACTTAAATAGGTTGCAATTGTGTGCTCCTATAGACAAGTTGAGGAGGCGATTAGGATGCCACCGCGCGGGCGGACGGACGGCTGGCTGGCGGGCATGATGTCTTTGAGCCAACTTTTGAGGATTGTAACAGTCGTGTTAAGGCGCGTTAGTGGGCTGTAACGGACGTGTTGATTGCACGTGGTTATGGCGTCCGTTCTTGTAACGGACCCATTATGGTGTCGAGCTCGTCTCTTGACTCGAGCGCGATTACATAACCGATCCTTTCCTTCTTTTTTTGTGGTTGCAATTCTCTGCTGCTGTGCTGTTCTCTACAATCTCCGGTCCAGAACCTTTTGCGCAAAAGGTTCTGGGCGAGTAGGCCTCCGAAACTCCGTCCGTTTGTGTACCTGCACGGGTAGACGGGCGATCAAGTTTTTGGGGAGCGCATTGGCGCGACTGCTCAATCTGTGACGTCGTCTACTTCCTGGTGGTGAACTGTTCGCGATACTGCACGGCGAACATAAGTTGGCCCAGCACATCACGTCCAGCCAGGCCAGTCCGTCCGTCCGACTGCCCGCACGCCACGCCACGCCTCAGCGCGGCGCGGCACGGCGGCACGCGCGTGTGGCATCCCAACTGCCCTCCTCAACTTGTCTATAGGAGCACACAATTGCAACCTATTTAAGTTGAGTCAATTCCTTGTCAGTTTTCCATGTGGGACTAACCGTTATTGCACCTAGCATTAATAGTGGGCCTAGGAATTTCATTTGATTAATTGCTAAATTAAAATGGACCAAGCCCAATTAATCCAACAAATTCATGATCATCTATGGCGCTAATTTTTTGTTGTGACTGATATCTTTTGGTAGCGTTTAATGGATTTTTTTACACTTTTCGAGACGGCAATGAACGGCGTATATAATTTTAGACTTAGAAAGCTGTTTGGAGAATCCATTTTAAGAAACCATTATATTTGTTTTAACCTTAGGAGAAACCATTATATTTTTTTAACATTAGGAGAAACCAAAAGACAAAAGTTAAAATTCCAAAAAGGGATCTATCGGTCATAGGGCGACAATGAGCATCGCCGTCGATCCACATGTCGATAGCTTCCTCCCAATCCTACTTTCAATCTGGGCTGCTGAGGAGGAGGAATGAATCAGCGACCCATCGAAAGGTCCCAAGGGCTGGCAATGACTAGAGGACATCGCCCATCTCGTCTCTAATCAAAGCAAGGGCCCTGCAGCATGTGTCTTGATATGTGGGGTTGCAATTGTGTGCTCCTATAGACAAGTTGAGGAGGCGGTTGGGATGCCACTGCGCGCGCCGTGCCGTGCCGCGCGCAGAAGTCGAGCGAGCGAGGCGAGGCGGCGGCGTGGCGTGGCGTGGCGGCGGCGGTCGGACGGACGAGCGGTGGCTGGCGGGCGTGATGTCTTGGGCCAACTTTTTGAGGATTGTAATGGTCGTGTTAAGGCGCGTTAGTGGGCTGTAGCGGGCGTGTTGATTTCACCGTGGTTATGGCATCCGTTCGTGCGGACCCATTATGGTGTCCAGGCTCGTCTCTTCAGCTCCCAAGCGCAGTTACATAACTGGTCCTTTCCTTCTTTTTTGTGGTTGCAATTCTCTGCTGCTGTGCTATTCTCTACAATCTCCGGTCCAGAACCTTGCGCGCAAAAGGTTCTGGGCGAGTAGGCCTCCGAAACTCCGTCTGTTTGTGTACCTACACGGGTAGACGGGCGATCAAGTTTTTGGGGAGCGCATTGGCGTGACTGCTCAATCTGTGACGTCGTCTACTTCCTGGTGGTGAACTGTTCGCGAGACCGCACAGCGAACATCTTCCTGCATCACGCCTCGTCCTGCATCACGTCTCGATCGACTACATCGAATAGGCCATCATGTCGACTGATGGTAACGGCGCATCCGGTGTCTCGGCATTGGCCCGCCGAGGTATAACACAAAGCTTCTACGGTGTATTTGTTTACGTGCGCTATGAATATGTTAATAGGTGCTGCTGTTAGCTTGTTCGTTAGCGAATATGAATACATCATTGTTGAATGACTCATGCATTTGTATGTCATGTTTTATATGCTGAATTTCTGGATTAAAATATGCCAAAAATTAACTAGATATTCAACAATCCAAAAACTTGATAGGTCTTTTTTGGTAGTTGGCTTTGCTGCGTCGCTTAAACCGCACCCTCCGTTTGATGGTTCCAATTTTAAGAGATGGCGTGCACGTGCGATCCTGTGGTTTACTGCCATGGAATGTTTTCATGTTGCACAAGGCAAGCCCATTGAGCCTCATGCGTTGAGGACGACGCAAGTTCAATGTAGCGGATAACTTGTTTGAGGTGCACTTGTCAACATATTGGCGGATAACATTGTGGATGTGTACATGCATTTGCCTACGGGCAAAGAGATGTGGAATGCACTTGAGGCCAAGTTCGGAGTTTTCGATGCTGGCAGTGAGCTGTATGTCATGGAGCAGTTCTATGACTACAAGATGGTCGATGACCGTTCGTAGTAGAACAAGCTCATGAGATTCAGTGCGCGGCAAAGGAGCTTGAGAATAATAAGTGCGAGTTCTGGACAAGTTTGTGGTGGCGGTATTATCGCCAAGTTACCACCTTCTTGGTCGGATTTTGCTACCTCTCTAGAACACAAGAGGCAGGAGTTCAGTGTTCTGATCTCATTGGCACTCTTGGTGTTGAAGAGAAAGCGAGGCAAAAGATACTCGTGACAAGAAAGTTCTTCTTGAGGAGGTTCTAGTGCCAATTTGGTGCAAAGAAGAACCCTCGGGCTTCCCACAATAAGAAGAAAAATAAGCCTATTGTCAAGCCCAAGGCTACTCTGAGTTTAAGAAGAAAGGCAAAGGAAAGGGCAGCTGCTTTGTGTGCGGTGATTACGGCCATTGCGCTAAGGATTGTCGGACCGTAAGGATAAGCGGAAGAAGTCGCCAACATGGTTATTAGTGATGCTGGAGGAACATCGAGTGCGGTAATTATTTACCTACGGTTCTTTCGTTTGTCAATCACACGAGTGGTGGGTTGACACGGTGCTAATATTCATGTGTGTGCTGATATTTCCTTGTTTTCATCTTATCAGTCTGTCGAGTTGCTCCTTGTTGATGGGAGCAATCGCATGCAGCTGTTCATGGTGTTGGTGCGGTCGATCTGAAGTTTACCGGGAAAGACCGTGCAGCTGAAGAACATGCAGCATGTCCCCTCCATAAAGAAGAATCTCGTCAGCGGATCTCTACTGTGTAGAGATGGTTTTAGGCTTGCATTTGAGTCCAATAAATGTTTCGTATCTAAATATGGAACATTTGTTGGTAAAGGCTGTGAGCGGAGGCTTGTTCCGTTTTTCTTTGATGGATTCCTATAATAAATTTGTGAACCATGTGTGTAACGATGATGATGAATCTAATGTTTAGCATTAACAACTTTGTCATGTTAATTTTGGGTGTATGGCGCTTAGCTAATATGAGTTTAATCCGAAATTCACTTTGGTCAAAGGTTCTAAGTGCCATGCGTGTGTTCAATCGAAACAACCTCGCAAGCCTCACAAGGCAGCAAAGAGGCGAGAATTTGGCACCGTTAGAACTCATTCATTCTAATTTGTGCGAGATGAATGGCGTGTTGACTAAAGGTGGAAAGAAATTTTCATGGCGCTTATAGATGATTGCACTAGATTGTGCTATGTGTACTTATTGAAAACAAAAGATGAAGCGTTGAATTACTTTAAGATCTATAAAGTGAGGTAGAAAACCAACTTGAGAGGAAAATCAAGCGGGTAAGGTCGATCGTGGGGAGAGTATTTTTCAAATGAGTTTACTTTATTCTGCGAGGAACATGGAATTATTCATGAGAGGATGCCTCCTATTCTCCCGAATCAAGCGGGGTTGCCGAAAGAAAGAACCGCACTCTAAGCGATTTAGTTAACGCCATGTTAGACAACTGCGGGACTTTCTAAGGAATGGTGGGGTGAGGCTATATTGACCGCGTGTCATGTCTGAATAGAGTTCCTACAAATAACAAAGTAACACCATTCGAGGAATGGGAAAAGAAGAAGTTGACTCTCTCATACTTGCGCTTTGGGATGTTTGGCCAAAGTTAACGTGCCAATTGTCAAGAAGCGCAAACGTGGACCAAAAACCGTAGATTGTGTATTTCTGGGTTATGCTATGCACAGCGTGGGTTATAGGTTCTTAATTATAAAAACTGGAGTACCTGACATGCGTGTTGGTACAATCATAGAGTCTAGAGATGCTACATTTTTTGAGAATGAATTTTCTATGAAATGTGATGTACCTAGTTCATCTAGTCAAGAACCTATAATTTCCCTTGATTCTTTTGTGCCGATAGAACATGTTGAGGAAACGCTTATGGAAAATCTTGAGGAGGATAACAATGAAGTTACTCGAAAGAGTAAGAGACAGAGGATTGCAAAATCTTTTGGTGATGATTTCATTGTATACCTCATGGATGACACTCCAAGAACCATTGAAGAGACATATTCTTCTCCTGACGCTAACTATTGGAAGGAAGCATTACGGAGTGAGATGGACTCTATTATGTGTAATGGAACTTGGGAGGTCGTTGACCGTCCTTATGGGTGTAAACCTGTAGGATGTAAATAGGTTTTCAAGAAAAAGCTTAGGCCTGATGGTACAATTGAAAAGTACAAGGCAAGGCTTGTGGCCAAGGGTTATACTCAGAAAGAAGGCGAGGACTTCTTTGATACTTATTCACCTGTTGCCCGTTTGACCACAATTCGAATACTACTTGCCCTGGTTGCATCTTATGGTCTTCTCGTTCATCAAATGGACATTAAGACAGCTTTCCTAAATGGATAGTTGGAGGAGGAGATTTATATGGATCAGCCAGACGGGTTTGTGGTAAAAGGTCAAGAAGGAAAGGTGTGCAAGTTGTTAAAATCTTTGTATGGCCTAAAGCAAGCACCTAAGCAATGGCATGAGAAGTTCGATAGAACTTTGACATCTGCTGGCTTTGTTGTGAATGAAGCCGACAGATGTGTGTACTATCGCTATAGTGGGGGAGAAGGAGTGATCTTATGCTTGTATGTTGATGACATACTGATTTTTGGGACCAACCTCAATGTGATTGAGGAGGTCAAGGACTTTTTGTCCAAGAGTTTTGAGATGAAAGATTTGGGAGTGGTGATGTGATTCTTAACATTAAGCTCACGAGAGGAGGTGATGGTGGGGTTACACTTGTGCAATCCCACTATGTGGAGAAGGTCTTGAGTCGCTTTGGTTATAGTGATTGCAAGCTGCTTCTACTCCTTATGATCCTAGTGTGTTATTGAGGAAAAACCAGAAGAATAATAAGGGATCAATTGAGATACTCCCGGATCATTGGCTCATTGATGTATTTAGCTAGTGCTACGAGACTTGACATCTCGTTTCTTGTGAGCAAGCTAAGCGATTTGTTTCAAATCCGGAGATGATCATTGGCGTGCTCTTGAGAGAGTGATGCGCTATCTAAAGACAACCATGAGCTATGGTATTCACTATCTTTGGGTACCCAAAGGTGCTGGAGGGCTCTGATGATTCAAACTGGATCTCGATCTTGATGAGATAAAAGTCACGAGTGGATATGTGTTCACACTTGGAGGTGGTCTTGTTTCTGGAAGTCTTGCAAGCGGACCATCTTAACGAGGTCAACAATGGAAGCGAGAACTCACGGCGTTAGATACATAGCTGTTGAGGTGAGTGGCCGCGAACTCCTTATGGATTTGTCGGTGGTTGAAAAACCGTCTGGCTATCTGATGAAGCTGTGATAATCGATTGTAATTATCAAGGTGAACAGTTCTAAGGACAACATGAAGTCATCTAGGCATGTTAAGAGGCGGTTGAAGTCGTCGAAAGCTGAAAAACTCGGAGTGATAGCGCTGGACTATGTCGACGACTAATAATCTGGCGACCAATTTACAAAGGATTTATCACGTGTCGATAGATAGTGCATCGAGTGAGATGGGCTGAGACCCACATGAGTCATACAACAGTGGTAACCTATTCTACGTGATCAGAGATCCCGTGAAGTAGGATGGTGAAACAAGATGTTGGTTGAGTGGGAGGAGAGACCTTTACAGGGCTCATTTCTTGATGATGCGCTTCTCTCCTATTTTGTATGGCAAGTTGGTTTTACCTCAATGTGATCCAGTGGCTCATTTAAAGCAGAGGTGTCGGCCTACAGGACATCTTAGAAGAAACACACCTATATGAGTTCGACTGCTGGTCACAGTCTATGAGATTTGGGTGATCTCTAGATAATCATGAATAGGCATGGAGTATGACTTATACGCTCCAACGAGAGGATGCTTTAGGCAGACCTAGTACTAGTAAAGGAATTGGGTAAAGCTTGTTACTTTCACAAAGCTGTCAATTCAAGGCATAGTCCATTGTTGATTGTGGATAAGTGTAACTCCTTTCCTAGGTGGATGTTCAACTTAACGGTCTCCATCGAAACACTTGGTATATCAAACAACAATGAGAACTAAGAGCATTTCTCGTGTGCCTTGAAATTTGGTGGGGATTGTTGGATTAATTGGGCTTGGTCCATTTTAATTTAGCAATTAATCAAATGAAATTCCTAGGCCGCTATTAATGCTAGGTGCAATAGCAGTTAGTCCCACATGGAAAAGCGACAAGGAATTGACTCAACTTAAATAAGTTGCAATTGTGTGCTCCCATAGACAAGTTGAGGAGGGCGGTTGGGATGCCACACGTGCGCCGCCGTCGTGCGTGCCGCGCGAGAGCGAGGCGAGGCGGCGTGGCGCGCGGCGGTCGGACGGACGGATTGGCTGGCGGGCGTGATGTCTTGGGCCAACTTTTTGAGGATTGTAATGGTCGTGTTAAGGCGCGTTAGTGGGCTGTAGCGGGCGTGTTGATTGCACCGTGGTTATGGCATCCGTTCGTATGCAGACCCATTATGGTGTCGGGCTCGTCTCTTGACTCCCAGCGCGATTACATAACGGTCATTTTCTTCTTTTTTGTGGTTGCAATTCTCTGCTGCTGTGCTGTTCTCTACAATCTCCGGTCCAGAACCTTGCGCGCAAAAGGTTTTGGGCGAGTAGGCCTTCGAAACTCCGTCCGTTTGTGTACCTGCACGGGTAGACGGGCGATCAAGTTTTTGGGGAGCGCATTGGCGCGACTGCTCAATCTGTGACGTCGTCTACTTCCTGGTGGTGAACTGTTCGTGAGACTGCACGGCGAACATCTTCCTGCATCACGCCTTGATCGACTACATCGAATAGGCCATCATGTCGACTGATGGTAACGGCGTATCCGGTGTCTCGACGCGGCCCCTTGAGGTATAACACTGAAAACTTCTACGGTGTATTTGTTTTATGCGCTATGAATATGTTAATAGGTGCTCTTTGTTAGCTTGTTCGTTAGCGAATATGAATACATCATTGTTGAATCACTTATGCGTTTGTATGTCATGTTTTATATGCTGAATTTCTGGATTAAAATATGCCGAAAATTAACTAGATATTCAACAGAATTGATGATACAGTAGTACCACCAAGAATGCCCTTTTTTTGCTGCTGCGGTTTCTAAGGCCCTATTCAAAATTGATATAACTTTTGCTTTTTAGCTGTGTCTTTTGGTTAAAATGACCTTTGTCTTGACATATAGTGTTTTATGAGGTATCTAATTAAAAGAAAATAAAAATTAAAAAACACATTATATCTCTACGGATATTATAAATAAAAAGTAAGAAAAACCACCTTAAAAGCTAACGCGTCCACAGTGAAGCCAAGAAACCAACGTGTCTACAGCGAGGCTAGAAGCATCGCTCTTTGGAGCTATTAAACACGATTCTGACGCCCAAATGTCTGGATGCTGTTGATAAAGGCACCTTTTCTTCCACCCTCTCATCATCTATAAAACCTTGTAAAGATTCGAATAAAGTAACTTTTGCTTTTCATCCTCTTGTCTCAACTATTATAACACATTATCAAGCACGTTGCTCTGCAGCAGAGACAAACAGCGAGAAAAAAGGTAATGGCACTTTGTTCACACCACAGACAACTTTTTCTGGAAATCTTGGCAATAGTGGACTCCCTGCATGATTCGATGCACACACTCCTTGCTCCTCTCCATGCGCAACAGCCACCACCACCACCACCGGCGACCACCTCCGTCATCGCCACCGGCCATGGTTCTGTGCCGCGTCGTCGTCGTCCATGGGAGGCACACGGCGTCTTCCCTCCGGCGAAGGCTCCACGCTATGGACCACTCCGGCGACCGGCGCACGCCTCTGTGGCGGCCAACCGCCGTCCCGGCCTCCGGATCCGTACTCCTCCTCGGCCTCCTCCGCGAGAGGCCTTCTCCACTTAACTCCGAGAAAAAGAGGAGGACCGGCGCGGCGGCAGCGGCGCTTCAGCGCGGAGTCGGAGCGGCGTGGTGGTCGGCCGGACGCGGCTCGGCCGGAGCACGGCGGCGGACGGCGCGGCCGGTGGTGTGGAGGCTCGCGCGGCGAGCTCGGCGGCGAACATCACGGCCAGCGGCGCGGCGTGGTGCCGCAGCGATCGCGGCCGGTGTGGCGCGCGTCCGGCCGGCGCGGCACGGAAACGATGCTCGGCACGGCCGCCGCTACCTGAGGCCGGCCGGGTGGCACGCGGCGCCGAGCTCCTCACGGCGCGCGCGCGGCCGGCACCGCCGCATGGCCGGCGAGCCCTTGATCGGCGGCGCGATGGCGCGCGGCCGCGAGGCCAGCGAGCACGCCGCGTGATGGCGCCTGCCGGCAGCGCGGCCCGTCATGCGCGTAGCGGCTCGGCGGCTCGGCCCGATGGCGGCGGAGAGCCCAAGGCCGTGGGCGGCGGCACGGCGGCGGTGCGGCAGCGGCTCCGGCGTGAGCCGGCGCGGCGCGGCGGGCGCCGGCGAGCGAAGCAGCGTCGGCGGCCGTGGCCGGCGGCGGTGGCGGCGGCGGCTCGATGGCGGCGCCGGCGGCGGCGGCGGCGGCGCTCCACTGGCGGCGGCGGGCGGCGGCGCGACGCGGCGGCGGCGGCTCCACTAGGGCATGGTGGCTAGGGTTTGGGAGTTAGAAACCCTAACTCCCCTCCTTTATATGGCTGCCCTTGAATGGGCTTTGGCCCAAAATATCCCACCTCCCTCCACAGGGCGAAGGGTGGCCAAGACTCTGACCAGGTTGCGGAAATTTGCAATTTCCCCTCGTATTAATGTAAATGCAACACTTTATGTTAAATAAATTTCTATTGTAAATATTTGCATACATATGTGTTTCTATGCAATGTGTTATACATCAGTTATTGCAATCTATCTTATGCATGTTAAATATTTCATTTACTAGCTTACCATACAAGCACTTAATATTTTTATTATTATGCAAATGCCTTAGGTTGATTTTCTCTCATTTTGGAATAACATAAAGTTTCTTAACTTTCATATTGGCCATACACAAGGTAGTACCATAGTACTACTGCGGGATTTATTCCTCAACGTGCGTACCCAATATCAAGTTTTGAAACAATTTGGTCTACACATAAGTGATTACCATGGTTCTTTTTCACATTGGCCATACACAAGGTAGTACCATAGTACTACTGTGGGATTATCATCCTCAAAGTGCATACCCAATGTTGAAAAATGAATTAAATAAAGTTAACACCATTGGTGATTAACTATGTTGTTCCACATTAGGAGAATGTCCCTTTATGTATTTCAAGTTTACCTTGATTACTTACATTTCGCATTGCTTATTCAACATTGCCAAAGATTTTAACAAATCTGTGGCCCTACATATGTAGGCACAATGGCTACTAAAGAGTTTGAGGCTCTCGCTCTTGACGGCCACAACTTCCCCACATGGGTGATGGATCTCAAAGTGAGTCTATCGTTGCGCGGAATGTACCAGGCAATTGCAGCCCCTCCAGAGGGTGTAGCTCCTTTGGCTGATTCTCTCAAGTACAATGCCTTATTTATCATAAGGAACCACATCCATCCTGATCTCAAGGCGGAGTATCTGATGGAAGAAGACCCACGCGCTCTGTGGCTTGCTCTTCAAACACGGTATGAACAATGACGATCATCCTCTGGAGGCTGTCAATGAGTGGAACCACCTCCGCATACAAGATTTTAAATCGTGGGAGAGTTCAACCATCTTTGTTCATAAAATCAGTTCTAAACTGAAGTTTTGTGAGAAGGAACCATCGATGCGGAGAAAATTGAGAAGACATTGTCTACCATGCTTCTGCACAAATGATCCTTCAGCAACAATACCGTGAAAGAGGTTTCACCGTTTATTACGAGTTGATTAAAACATTACTTCAGCAGAAAGGCATAATGAGCTCCTACTTTGGAACTCTAATCTGCCCTTTGGGCACTAAGCCTTTGCCAAGTACATGCTAACACTCGAGAACAAACCTAAAGGAATGCTCCTAACTCTAGCAATCCTGGGAACTTCAAAGGGAAGAACAAGCGCAAGAGACAGCGTCAGTCTAGTGGTGCTAACAAGGGAAAGGATGTTTTTAAGTCAAAAAAGAACAAGTCTAACACTTGTGTCAAGTGTGGCTGTTACAACCACCCGACTAAGAAATGTCGCACTCCCAAGCACTTGGTGGCTTTGTACTTGAATTCCGTGGGACGAGCACGCTCCAATCAAGGACGTTTCAATCAAGGTGGACAATTTGAAGCACACTTCAACTCCCAACCTGATGTCAACATGGAAGAATTTCTCCAACCTGACATTACTAAGAAAGATGCCTCTGGGTGCTCCTACTCTGCTCCTACAGCTGCGGGACCAAGCAACACCAAGGCACTACCTCCACTTGATGGGAACGTTGACGATATGGAAAACATGATCGTGGAGTTCACTTGTAACGATCCGTTTGGAGACTTTAACTAGGCTCCTACACTTTGAGATACCTTATTTAATTATGCCTTAAATGTGGATGTCATTTAATTGTGAATGTTGCCATAGGCTAGTTGTTGTCCGTACTTCATTTACGCACAATGGGTATTGTAATTTGTATTAAGCACAATTGATACCTATATATATATATATTGTATGTATTCTATATATATTTGTTGAGAATTACATATTCAAATTCTCCATTTTGTATAGATTGTACGGGAGTCGATCGATGGATGAGAAATGTGCCTAGTGGATAGCGGTACTACTAACTCTATACTCGGGAGATAAAATATTTCCAAACTCTCACAAAGAACAAAGGAAATGTTTTAACAATCGCTGACGCGATCTGTAATAGTTGGCACCGGTCGGGCCACTATTATGCTCCCTATGGGTACATCGATAACGATTGAGGATGCACTCTTGTATCCCGATTCAACTCGTACCCTATTGAGTTATAGAGATATCCGTAAGAATGGGTTTCATGTTGAAACTCATGAGGACAACAATGAGGAGTTCCTTCTCATAACAAAAGATCACGGATATGGCAAAGAGACACTTGAAAAGTTTCCCTCACTCCGTCTGGATTGTACTACACATACATCAACCCGTACCACATGTTGCTTACAAAGTAATTTTCCAGAATGTTAACGCATTCCAAACTTGGCATGATCGTCTTGGCCATCTGGAATAGGGATGATGAGGAAAATTATAAACAATTCTGTTGGTCACACTTTAAGTGATGCAAAATTTCCCAATCCTCAGATTTTATGTGCACCGCATGTGCCCTTTGGGAAATTAATTTTGAGGCCCTCTTACCTCAAAATTCATGCCGAACCTCTAAAGTTCCTTGAACGCATTCAAGGTGACATATGTGGTCCCATTCAACCATTATGCGGGCGTTCGGGTATTTCATGGTTCTAATAGACGCATCTACGATGGTCTCATGTGTGTCTACTTTCCACGGAACCATGCATTTGCTAAAATTGTTGCACAAGTTATCAAACTTAAAGCACAATATCTGAACATCAAATCCGATCAATCCGAATGGATAATCTTGCTGAATTTTCCTCACGTGCCTTCAATGATTATTGCATGGCTTTAGGAATTCAACTTCAGCACTCGGTCCCATATGTTCATACTCAAAATGGGTTGTGAGTCTCTCATTAAGAGAGTGAAACTTATTGCAAGACCTTTACTACAGAATTGCAATCTACCAACATCATGTTGGGGTCACGTGATCTTACATGCTCTTGACTTGATTCAATTGCGTCCAGCGCATACCATGCAACCTCCCGTTGCAACTAGTGCGTGAAATACACCAAATATTTCCCATCTGCGGAAGTTCGGTTGCGCTACATACGTACCGATCTCTCCATCGCAGCGTACATCTATGGGCCCACACAGGAAATTGGGGATCTATATGGGATATCAATCTCCGTCGATCATTAAATACCTGGAACCCCTTACGGGGATCTATTCAACGCCGTGCGCTGATTGTATCTTCAATGAAGATCATTTCCGGCATTAGGGAGGAATTGAAAACCACAAAAATGCCAGAAATCAATTGGGATGCCATAGACATCTCCAACTCGATCCACGTATACGGCTGAACTCCAAGTTGAGAAGATCATTAATTGCAACACATTGCAAATAACATGCGAATGCATTTACGATTATAAGGGTGTTACAAAATCCTATAATCCTGCGAGAAATGTCTTAGGAAAGAGTAGAGGTACCAAATAAAACTACTCAACTCCCAAGTAAGAGGGGAGAAATGCGGCTATTTCCACGGATCGACTTCTAGCAAGCAAAGGAAAATGATGAACATTTCTTCTAACTTGATAAATGCAACTCAACCTCACGTTGAGAAACACCTGTGGAGATTCAACCTTCACATCCCACATCAACAATGCACTCAATTACGATGTTGGGACATCGGATCATACGATGCAATCATTTTGGGAAATAATGATACATCACAAGGGTGCTTGAAATTTCCATCAACTATATTGAATCGGAGAATCATATGTGAAAGTCTACAATTGTCGACATCTATTTCTCTGAAGCAATTGCAGAAATCATCCAAAATGATCCAGATCCTAAGACCATGGCGAGTGCGAAAGCGCTTGGGTGGAATCAATGGAAAGATGCAATTCAAGTAGAGATAACCTCGCTCACTAAAAGAAAGGTATTCACTCATGCAATACCTACACCTCGAGAATCTTTCTGTGGGATTCAAATGGGTTTTCGTCGGAAGCGGAATGAAAACAATGAGGTGGTGAGACATAAAGCGAGGCTTATAGCACAAGGGTTCACGAGAGACCCGTCATTGATTTCAATGAAACATATTCTCGATTATGAGTGGAATAACATTCCGATATCTTATATCTCTGGCTGTTCAAAATCGTCTATCTTTGCGGTTGATGGGCGTAGTATTTGCATATCTATATGGGTCACTTGATTGGACATATATATGAAGGTCCACGATGGAATCTCTATACGGATCCAAGCGCAAATCGCAACATGTATTGTGTAAAGCTTCAAAAGTCACTCTATGGCTTAAAGCGATCGGGAAGAATGTGGTATAACCGACTTAGTGAGTTCCTTTGCAGAAGGGATACACTAACAATGATGATTGTCCATGTGTTTTCATCAAAAAGTCCCAAACGGGATTTTGCATCATATCATTATATGTTGATGATTTAAATATCATAGGCAACCCACAAGATATTGATGAAGCACGCAATCATCTAAAGACGGAGTTTGAAATGAAAGATTTGGGCCAAACCAAATTTTGCTTAGGTTTACAACTTGAGCATCTTCCCACTGGAATTTTAGTGCATCAATCAGCATATATCCAGAAAATATTGGAGAAATTCAATATGGACAAATCACATCCATCCAAAACTCCTATGGTTGTTCGATCTCTAGAAATGGAGACTGATCAATTCAGACCACAGGATGATGGAGAAGAGATTCAGGACCTCATTATCCTTATCTCGGTGTCATTGGAGCGCTTATGTATCTTGCAAATTGCACGGGCACGATATTGCATTTGCGGTGAACTTGCTAGCTCGACATAGCGTTGCTCCTACCAAACGGCATTGGGCGGGAGTAAAACATATCCTCGAGATATGTTAATGGTACAAGAGATCTTGGATTATTTTCCAAAGGAACCCGGATCCTAATATGATTGGATACACCGATGCCGGATATTTATCTGATCCCCATAATGGCCGATCCCATACAGGTTTTGTGTTCTTACACGGAGGAACAGCCATTTCATGGAAGTCTACAAAACAGACTCGGTGGCTACCTCAACAAATCACTCTGAAATAATTGCACTATATGAGGCCTCACGCGAATGTGTTTGGCTTCGCGAGTGATTAACCACATACAACAATCGTGTGGCATTGATGCCATCGATTCACCAACTATTATCTATGAAGATAATTCGCTTGTGTTACAGGATGGAGCAGGCTACATCAAGAGCAACATAACCAAGCATATTTCTCCTAAGTTGTTTTACCCCATGAGTTAAAACAAATGGGTGAAATAAACATCTTGCAAACCAAATCATGTGATAACCTCGCTGATTTGTTTACTAAGTCCTTACCGACTTCTCGTTCGAAATGTGTTCAAGGAATTGGTATGCGACGACTTGAGATTTGCAAGATTCAGGGGAGAAATCTCTAAATATTACTCTGTCCAAAGCATCATATTGTACTCTTTTCTTTGTATGAGTTTTACTCACAAGGTTTCTCATATAAAGTTTTTAATGAGACAATATTAGCATAAGCATATGTTGTATTTCCTATTTTTCCCCATCGAGGTTTTTAGGAGATATCGATGACATATATTGTCCTCTAAACTATCTATGAGTTTTCTCTGCAAAGGTTTTCTCATATGAGTTTACAATGAGACAATACTCATTATATGTTGTATCAATTTCTCCTTATTTTCCCATCGGGTTTAAAGGAGTTTTTAACAACGTATCTATCAAAAATATCTCATATTTTTCCTACAGGGTTTTGGAGGAATTTATTTCAAGATGATGAATCAAGGTGATCATGTGAAGATACATTGGTCAAGGGGGAGTGTTAAACACCAATTACAGAAACTGCCCAAATGTACAGATGCCTGTTGATAAAGGCACATTTTTTTCCACCCTCTCATCATCTATAAAACACTGTAAAGATTCAGAATAAAGTAACTTTTGCTTTTCATCCTCTTGTCTCAACTATTATAACAGGAACAGGCCTAAATTAGCTCTCGCTGGTTACTATCTCAATTTCCAGCTGCAAAATCTGCAGCGCATAAATACCTTCATTCCTTTCACGTTCAGCCCATTCCCTTCCACAGATGCGTGTGTGCGCGATGCAACCAACTCCCAGGCATAAATTTTGGTGGGGCCCACCGGGCTGGGACCCTCCTTGTGTGAAAAATATCAGCAGCCATGGGAGATGTTAGTGTCAGGCGTTAAGACTCCGTTCGGTTGGGCTAAAAGGTTGTGGTTTATGGTTAAAAATATATTATAGCTGGCTGAAATTACACTGTAACTGAAGGTGACTTATTGGCGTAATTAAATTTAAAAAAAATTAAAAATAGAAAAAAATATGTTAGGTGGGGCCCACCGGCCTGGGACCCTCCTTGTGTGAAAAATATCAGCAGCCATGGGAGATGTTAGTGTCAGGCATTAAGACTCCGTTCGGTTGGGCTGAAAAGTTGTGGTTTATGGTTAAAAATATCATGGTGGCTGAAATTACATCATGGCGAAGGTGACTTATTGGCGTAATTAAATTTAAAAAATTAAAAATAGAAAAAATATGTTAGCTCATCACGGAAAATGCAAGCGAATACGGGAAAAAGAACCAACAAAAAAAGTCAAAACATCGAGAAAAGATGAAATTTATGAATAGTAAAAAATAAGTCGAAGTGAAGCTGAAATGGCGGCGCACTGAAGATTGGGCTTGTGAAAACAATGCAGCTGTTCAGTCAGTCTGTAAACTGTTCTACAGGAATTGGAATTGGATCTCATCTCACCATGTGAATTTGCTTCAAAATATTACACTGAGATTCCGCCAGGGTGATATTTATTGTTTGGAAAAACGTTTGGACCTTTTTCCAGCGTTGGATTTGAAATGTACCACCCTTGTCATAATCCAGCAGACATATTTGCCTTCTTTTTGGTGAGGAAGATAAATCAATTACCCTTGTGTCCATCCTTTTAATTGTACTTGGCTAATATTTTCGGCTCTCTTTTTTTTTGAGACGGTGTTTTGGCTCTTATTCTTATCATTTCCATTGTGCGAACTCATTCAGTGAAACGGACAGGTTCTTCGGTGAACTTTGAAGGTGACCCACCAATGAACCTTGCGAAACGAACATAAAAACTTCCAAAGAAGAGCAACTTTTGCAGGTTACCAAACCAACAATTTTACAATAAATGGCTACTTTTGCAGGTTATCAAAAGCTATCGATTTTGCAGGTTTTTTGGGCTGTGGCTTATGGCTAAAAATTTTAATTTCTTGTTGTTAGCAAGAGAGTAAGAGAGAGATACTTGCGTGCAATTTTGATCGATTTAGCTGAAGTTGGTAAAATGTCTACTACAATAGACTTACAGACCCACCTTAAAAATATATTTCATTCGAAAGCTAGTTCTTGTAGTATAAGCTATGAGTCAAAACGAATGCCCAGAGACTTCTTTCCATGGTATGCTATTGCTAGGTACATGTACTAGCAACTAAAAGGTCTATGTGTGAACATGAGGAGAAAAAAACAGATGATCAATCTTAGGCCCTTTCGGTTGGGCTGAAAAATAGTGGTTTATAGCTGAAATTGCCTTTGTAGCTAGCTGAAATTATAGTGTAGCTGAAGGTGGCTTATTTGGCATAATTAAATTTAAAAATTTTAAAAATAAAAAATATGTTAGTTCATCACGGACAAGCATAAGCGAATACGGAAAAAAAGAACCAGCAAAAAAGCTCAAAAAGGCAAAAGTTTAGAAAAAGACAAAACTTATGAATAGTGAAAAATAAGCCAGAAACTCAAGGCGAAATGAGCGGGGCGCTAATTATTGCCTCCACATGGGTTCCTTTTGAGAACCGAAATGTCAAAAAAAAATTCTGTCCCCATGAAAATCCCTCTTTATTGGTAATGCAAAAATAATTTGAGAAAAAAAGAATGCCATGACTCAAAGAAAGTTTTCTTGGCCCTAGGTGCAAGAGAAACATGACACTCCAAAATCCATGTTGATGGATCTCTATTTGGTAACCACAAAGGATATTTTTTTTATTCTTGAAATACATAGTCCAGGACCACAAGAGAAAAAAGATGATCCTTGCTTGAGAGCCAGCTAGTGTACACACCGATGCTCCCCCATGGCTTCTTGGGTTCTTCCTCACTTGCAAGCGCCCCTATTAATTTGCCCCCACCACTGTCCTGTTCTTTTTTGTGTGTATAAACCCACCATTATCCTTGATGATTGGAAACAAGAAAACATGCAACAGTGAGGACATGAATAGGGCCGATCCTTTCCTTGGTCCTCGTTTATTCCCTTGGAAAGTTTGCCTAGTCTCCGCTACAACAGGCAATGTAGCACTCGCTCTCAGTAATTCACATGTGATGCATGGGCATATGGGCAAGGAGTTTGCTTGCTGGATTTTGGCGTCTCCTTCCAAGGAAATTTTTTCTGATCTCCTAGGAGGAGTTATTTATAGAAATGGCCTAGTGTCAATTTTTTTAACAGAAATGGCCCTAGTGTCATTTTTAAACAAAATGGCTACCTTTGACCAACCTGGCGTGCTCCTAGTCGCGCTAGGTCCTATAGCAATTTTTGAAAAATCCATTGAACCATATTTTTATAAAATTTTTAGATACACAAAATGAGCTCTGAAATTTATGAAATTTTGTTGAGCCTCGAACATAGTGTACTTGCTTCTATAATTTTTGTAATTTTATCCTTTCTGTATTTTTCTCTAAAATTCCTTTAACTATATAATTTGTAAGAAATTTAGAGGAAAATACATAATGGATATAATTATGGAAATATTACACAAGTATGTACACAGTATTCAGAGCCTCCACAATAAATTTCAAAACTCATTTGATGTATCTAAACATTCCTATAAAAATGCTTCAATATATTTTTCTGAAAATTGCTATAGTACCTGGTGAAGCCAGGGCGCGCCAGTACCTGGCACCACCAGGTTGGTCCGGGGTATTTTCATAAAAACATTTGTCACCAGAGCAATTTCTGCAAATAACTCCTCCTAGGGGCCAAAAATTTCCCATCCAAGCTTTACATTATTCCAACGCCTCACATGGATTTCGAACATCATGCTTAGCCACCAACTGACCTTTTATTCTTCTTCGGGATGTGCATGACTCATGACTGCACCTTTGCTTTATTGTACAATATGCCTGATCAACTCGGCTTGGCACGGCTTATTTTCACTATTCATAAGTTTCGTCTTTTTCGAACTTTTGGCTTTTGTTGAGCTTTTTGCGGTTCTTTTTTCCGTATTTGTTTGTATTATACGTAATGGGCTAACATATTTTTATATTTTTAAATTTTTAAATTTAATTATGCTAAATAAGCCTCTGTCATTCTGATGCTTTTTCAACCCACTCTGATGTTTTCAGCCATAAGCCATGAGGCTTTCAGCCGAACCGATCACCATGTTAGACCATTTTGCTAGGTCTAGTATATTAGTGATGATGAATAATTAACAATATTGCTTATTATTGTTATTTGAGGCGTGTGTGGACACATATCGGTCAAGTTAGAAAGAACTTATGTCGGAAAAATATGTTGCTTTGATCTTTGCATGTGCAGGGTAACTTGGAGGCAATCGTGGTCTATGGTGAGGACCGAGAGATGACTTGGTGCGAAGTCATGGTCCAAAGGGTTGAGGATGTTGGAGGAGACGATCGGGCTCGAGTTGGGGCATGTGGAGATCAAAGGTGGATAATACGTGTTGTAGCTATGGAGGTGCGGTCTGGAGAGTATGATACGCGGCAGTTGAAAAAACTCGTGTTACGTAAGGGTTTCAGGTCTCTTATGTGTTGGAATTGGAAATGGACTCATGGGCTTAGGGATAAGACCATGGTTTGGGCATAGACTATAAATAGAGATGGGTTAGATCGTAGCTCAAAGAAAAAAGAATGCTAATTTCGTGTTAGGGTTTGAGAGGTGCAAGAAGGGCACTTTGTAGTCACAAATATGATGATCCAGAAATAAAATGTCGCAAGGCAGATTACTTCATGGCGCCAAATTTCTCGATTTTAGTCCCCGTGCATGAATGCACAAGGCTGCAGAAAAGCGCTTGTGCCATCGGGAAAAGAAACCAATCTATTGTATACTCCCTTGGTGAGGCATGGTGGTGTCCCATTGTCCCAGGAGCATCATGTCAAGAAGGCAACAAGCATCCTTGCCCAAAGCAACATCTGATTATCACGAAAGTTCTAAATCTGTCAAAAGTGTTCGTTAGAACCAATTTAAAAAGGAATACTCCAAATTTGAGATAAAACCTGAAGAATCAATAGATGCACTTTTTTATCGCATCAATAAGATTATTAGTTATTTGCAATCTGTTGATATCATATATTCTGATTCTGACAATGCTCGTTAATCTTCAATTCTTTGGACATATGCGCTTGGAATGTATTAGTCACTACTATTAATCATTCATTAATATGAAAACACTCACCTTGAATGATCTTTATTCCAAGGTGAAAACACATGAGATTAATGTTTTGGCTAGAATAAATAAGTCTAATTCTTTAGGTTTAGTGACTAATCAAGCTGACTGTTCTTGTAGTTTCTCAATTATTCTTTTTGTCTACACTGTGTTTTATTTTAGTTGAATAGTTAGACAAGATTCTAGAAGAGCAGTTTGTACTTTTCTCTAATAGGGTGACCAAGATAATAACAACACCATATCAAGATGAAGAGGAGGTCCAATCATATGCTATGAATGTGGTGAGTTAAACCATATTAAGGTGAATTGTCTAAAACTGAGGAGTAAGGAGGTCAAGGATGACAAGGCACAAACTCGTCGCTCTCAATTCAAGATTGACCCAAGCAAATAGCACAATTATCGTAGGACATTCAACAAAATACTTTTAGTACTTGATGATATTGATTTGAGTGATGATGATTAGGCGGCGATGAGGATAATGGTAAGAAGGAAAAGGAGGTGTACTTCATAGGAATGTGTTTTATGGCAAGTAGTGAGGAGTTTAACAATGATGATTTTTATAGTGATCCTAGTGAGGTAAAATCTTCTTATACAGATTTATCCACTACTACAAAAGATATTATCTTTGGGCGGCTACATCACAGGCGGTTCATATGGAACCGTCGTGATTAAACTATCCTGAGCGGTTTATAGTAGCAACTGCGTGATATTTCTGAGATGGTTATTAAAGCGAACCGTCTATAATAATTGAGACATCACAGGCGCTTCGTGTTAATAACAAATCGTGAAAGTTGCGAACATCACAGACGGTTCATATAAAAAATCGTCACTGATATTACGGACATTACAGAGCGGTTCTTATAACAAACCGTCGTGATATTGCGGACATCATAGACGGTTTGTATTAATAGCTATCGTGAATTATCAAACAATTATTAATACAAACCGTCCCTTGACTCTATGCATGTACAACCTTCCTCCTTGATTGTGTATGAAGTAGAAGTATATTTTGATGTCACTAGTTATCGAAGGGCCAAAGCAACCTAGGAACAATATTGATGTGTACCTAGCACCATTAGTGGAAGATCTTGCAATCTTGTGGAACAAAGGGTTACATGTATGGGATGTGGACAAATGAGAGAACTTCACTCACGCGCCATGTTGTTCTGCGCCATTAACGATTTTCTGCCCTTAGTAACTGTCGGGGTTGAGTCTACTTGTGGCTCTGGGCCAAGCAGTAGAGAAGAGGACTAGAGGAGGAAGAGAGGAGCCAGTCCACATGGGAGAGTTGGTGAGAATGAGAGGATGTGCCTCCTTTGCCCCTCACAGGGGTTTATATATATGAGTGGGGTAGAATGGGAAATCCCCATTCTACCCCTTAGTACTACAAAGGATGAGGGTACATTGGTATATTTACACTGGTATATTCCTCTACACTATTGGGCCTTATTACATGTTGAACTAGTTGCACGGCCTAGTCGCGGGGTTGGGCCACCCCACAACAAGTACAAAAGGAGCCAAAGCCTGTCATGTGTTGCTTAGATTATACCGAGAGTGTGTGGTTGAACAACTCATACAAAGCGTGTACATGCGTCACCGTAGGTTCCTTCCAAAGTATCACCCATACCGCAAGAGAAGAAATAATTTGATGGAAAAAAGAGGATGACTCAGTACCAAGTGCTATATACATGATCTTGCTTGTTTTCAGATGGTATGGCTAGCATATCACGAGGCTAGCGAAAAGAGCAAATAAAATCGCTGTTGAAATAGCTATCACAGACAGTTCAGTGTTCCAAACGGTCTGTGATATATATCCCAGACGGTTTTAAACACTGAACCATCTGTGATATCAACAATATCACAAACAGTTTTTGTTATTAATTGTCTGTGATATGGTTATATCATAGACGATTTGGAACACCAAACCGTCTATGATATGAACTATATCACAGATGGTTAATAACAAAAGCCGTCTGTTATAGTCCAGTATCACAAAAGTTGTTTTTGTTATTAACCATCTGTATTGTAAGTTATCATAAATGGCGTGGGAGCTGTCTGTGATGACCACATATTATCACTAACACATAAATATAGACGGTTGAGGAACCGTGCGTGATGACGATTGTGAACCGTCTGTGATGACCTTTTACGTAGTAGTGATCTTGTCTTTGTCACGTAGATTGACAGGGACATCAAAAAGTATAAAAATAAAATTAAAAATTATGATCTTACTATTTAGAGCTTAAATAATTATAAAATTAATAGATTTAGAGTTTCTATTCTTGATGATAAATCTTGTGAGTCCTGTTAAGTTTTATATTCTGAGTTAGAATCTGCTAAAACAATTAATACATCAAACTTTGTTCAACTTAATGATATAACTGCTAAATTTGATGAATTAAGTTTGATGCATGACTCTTGTGATGAAAAGTTAAAACTTACCACCAATGATGGAATTGAAAAGTTCAAGTTTGGTTCTTCTACATGTTTAGAGTAAACTATTTCAAATGCTCAATTTAAAGCTTGCTCTAATTGTGAATTGCTAGAAACTAGACTTAATTTATTTGATAAATCAATTCAAGAGATAATTTATCATGAGATATCTTCTTACGCTAACTGTCCTAGCTTAACATAGAAATAGAATATTTGACTGGACAACTTAATGATTTTACTTAAAAAGAAAAATTAACTCAGTCTAGGGCTTCTAAGAATCTTGTGAATGAACCTGTTAAATGAATAACTTGTCCCACTTTAACTAAAGAAAATGAGTAACTTAAGAATACTTTCTGAGATATTTTCTTTTGGCAAGAAAAACCTGAATATTATTCTAGACAAGTTGAAAATAAGTGCCAAAAACACTGGTCTAGGGTTTAATGCTGCTAATTATGTCAAAAATAATGTAAGGTTGTTAAGGTCATTGGAAGTGGGATAATTGAAAAAGGTGTGCCTCATAAAACTGTTTTTAAATCTGCTAGTTTTGTGCAAAGTTTACTGGATAATACTATAGGTGCTAAATTATCCTCTTAAAAGAATTCTAATTATGTTAAATTTCATTGCATGTACTATGGAAGAGATGGACACTTGTATAGATTTTTTTAGGCGTGATAAGAAAGAGAAGAAGGAAAGATTAAATGCTTTAAGACAAAAACATACAATCTTTCTTGTTCCTAGAACTAACGCTAAAGATAATTTTTAGAGAACCCTTATGATGATTTTAAATTTGCATCGCGTGCTAGTTTGGGGTATAATTCAAATAATTCACATTCTTTTTGGCGTTCTGATTGTCCACATGTACGCAATTTTAGCTCTAGTTTTGTTGTTGTTCCTCCACATCGTATGTCTCAGATCTCATTTCACTTTCTAAGAGACTATATGGAAAAGGGTGATGTTGTTCTACACTACGTTGAGCCTGATTTTCAGATTGTTGATATTCTCTCTAAGCCGCTTGATACTTCTCGATTTGTTCATTTGCATAGTGAGTTGGGGGTATGTCATCCAACGAGATTGTTCTGAGGGAGAGTTCTCTTTTGTATATCATTGTAAAAAAGGCTTGTTTTATTTTTATTTTTGAGAACTTAAATTATTATTTAAGCCAATAATCATGAAACAAGTTAGTATGTGTATTTTGAGTTTTCTTGATCATGATTTTATATGTGTAGCTTAGCAAGGCCATAATTAGCTATTTCCTAAATTTAATCAACATGAACAAACAATGTGGTAAGGCTGAATTCTTTGGCTATGTTTTGGTTAGAGTGGTTACTTCTTGAGATGTGTCATATTTATATATCTAGTTAAATGTTGATTCTAGGACAAATCTAAGTTTGAGCCATTATAGTTCCTTCTTGAATCATTTTTAGCTTTTTTAGAAATACATGTAGCAAATTATGGTGAAATTGTTAATTATATATGTATCTCAACAATTTTTCCCACGAGACAACTTGTCATTGCACTAGGCATGAACTTGGGGAGTTTTGTATTACTAAGATCATGAAACATTAAGCTTTTGGTTTGGTATGATTGAAAAATAAAGCTTGAGATGCTACAATTAATGAAATGAAATTCAAGTTGGCTCAAAAAAATGTCATTATAAATGTGCTCAAATTAATTTGGGCTGAAGCTCAGGAGGCCATTGTAGATGGCTCCCAAACTAGGACGTGCTTTACTGAGATAAGCTATAATCAAGTGTGAATAATAAAAAGTGCTATGTGTTAAGTTATGAAAATCTATGTTAAGCTTAATACTTTAATTTGGCACTTGTGGGTTACTTAGTTCTTGATTCTAGCATCTAGATTTAAATATGTATTTATAGATGGTTATCTTCTTTAGTGAGACCTTTAGCTTAACTGGTCATTTTTGTGAAGATCTGTCATGTATATTAATTTGTTTAACTATATTATAAGCTTCTTTTGGTCTTCTTTGTTATATATACATGCTTATGATTGAGCAAGCTTTATAAGGGCATGACTTTATACACATCAATTAAATTGGTTTAAATAATCTTTTAAGTTTTCATGGTGTGTTTTTCTTTAAAAAATTAGATCATTGTTACTTGGGCGTGAGTTTTCTCTTTGCTATTTCTTCCTTTTTATACCTTGATGCTTACAATGCCAAAGGGGGAGAGATTTGTGGTACTTGTTTGATATGCTTTGTGAGAGATTTGGGAGAGATTGTTCGGTATGCTTTGTGAGAGATTTGTAGCTTATGGCTTAATTTTTTTTGGCTTCAGTTCTTCACTTACACCTGCTTGAAGTTATGTTATCTTGAGGTGTTGTCAATATATTCATCAAGGGAGATATTATTAGACCATCTGGCTAGGTCTAGTATGTTAGTGATGATGAATAATTGACAATATTGCTTATTGTTATTATTTAGGCGTGTGGCGTGTGTGTATCATATCAGTCAAGTTGGAAAGAATTGTGTAGGAAAATGTGTTGTTTTGGTTTTTGTAAGTGCAAGGTAATTGGAGGCGATTGTAGTCTACAGCGAGGATCGGGAGATGGTTTGGTGCGAAGTCATGGTCGAGAGGGTCGAGGATGCTGGAGGAGATGGTCGGGCTTGAGTTGGGGTACATGGAGATCAAAGATGGATGATGTGTATTGGAGCTACGAAGGTGCGGTCCGGAGGCTACGATATGTGACAATTGAAAAACCCATGTTACATGCGGGTTTTGGGTCCCTTATATGTTGGAATTGGAAAATGACTCATAGGCTTAGGGATAAAATCATAGTTTGAGTCGTAGACTATAAATAGAGATAGAGTTAGATAGTAACTCGAAGAAAAAAGAGATACTAATTCCGTGCTAGGGTTTAAGAGATACCAAAAGGACACTTTATAGTCACAAATAGGATGATCCAGAAATAAAAAGTCGCAAGTAAGATTACTTCACGGCGCCAAATTTCTCTGACAATTGAAAAACCCATGTTACATGCGGGTTTTGGGTCCCTTATATGTTGGAATTGGAAAATGACTCATAGGCTTAGGGATAAGATCATAGTTTGAGTCGTAGACTATAAATAGAGATAGAGTTAGATAGTAACTCGAAGAAAAAAAAGATATTAATTTTGTGTTAGGGTTTAAGAGATACCAAAAGGACACTTTATAGTCACAAATAGAATGATCCAGAAATAAAAAGTCGCAAGTAAGATTACTTCACGGCGCCAAATTTCTCCATCTCAGTCCCCGTGCGTGAAGACACAACTACAGCATCGCACTTGTGCCCTCGAGAAAAGAAATCAATCTATTGTAAACTCGGTGACTTTGTTTCTTTGCTATTTTCTCTCCAATAGGAAGCTTTGCATTGACATCAGGCGTGGCGTTGTCCTGTTGTACCAGGCACATCACGTCAAGAAGGCAAGGAGCATCCGTGGCCGAAGCAACACGTAACATCAAGAAGTAGGAAAAATTCCAAAAAGCGTCCAACCAGTGAGATGCGTTTTTTGCTTTTTATCATTCTGCTATAGTACTCGCATTAATTTCTACAGTACTTACTACAGTATACGAGAGTTCTTTCCGCCTTTCTATATTTCGCGTTGAAGAAAAAGATTCTGCTATGGATTACAACCATTTATTCCTTTTAATTGTCATTGACAATTCTACAGTTTACATGCAGGTGACCTCGGATTTATTCAGTTATTTCATTGAATTCCATAAGGTTCGATTTTGTTTGGTATGCCCCTAAACTTACCTAGCTTGCTGTCGGTCACTTAGTTATGTCCATCTTCAGTTTATATTTGTGGGATGACGTGAAAAGGCCCATGAACTTGCTCAATTATGTCATTTAGGTTTCTAAAACCTATCAAATTTTACTAGTTAGGTCCACATGAAATAATTTTGTTTGTTGCCTCATTGATAGAGATAGACTGAAGTGGTGCAATCAAGCAAGTTAAGGACCTATGTGAGACCATGTGTAGGTCACTCCATGGTTGTAATGAGTAATTGATTTTTAGTTAAGAGAGTTTGCAGAGTTTGAGATTGGTTTTTCAGAGTTTGCAATTTTCCAGTTCTTTGTTGTAACAGCCCAGCTGTTGATTTCAAATTTTAGATTAAAAAATTATTAAATTAAATTAATTTGGTTTAAAATAAAAATAAGTGTTTTGGTGCCTAAGTTTTAATTTTGAATTGCCCTGATTTTCTATTTCTTAAAAAAGGTGGATGTGAAAAGTAATTTAAGTAAAAACTTAAAAATATTATTAAATAAAATGATATTCTGATTTTTCTATAAAAATCTTAATTTAAATTAATTATTTGGATTTATTTGGCTTTTATCTGTTTTTTTTGTGTTTTCTAGAGTTTAAAAATCCATTTTGAAAATAAAAAGTATTTTAAGTATAAAAATATAATACCAATTTATGTTGGAAATATTTTATATAAGTCAAAAATATCTCCAGGAACTTTTGTGAATTTTTGGAATTTATTTTGTATTTTTCTAAGCCTTTTTGAATTTCCTCAGCTTTTCTGAAAATCAAAATTAAAAATTAAAATCCCCGCCCCTCTCTCCGGCCGATGCGTGGACGCTCCAGATCCGCCCACGTCACCCCTCCCGGCACATCTTCCACCGCCCCTTCCCACTTCCCTCTGCAGCCGCCCGATCTCCCCTGGACACGTGTTAGCAATCCCCGCTGCCCACTCCCTCCTCTCTCTCTCTCCCCGACCCCACCTGTCGGCGCCACTCTCTTCCTCTCCCTGCGCTGCGGGTCCCGCCTGTCAAGCGTCACTTCCTCCCCTCCTCCTTCTTCCCCGCGCGGGCGCCACCGCCATGGTCATTACGCCGCTCCGCCCTTCCCAGCCACGCCTCCTCCCCGCGAGTGCACGCCCCACTTCTCCCGTCGTGTGCCGCACTTTCCGCGCCCGTCGCCCACTCCCCACTCAGCCCTATCTGCCGCAACGACCGCCACCTCCCCGATTTCTTCGGCGAGAAATCCCGCCACTCCTGCCCCTCCCCGACCCTATTTAAACCCCTCTCGAGCACTGCCACCCTTCACTCAACCCCACCCCACCTCCACTTCCTCTCTTGGGTTTCCCATCGCCCCCGCGCTGTGCTCCCTCTCTCCGAGCACCGCCGCCAACTCCGGTAAGCAATACTGGCCGCCTCGGCCACCTTCGAGCCTCGCCGTCGCCTCCCTCGGCCTCCCCACGTTTGTGCAAAGCCCGTGCGCCCCTTCCCCATCATCAAAGGCTGCTGGAGTGCCGCTGCATCGGAGCCCGAGCTGCGCCGCTGCTTCTCCCACGTCACCGGCCACTTCCCATGCCCGCCGATCCCCGAGATAGGGTAAAACCGACTCCTTGAGGTCTCCTCTTCCTCCTCCGCCCCTTGCTGGCCACTGTTGTGCTGCCGTTCGCCGGCGACCCTCGGGTCCCAAACGCCACTCCAACCGGCATGGCCACGTCATCGCTTGTGCCCACGTGGCAGCCATGTGGCGCCACGTCAGCGCCATCTCAGCTCCTCTCTGCCCCGTCAGCACCACAACAACCCCGTAGCACCTCAGCGCCTTCTTTGGTCCATGGACTCGGTCCACATGGACCAAGGCCCACCTGTCAACCTCTTGCCCGAAAATCAATCCAGGGCTGATGTCATGCAGATGTCATAATTCTATTTTCTACTAGAAAAATAATTTGGCCGAAAAAGAAATCCTAGGGCTGACATTATAAATCCATTTTCCAATATAAAAATAATTCCAGAAAATCGGCCTTTTTCTTTTTCTCTGATTTTAAACATCCGAGAGCCCGTTCTACTTCGTCTTAACTCCGATTGAGCCCATTCAAATTCCTAAATTCATCAAAAATTCCAAGTTATCCATTTCCATCCTCAATTTAAATATTTGGATTTTGTTTGAATTTATTTGAGTTTGTTTGGGTAATTTTCACGTGTAGACTACGACGATTCGGAAGAATTCTTCGACGACGATTCACACCAGACTAAAGAGCAAGGCAAGTCACACACCATGATCCTGTTTATCCTTGATTATGAAATAAATATATGTTATTTTAAATTATTCTGCATGCATATTTTTATTCAAGGTATTTCAATTCAGTTTTAAATTTAGTTATTGCCTACTTGTTAATTCCACCATTGACATTGAATTCCTCGATACCTTGTCGCCCTAGAATCAAACTCTAGTTTGAACACTAGTATTGGCTACAGAATTTTATATCAAATGCTTAGACCTGCTTAGACATAATATTTATTTTGGGATACCTTTTCACATAAAATGATAAAGTTTTCAAATGTATTCTTGACTTCGATGAGTCAAGAAGGATTATGAAATATTTTGAAACAAAATATAAAACCTGGTTTAGACTTAGGCTAATAGTTAGGTGGTGGGTGCAGGCATGCACTGTTGTTCGATGACACAGTGTTGATTGTCAGGCACAGGAGGTATGTAGTTGAGCCTAAGCTAAATTAAGGATCAGTCTGTGAGCTACTGTTGCAAAGCCCTATCGTACTACTACAAGGCTGGTATGGGACAGTCCTGGCTGATTAATTTATGGGTCCCAACCTGAGTCTTGTCGTAGGTTGAAAGTGAGCGTGGCGTAGGCCATGAGAAGTCTTACTTGGCTCAAAAGGGGGTCCCGGTCTGGTGGATTCCTTACTGGGGTGAAATCTTAGAGTTGGCTTGGCTAGGTTGAAGGCTTTGCATTGTAAAGGCTTTGTCATGATCTCTCCGCCGCACACCTAAGGAAGTGTGTTAATCACTTGGCAATATAAGTTGATCATGTCTTGTGGGTAGAACTATACAACCTCTGCAGAGTGTATAATCTATCCTGGATAGCCGTGCCCACGGTCATGGGCATGCTGAGTAAAAGTTTTTCACAGATTAGACTGTGTTTTTTTTTTCAAAAATGGTTTTTGAAAACCTTGTGAATGGATGGAATCCATGAGTGGTTGGAAGCGTGTAGATGGATGAAATCCATACAAGATGTTTTTGGAAAAGATGGTCCGGGTGGGATGCCCGTGGTTAGTTAGTGTTTGGTCGGAGGCTACACTAACAATATTATTTTCAATTATAATTACTGTTTTTTACTTACTGTATTAAATTCAACAATTTTCAATCTACTTACTATATTTCTTTAAATGTTGTTGTATGCTCAAATAACCCTATAAGCCTTCCATTGATGCCTTTGTCATTAGGTTGCATTTCTCCGTGTGATTTGTGGAGTACAAGTTTGTGCTCACCTTGCTATCTCCACACAAAGGAAGACGACTTTGACTACGGCGAAGATCTAGATGAGTAGGCCCTGTCTTACTGTCATTTTCCTGTGGGCAGGCTCGTTGGGCTTCTTCCGCTTCGGTGCTTTTCTTCTGCTGCTTATGTTTAAATTTGGCATATGAGCCGTGGATATTTAGTTAATAATTGTCATTATGGTTGATATTTATCTTTGTTGTCCACTATGTGCACTAGCTGATCCTAGACTAGTGCGATTTACACAAAGGATCCAGGAGTTGTTGCTCCGGGGTCCGACATTTGTGCTACCAGCGGTCTGACTGGCCTAGGGTTGACGGTGAAATTGGCTATGGGAGGCGACGGTCAGATAGGCCTTTGGTTGGCAGTCTGAACAGCCGAGGAACTGTTGGAACGTGCATTTGTTTGAGCTAAGTTGTTTGAGTGTGGGCATGGTTTGGGTGCTGTTGCTTGTATGCACATAAGTTTATTGTTTGGTCCTAGGTTTGGGAGCAGTGATTTAGTTGCATACATTTTGCATGGTGCATTGTGTCAATTGATGACTTCCTGTATTGTGTAGTGCTATATGACGTGTTGCTTATTTGTGTTGATTGTAGGACTCCAGAGCTACGTTATGGTGAGATGGACGAGACTGGGACTATGCTAGGAGAAATTAGGTCCAAAGCGGTTAAAGGATCGGAACTACACTCACAAGAAGCTAAGGTCCAGACGATCAAGGAGCCACCGACGTTGACTGAGGTTTACGGGGTGGTTACAAGCCGAGACGACGAGGAATCAAAGTGGGAGCTACTGGTGATGGACATGATGGGCAACGGCAAGGTGGACCAAGACTAGGATCAGGAAGGAGTCGATGTCCTATACGGTCAAGTAAGCCGGGGGTTGTCATCCGCGAGGAGAAGCATATGGTGCGTCAAGTAACTTGGGTCGTTTGCAAACGAGGATGGTTCGGTAGGATCCGGATGCGTGAAAAGGTTTGGCAACAAGTCATTGGGGTTAAATGAAAGATGGCAAAGCATGAGCAATACTTTATGGTAAAAGAAACGAGAAACTTCGTGAAATGTGATAGAGGGGCATTTTGGTAAATTTCCCAATACAAAAAAGTGACGGTGTGCGAAACTGTAGCGTTGGTCTAAATGGATTTTGCCTTATATATGCTAAAAATGTGAAGTGGATCAAGTGTTGATTCACTAATGTTGGTGTGGCGCTTTATAAGCGTGCATGTGTAAGTGATGTGTTGTAATTGTAGCTAGTCTAAAGGTGTATTCTAGACAAGGAAAAGAGATAGCTGAATCCTAAGTAGATATAAATGATTGGAGTGAGTTGATCTTAGCTCTTAAGGTGATCCAAGAGTTAAAATTGCTTAAAAGGCTATACATAGAAGTGTGGATGTATGCCTCCACCCTCAAGTCTTTGAGAAGGATTTAGTGTTTTCTTATGCTCCTTTGAGCTTTACTCACCGAGAAGTAAGGCTTTGAAATCTTTCCTCTCAAAACAATAAAAGTTCCAAGGTTATATATGTTCTGAAATTTATTTTATTTCTTGCAATTTCTAACTTTTCTTTATTGCAACTTGAGCTACTCTTTCTCATCTTCTACTTGCTGTAGTTCTATTAGATCTATGATATGTAAGAGGTTGAGGAGTTCATTTGGAACATGTCCCAATCCAGCAAGATCCATTAGAACTATTCTTGCTCAAGTTATATTTGTATTAATCGTGTTCTTAAGCTGAAATTGTTGTTTTTGGTGCAGCTTAAACTATTTGCATGATATGTTGAGATTTTGGGAATATATTTGCAATTCCTACTAGAATTATAGCCCAAAGATCATTTTCTAACCATAATTCAAATTTTATCAACTTTGGATAAGTAGATTTTTAGTTCTTGAGATTTCTTCATAGTCAAGTTTGCTTAAATTGCAGTTTTGATGCAACGTAAACTTTGAGCAAGAAAGGTCTCTCCCTTAAGCTTTATTTTGTAATTCCTTTTGTAATCATGAGTCTGAGGACCTCATCTTACTATGGTTCAAATTTCATCAATTTGGATGAATATTTTTGAGTTCTGGAGGTTTCTTCATGAAAGTTTGCAAAAATTGTTGTTTTGATGTAATGTGGACTTTGAGCAAGAAATGTCTCTCTTTTGGGCTTTATTTTGTGATTCCTTTTGGAATCATGACTCTGAGGATGTCATCTTGCTGTGGATCAAGTTTCACCAATTTTGGATGAATATTTTTTGAGTTCTTGAAGTTTCTTAGCGTTGCCAAGTTTCTAAAATTTCAAATTTTGGTGCAACGTAAAATTAAAGCAAGAAAGATCTATCCATTGGGTTTTTACTTTGCAAATCCTTTAGAAATCACAACAATGAGGATCTTATTTTAATGTGGTTCAAATTTCATCAATTTTGGTTAAGTTTATCTTAAGTTTTTGCGGTTTTTTGGTGGTCAAGTTTATGAAATTCTTATTCGGTTCACTATGTTCTTAGTATACTTTTTGTGTTCTTCAACATATATAGTGTTTTCCTCATTGCACTAAAGTTGAAAAGAAAAAAATTCTTGAGTAGAAAAATTTTAATTTATGCTTATTTATCTCTCTCTAATCGCCATAGCCGATCTTTCAACCTTCTATAGAAAACTGAAGTTAAGGCATAACAACAGGACAAGTTTGGCGGACTTTTGATGTAAACTAGAACTAAGTTAAAGCTATGCTGGATGTACAGATAAATTATTAGTGTTGTGGACTTTATAGACTCTACCAAATTTAGTTTTCATGTACAAATAAATTATTATTTAGTTTCTAGAAGGCCGTTGGATTTTCCTTGCTTATATGATTTATGCGTCAAAATTAGTGCTTAATTATGTCCATCGTCAGTTACTTGACAGAAAAGGTTATGTATGTGGGACACTATGACGAAGCCCCTGAACTTTCTTAATTATGCCATGTAGGTTCCTAAAAAACCATCTAATTGTGCTACTTAAGTGGTACAGTAAGGCAAGTTTAAGACTACGTACTATATTGAAAACTGAAGTTACGGCTTAAGTGAGACAATAGGGCAAAAGGAAGGACTATTGATACAAACTCGAACGTACTCACTAACTTAAAGCTATACTGCATGTACAAATAATTTATTAGTGCTGTGGGCTTCAAAGACCGTGAGCTTGCGAGCAAACTTCGAAATTTGGACACTGTTGGACCCTAAAATACCCAAAATTCCGTTTTTGGCCCCCTGTACAAAAAAATTCCACTTTTGGACCCCTTCCCACCGCGGGATCACCCCAGGCCGCCACGTGGCGATCGTGCGGTCGGGGACCGACGACCGCCTGCGCGCTCCCCACCGCGCCATTCGCCTCCCGACCGTGCGACCCGCCAGCGACCGCGCGTCCCTCTGCTGTGCGCGCGAACGCTGTGCCGACCAGCGTCCGCTTGCCCTGCGCGCGAAACCCTCCGAGCGCGTTCACACGTAGACCGGGGCGTTAGGGTTTGAGCTGCGGTTAGGGTTTGAATTTCTCGTGGTTTTTACAAGATTTGATAATTTTGTAGTTATAATCTGGGAATGAATCTGATGAAGTCGTAATAAAAGTTTATGTTCATTGCAAGTTGTACATGCAAAAGAAATTATGCTAAATTTTTTTGCCGAAGGATTGAGCGTAGAAATATCGATGCATACAGTAGTAAGTGAATTTTAGGGTTTGGGCTGTTTTCAATCTCCGTGATTGTTTTAAGTTTTGACAATTTTGTAGTTATAAATAGGGTAAAAATCTGATGAAGTTGTAATAAAAGTTTATGTTCATTGCAAGTTGGACATGCAAAAAAAATTGTGCTAAATTTTTTTGCCGAAGGATTGAGCGTAGAAATATCGATGCATATAGTGGTAAGTGATATTTCGAAGGTTGGTGAGAATTCGTGTACGGTGAGGACCGCTATGTTAATATTGTTAAATGAGGTGCTACGTGAATCATGGAATGCGAAAATACGAGATATTAAACTTCATAATACAGTTGGGAGTAACATGCCGCGTAGATTTTGATTCCCCCGAGCGCGCGTTTACACCGAGCGTTAGGGTTTGGCTGGAGTTAGGGTTTGAAATCTCCGTGATTGTTTTAAGTTTTGGCAATTTTGTAGTTATAAACTGGATAAAAATCGGATAAAGTTGTAATAAAATATTATGTTCATTGTAAGTTGTAGATGCATAAAAAATTTTGGTAAATTTTTTTTAGGAAAGATTGACCGTAGAACGGTCGATACATAAAGTGGTAAGTGATATTTCGAAGGTTAGAATCATGGAATGCGAAAATACGAGATATTAAACTTCATAATACAGTTGGGAGTAACATGCCGCGTAGATTTTTATTACATGCATAACATATAGCATGATTGCGACTAACCCACCCAACTGCTCGTACGACCTACTGTGTGGACCGGGGCCACTTTCCCTTCCTTGCCCGCTCGGCGTTGAACTCCTCCGCGGCCTCTTTTGCCTTAGCCGCAATTTCCTCTTTCTCTCGCGCTCCATCTCGCGAGCCTCCCGCCTCCTCTGCGTGCGCTTCAAGATGAGCTTGCGTCTCGCCACTGTATCACGCAGGGTGTGCTCGTGCTGCGGCGCTCCTCCTCCAAACAACTCCTTCTCCTTTGTGACATTCCACTCCTCGAAGTCGAGGTCTATTAGTCTGAGGTGGATCTCAAGATCGATCCATTTGCGGTAGGCACATAGGGGCTCTAGAGACTGTAAATAAAGAGAGATATTGTTAGTGCGTGTTGTGAAGGAGAAAAGGTAGGGAAAATGGTGCATGTGGTGGTCGCACGGCCTGCAGATAGGTTGCGGTGTCAAAGCGGCGGTTGGGGTAGTCATCTGAGTAGTTTGCGCAACCCGAAGCATCGCATACCTAGAGCGATGCGGTGCTTAGACTTGAAGAACTTGCACACGTCCCGCACCAACAAAGGGAGGTGTCTCCCCTCAGTGGTAGTTGTGGCGAACGCTTGGTGGGGGCGTCCGGGATGGGGTTGTTGCTCGCGGCGCTGCGGGGGACCTTTCATCGTAGCACGATGGGCTTGTTCTACCGGCCTGTATCGCCCTTATTTTCTCATCGCGGCGGCATCGCGGGCTGCGGTGACCGTGCTATGTCACGGGTCTCCTCCCAATCCTTCACCATCTTGTCCCATTGCTTCTTCTTGCCTTTGTCCATCCCGGTTGGGTGAGGGAAGCGCGATGTAGTATGGGGTTTGGATGTGCAATGTTCGCTGGGAAATGGAATGCATACCAATTTATAGGGCCGTTTGTCTCTACTAAATGCGTGTAAAGATGGTCGCGTGGTCGTGCAGTGAGTAAAGATGGGAGTGCTGCGATATCACCGAAAAAGGCCCCGTTTTGTCATGTCACGCCCAAAGCTGGCATCTTTTGTCATCTCACCGAGCAAAGTGACCTCTTGTTGTCATGTCACCGAGCACACTGCCCTCTTTAGTCATCATCCATTGCCCAAAGCTGGCATCTTTTGTCATCCCAGAGCAAAGCTGACCTCTTTTGTCATATCAACGAGCAAAGCTGCCCGTTTTATCATGTCCTTCGCAAAGGTGGCATCATTGTCATCTCACCGAGCAAAGCTGCCTCGTTTTGTCATGTCTCTCGAGCAAAGCTGCCCGTTTATCATGTCCTTTGCGCAAAGGCGGCATGTGTTGTCATCTCACCGAGCAAAGCTGCCCGTTTTGTCTTGTCTCGAGCACGGTGCCATGTTTTGTCATCTCACCGAGCAAAGCTGGCCTCTTTTTGTCATTTGGCGAGGACAAGCGCTCTCTTTAGTAATGTCACTTGCCCAAAGCCGGCATCTTTTGGCATCCCACGAGGACAATCGCTCTCTTTAGTAATCACGAATTGGCTATACTCATGCCTTTTGGCATTGTTTAGGTGTTTAGCTCTCGCCAATGGCCTCTTATCTCTAAATCTGAGCATCGGTGCACACTCAGTCACCCAAGCTAGAAATGATGTCCTCCTTATTCAAGCCACGAGGCAAGATGATGGCCTCATTCGGTAGAGGTGTTATTTGATCCAATATTAAAATTTATTTCATTGTCAATATTATGTACATTTGTCCCTGTATGCATTTTATGCTTTCTTATGTAATGCCTTTTGAATGTGATGTGTATCATTGCACTTGGGACTTCGAGGAATGACTTATTGACTTTGACACTAGCTCGGGGACTGAAAATGGATAATTGATGAGATAGGCTCCTCCCGAAGACTGCAGAATTTGTGCATTCACTCTCTTACGTGTACGTAGAAAATTGTACCACACGTCATTCAGGTTTGGACACTTGAAGAACCTCTGGCGTGTTGGCTCGCTCTTCTTGATCCGTCCAGACTCCCAACATCGTCCTAAAGCCGCAGCGGCACCAGGCGCTCATGCCACTCCGGCACTCCAAATGGGTCGGACCTCCAGGAAGACATTGTTGTGTAGTAGTATTGTGAAGGCTTGAGGAGGAGATGTGGTATGGAAGACATAGGAGGCCTTTATGTAGGCGGGTTATGCAGTGCAATGGGCATAGTCCATGGAAATGTCCCTATGTAGGCTTTTGAGCTTGTATCTGTATTTATGAAACAACAAGGAAAGGTGACATGAAAACTCACCGGAAAGGATACATGCCTATGGCGTGAACACTCCTTTGTAAAGGCTACGACCTCGCCCCTATTTTGTTGGTTTACGTAGCGATAGGCTTTTGAGTAGCAATAAATGTTCCTATGTAGGCTTTTGAGTAGCAATAAATGTTCGTATGAAGGCTTTTCAGATCGTAGTCTTTATGTAGGCGATTTAGGCGGCATGTGTTGTCATCGGTGAGCAAAGCTGCCCGATTTGTCATATCACTGCGTAAAGGCGGCATGTGTTGTCATCTCACCGAGTAAAGCTGAGCGCTTTTGTCATGTCTCTGGGCAAAGCAGCCAACTTTTGTCCCGCCATTCGATATAAATAGCACGGTAGAGGTCCCATGAAGTTGTAGCGAAAACCTCAGAATCGAACAAAGAACATACCATGGCGGAAGATGAGGGCGATCGGATATGGGTCACAAGGAAGACCTTCCCTTGGAAAGGAGGAGATGTTAGGACCACGCATCGCTTGGTACCAAGCCGGCGTCGCAACCAGCGTGGCGAAATGCGGACACAATGAGTGCGTGGTCGTGCGAGTCTGGAAGGGCGACGATGGCGGCGCCATTTCTTCCGATGCCCACGCTCCGGTACAAATTACTAATAGTACATTTTTATTGCTTATGGACCCTCCATGTTTCTGTCATTTTCGCAGATGGCGAAATGCGACTTCTCATTGGATCGACCCTCCTCATGAGCGGTATATTGACCGTTATGTGGGTACTTTATGGGACCGAATAATGGACTTGGAGTACGAATGGAGACTCTCAATGAGGAGAACAATGAGCTCCGCCAACGGATGCAGCGAGGGGAAACGAGGAGGTTGTCAATATAGGAAGCTCTTATGATCCCACATGTTCTGCGCGAACCCGAGCTGCATATGTGCGTGCCACTACCACGATGGCCAGCCCGTCAGGCGGCCCCTCGTGATTCTCCATGTGGGTGCCACGAGGCTCGTTTGGCATGTAGGCCACGAGGGTACCGAATGTGTTGATGCTGTGCCAGTAGGACTATTGTGTTGATGTTTTGGGTGTAGAACTTTCCATAAATTCTGTCTGTATGTGCAATGTATGTGTTGTTTCGTGTTGTAAGTGCATGATGCCTTCATTTTCTGTGACCTTCATATTCTGTGCCCTCTTTCCATAACGATGTAATGTGCAACATTGTTAAGCATGTGATGAATTGGTTGTTATGTACGTGGAGTTGTTATCACAAGGCAAAAAAAATTGTCGTCAAGCTATGTCTTCTCCCGCTACCCCGTGTTGTCATCTCTCAGTTGGTTGTATGCCGTACTAAATCAAAGAACTTAGAGCAACCCTTTTATACTGGAAACCATCTTTGAACATCAAACCATCAAGCACTTGAAAAACATCACAAATATTACAAAAGCACAATTTAAAAATTCATTCATCATCTCGTAAATGCCGCCTCAAATGCAGCGCATATGATCCTCGAGAAGGTGAACCTACTAGGGAGCGGGGTGCATCGCGAAGATCGTAGTGCGAGGGTGTGGCCGGGCGCGGTGGGTACAACTCGTGGGACGATTCATGACGGCTGGTCATAAAGCATAGAGCACACCCAATCGGAGGAGGTGCCTACGTCTGCTTAGATGGTACAACTGAATTAGACAATGGAAAGTACGAAAATTGTTCATAATGAAATACACACGTTTAGTGCATAGGGGTATGTGGTGGTGAAATGAGGATGTCGACGGAAGTCCCCATGTACTCGTGCGATGTCATGCCTTGATAGGTCGGCACAACCCACCTGTCCCGGTCATATAGGTTGGTCTGCACCTGTCCCGGGAGATACGAGGGCATCTGCCCCTCTGGTTGGTCCGGCGAGTCGTGGGCTATGCAGAGTGGGCCCGTCGTCTGAGAGCGCGGTGGCTCGTCCGTTGCCCTCCGTGATGACGATGCCCGTTGCGACGTGCTATCCCGTCGCAATTGATGCAAGATGAACATGTGGTTAGACATAAATGGTAAATGAGTGCATGAACAAATAGTTGCGAATTGTCGAACCGCCGGGCGAAGCGGCGTGGAGGCCGGCGGCCGTAAGCTTGGCGACTCTCGGACAGCCCCTCGGTTCGTCGCGGCGATGGCGACCTCCGTGATGGCGTCGCCCTCCGTAGCTGCGTGCTATCTGTTGCAATTGCTGCAAGTCGAACATGTGCGTGACATAAATGGTAAATGAGTGCATGAACAAATAGTTCGAATTGTCAAACCGCCGGGCGAAGCGCGTGGAGGCCGGCGACCGTAGCTGCCGACTCTCGGACGGCCCCTCCGGTTCGTGCGGCGATGTCGACCTCCGTGATGACGTCGCCCTCCGTAGCGGCGTGCTATCTGTGCGTCGCAATTGCTGCAAGGCGAATATGTCGTTAGACATAAATGGTAAATGAGTGCACAAACAAATAGTTGCCAATTGTCGAACCGCCCGGCGAAGCGCGTGGAGGCCGAGGATGGCGTCTTGATCACGGTGCCGACGGAGGCGCGGAGGAGGTGGTGGTCCCTGCCCACGTCCGCCACGCGCTGTAGCAACAACGTCATCTCGGTGGCGACCACAACTCAAGCCCCGTATCGTACCTTGCCATTTCGTCGATGCTGCGCATATAGCTTACCCACCGAGATTGGTATTGGACTTCCTATGTCGTATAGCCTCATTAGCCTCGATGTCGCACGATGTATCCGGTCCACTGCGATGAAACAAACGATCGGTTCAAATGTAATCTGCATTGCGTAATGACCGCGGTACTCGCATCGCCTCGTCGACCGTGCCGCTAGATGATGGTGCGGACCTTCTGTATAGCCGCCCGTGAACAGCATGAGGTGGAGGCGTGGGGGCTCCCACAGTAAGCCTGGCGGGTGCGTGGAGCGTACCGCCAAGGTATGCCATGCGGCGGCGGGGTCGCGTGGTCGTGACGGCCGTGTCTCATCCACAACCATCGTATGCGCATGGTCGGACCACATGTCCGCCCACGTCCCCGTGTGTGGCTCTCCGATCTTGATGCCGCTCGCCTCTCCTCGATTGCTGCAAGTCCATTGAGACATTACACAATCGATGCAGTGCGACATTGACACAAATGCGATAATTAAATTTGGGGTGTCTTGACATACCGGTGGAACTCCTCCGCAAGAGGGCGTCTGCCATGGGAGGACATCGGTACAGCCCAACGGCGTCGCATGACTCGGTGTGGGGCATGCGGCTCGGACGATCTTGCGAACACCAAGTGGCGGTCGTCATCCGATACCTCGATCTCGCTCGCCTTGGTATGACAACCCGTGGGGCCGTGTTCGCAATTGCTTGTGGAGACCATGGCCACGGTCACGTCGCCAAGCGCCGTAAGCTCGAACCTCGGTGGAAATCCGGTACGCACGTCTCGGTCTCTCCCTGGCCCACCTCAACTGACCATGCGTCCAACGTGTACCCATTGTGGGCGCATCTATGGGGTCGTCACCACCATACAACTGCGGGATGAGGTCATAAGGGTGCACACGACGACCAAAGTCGGGCACGCCAGCGGGAAGTGTTCCCATGACCACAAGCGAAGGAGAAGGTAGCGAGCGCACACAAGCCTCGGTATGTGGAGCTAAGGACTGCTGATCCCCAGCCTATATCGTGGCTCTGACCAGGCCAGCCATCCGCCAAGGACTCTGCTAGCGGTATGTAGCTAGGCTGCACGGAGTCTCCAGTCGTGCTAGGGAACAAGACGTACGCGAACAGATATAGCAGGTATGCAACGAAGTGCGTCCCGCATCGCGACCTCATCTGCGTCTGCGGGACGGTCATGAAGCGGCGAAGCCATCCATGTGGCACCCCAGCTGCGTTGTCTCGGATCGCATGACCGAACCGGTGACCCAGACGGACCTTCCAATCTGCTGCCTTCGGGGGTGGCACCAAAGCAGCACCACAGAGGGGTAGACCTGTAATCATCGTGGACGTCTGCGGCGTAACCGTCATCTCCCCACCGGAAGTGGAAGGTGTGAGTCTCGGCCTCCATAACATGGTAATGTGCAATACATAGCTACACCATCGAGCCAACAATTAAGCGTACACCTCTGAATAATACATTACATATGGATTGTGGTTGGTACTACGGGCGTTGCTTGATGCTTGGCTGTTTGGGCCGGCGAGGAGTGGCCAAAGGTCTTGCATAGCCTACACTTGGGCGCGAACACGATCCCCTCGGCGGCTCTCATCCATGTCGTTGCGGATGCGGCGGCTGTCGTCTTCCACGCCCGACATGCTTGATTGCATCGTTGGGCACCCACTTTATCTCCCGCCATAATTCCTCAGAGTGCATGTCTACCCGTAGGAATGGAACTCTGACTCAGGTTGCATACAAGTGCTGCATGTCGTAGTACTTGGAGATGTCTTGTGTCGGCCTTTGGTTCCATACTGACGCATGCCGCGTACACATGGGAGCATGGCTTGTGCGGCGGGGCTTGTTGCGGCTACAAGATGCTTCATCACCAAACGTGCATACCTGCTTGCGCTCCCCTCTAATGTGACCCATGACATACTTCTGCCTTAGGCGGACCTCAAACTTCCTCCTTAAGCCATAATGGGCTGAGAAATGTGGGTTCGAGCCTTCTCCATCTTCCTGTCCATGAAGGCTCGCATGACCTCGAGTATTGCTTGTTTTCCTCAATGCTTCCTGCGTCATCCTCGGCTCTATTCACAAAGTACCCGACAGTGCGGTTCCAGTCTCGCCACAATTGTCGTGATCGGCGAGGATCGACGCCCTTCAATACACCATTGTAAACCTCGGACATGTTGGTTGTCATGATCCCATACCTCGCCCCACCGGTGTCGTGCAACAAAGACCACATTTCAAGTCGTGCATTGACTGAACCCATTGTGAGAATACCCGACTCTTGTGGAGCCCCCTCCACGGCCTCGCTGCATGCACATGCTTCGTAGCCTCTCGATCGAGTGCCCGCAAGGCGTCGAACTTCCGCTCAGTTCTCGCATGCATAGCTTCTTGAACATCTTCATGAGGTCCTTGCTACGGAACCTTCGTGGAAGTTCGCGCTATATGCCTCATGCACAGTGGTTCTTCACATCGATCCCTTGACGGGGCCGTCCCATCTGCAACGTTACGCCGCGAGACATCAAGCCTACATTGCGGTCGGAGATAAGGCACACCGGGCCTGTCTTGCACTACGGCATTCTTCAAATTGCAAAGAAACCAAAGCCATATATCGTATTCTCGTTCTCCACAATTGCAAATGCCATCGAGTAATGGCGGTCATTTGCATCGGCTGCAATGCGGTAAGGATAGTGCCCTTGTACTTGCGGATAGGAACGTCCCATCTACGATTAGCTTTGGACGGCACCACCGAACCCTTGTATCGCTGATGGAAGGCCCGAACACTCGGGCCCTCCGTAGGATGGACCCTCTCCGCCTGTTTATGTAAGTGCGGGTTTGATTGTGCAATTTGATTCAGCATTCTTGGGACCAGGTCGTGCGCCTCCTCGACGTCCCATACATACCGCGGCACCTTTAACGCCGCGCCACACCTTCTTGTAGCTCGCCGTAGCCCGCCTCGTTCGCTCTGCGCGCCATCGAACCGGGGTAATTGACACATCCGCTGGGCGAGGTGCGTGACCACCTCCGCAACATAACGTGATGTCATGTTGCGGTGTCTATGTATGGCCCCGCAAGCTCGCGAATCGTGATCTTGCGGCACCGTTATCCGAACTCCGTGCCAACGCCCTTGTACCGTTGTGCACGGACTTTGCCACCACATGACCCGCCCACACACTTCACAACGTGCGTGTCGGCTTTGACTTGTGGACCCGTACGTCCGGTGATGTTGGCGGCATGTTTAGCAATAGCTCGCTGGACAGCACTCTTATTACGAAGCACCGCCCGCCCGAAAGAGTGCGCGCTCGCTGAACCCCATTCTCCTCCTCCGCTGTGGCGAACTAGGCTGCCGCTGCGATGTCGTCCGGCTGGACGACACGCACGCACCGTCCGTGGTCACAACACGACCTACCACCCCTCCGGTTGCACCTTCGCCATCCTCGTCCTCTCCAGAGCTGCTGTGTCAACCTCCTCATCCTCCTCGCTGTCCTCTTCTTCCACCCGGTCCCCAAGATGCTCATGGCGATCCAATACGGGCGGCCCCCACCCATGCGTGCACACCTTCGTTGGCTGGAATTCTGCGCACGCCTCTGTCGTCTTCGTCACCCACTTCCTCGCCCACATGTTCTCCGCGAAGGGTCTTCATGACCGCCGGCCACTTCATCTCCACCGGCATCATCGAACCAACCATGCACGATGATTACGCCTCTCCACGAACTCGACATACACCATTGGCCTCCCATATATCGCAGCATCGTGGTTGCGCACGACCTCCATGTAGTTCGCCCATGAGGCGTCATTGGTCACCTTCGAAGTTGCCATATGCTCCCCTTCCGTCATCCACCATTGAGGCATAGGCGCCTCGATCCGTAACTTCTTCCTTGCGGTGCATCGATCGAGCGCTGAACGGACACACCTCGTAGCTCGGACAAGCTCATGGCGCTCGGGCCGGTGCGGATCACGATCCGCTCGCAATTTGACAGTCCGCCCCATACGGCCCATCACGTGCGAGACCACTCCCATAAAACACCATCAATTGTTCAATGCCACCATTGCGTACCTAACATAAGTGCATAATCAACCATTTTAGTACACACGCATGTAACAATCGTATCATGTAATTAACGATTTCGATTATTATATGTTTTGTATTTCTAAATCTACGATTTATTTGTAACTATTTCACTTTCTAATTGTACCATACATCAAATTAAATATACATATCATTTTTTTCCATCAAATGACCTTCATACTACGGTCATTCACTAAGCATACTAATTATACAAATTGTCTCTAATGTAACTACTACAAATTTACCACCTACAAATGCTCCAACATAAATATTTACTTTTTCAACACCTACACATTATTTACACTACAATCTTTTCTAACTTTAACTTAATATAGTCTTTACGTACCTCCACTATAAGTTTCTATGACTGCTAGTATATTTTAATTGTAATCTACCAAATTTATTTCTAATTTACTTTTACCACCTACCGCACTGTATGTAGTTCTTCCCTAAGCGTACTAATCATATGCTTCTAATCCTAGTACTATTGTTATCACCTACAATTGCTCTAACATAAATATGTATTTTCTCAACGTCGACACACTACAACTTCATATTTTCCTTAATTATACACTATATACACTACAATACATCATGCCTAACATATGCAAGATTTGCTATACATACATAGCGTACAAAAAGATTGACATAAAATAACAGTAACACAAGATGGTTTCCTTAATTAAAGCCTAATGACATACATAAAATTATAGTTGCACGGGCATAAAACTTACCTCTTGTTGATGCTCACGAGACGATCTACAACTTTTGTACTTGCCAAATCGCTGATTCCAAACGAAAACAACACAACTCTTCCGGCTTTCGCTCCTCACTTTTCTTCACCAAAAATTGTGCGTTCATCAAAAAATAACTACATTACACTACGTAACTTCAACAAATAAATACGACATTTTCTACACTACAATACATCATGCATCATTTTTACCTACAACATAAACACCGTACTGGCTTATAAGAACATTAACGACATACGGTTTGCCTAATTACGGTCTAATGACATTCACAGAAAATACTTGCACGGGGCCAAAAATTACCTCTTCTTGAAGCTCAGAAGACGATCTACAACTTTTGTATTTGCAAAATCTGCTAACTCCAAACAAAACCAACTTAAAAATCTGAGTTTCCACTCTTTCTTTTCCTCCCTTCACTCCCTCTCTCGCTCTGTCTTTGCTTCCACTGCGAACCAGAATCCTTCACCGCATGCATCTGCTCACCAAGCGAGCTCCAAAGCCATTTATTGCGACGCTGTTCACCCATTCAGCAAAATTTTGGGGCCATATCATATACTCTGCGACGTGTATGAGCTGCATGCAAAGAAGCGAAAAAGGCCACCGTGAATCTTTCGGCGCATGGATTTGTGGAGCGGGAATCGCGTGATCGCAGCGTCATCACGCGCTGGCGGGTCACGCGGTCGGCATCCGTTCGCGCTTCGGGAGGGAGGGCGCGGTCGCTGGCGGTCGCGCGGTCGGGAGGCGAATGGCGCGGTGGGGGCGGCGCAGGCGGTCGTGCGGTCCCCGACGCACGACCGGCCACGTGGCGGCCTGGGTGATCCGCGGTGGGAAGGGGTCCAAAGTGGAATTTTTTGTAAAGGGGGCCAAAACGGAATTTTGGGTATTTTAGGGTCCAACAGTGTCCAAATTTCGCAAACTTCGATCAACAAAAAAGAAACTCCCTAGTCCCAAGAACATTTTTTTTATTATTCTTTAAACGCCAGGTAAGCAGTATATTTTGCAAATTGCCTACTGCTTTTGTGTTGTCAACTTATTACATCTCTCGTCTTTCAGTTCCCACATTTCGCTTGAATATTCATTTTTGAAAACAGATTTTCTAGTTCGGCTACATAATGGAAGACAATACTAACCACTAGCTAGGAATAGAAATAAAAATGCAACTGAAATAGGATTCCGAGATAATTTGATCTACGCAATTTCTCCTGGAAAAATCTCAATATTCGGTAGTGTTCTATCTCAAAAAGCAAAATTGTATGCCTGCGTTGAGATTTGAGACTTCTGGATGCAGTTTGAATCCGTAGGGATTAATTCCGTGACGATGTCCATATCTGTAATGTGGACCAAATTAACAGACGGGCTGGAAAATGGGCCGAAGGAATCTCTGACAAATGGGCCATCGGCCAGGGAGGTAGCAGCCCAACCATAATTTCTTTTGCAGATAGGTAGGGGTGAAAACGGATCGGATACGGACGGATAATGCCTCTACCATATTTGTTTTCATATTTTTTTTGAATACGGATACGAATACGGATAACTCGAATACGAATACAAATACGAATAATATCGAATACAGATACGGATCGAATACGAATCGAAACAAATACGGTTACGAATATTTATCGGAACATGAAAATCTCTTAAACTATACATCCAAAATTAACGAAAATACGTAAATAGTTCATCTTGTCAAAACATTTATGAAATCTAAACAAGCACAATCTTTTCAACCACAATGAAAATATACCCAATAGTCGATCATAACATAACTACATAAGTAACAACTACGTGCAATTCATGGAATACACATGATGACATGATAACAATTTGAACAAACATAAGAATATTTCATTCCTCCATTTCATCCATCAAGTTGTAACAGCCCAGGTTTTTATTAAAATAAAAATAAATAAATAAATAAATAAATAAAAATTAATTAAAATAAGTATTTTTGTTGCCTAAATTTTATTTTTGGGTTTGCTATGGATTTTCTGTTTTTGAAAAAGCCTGATTCGAAAAGTAAATTAAGTGAAAACCAAAAAATAGACATTATGTTAGACCATTTTGCTATGTCTAGTATAAACAATATGCGTGAGGTGAAAGTTTATGTTAGACCATTTTGCTATGTCTAGTATATTAGTGATGATGAATAATTAAAAATATTGTTTATTATTGTTATTTGAGGCGTGTGGTGTGTGTGGACACATATCGGTCAAGTTAGAAAGAACTTATGTCGGAAAAATATGTTGCTTTGATTTTTGCATGTTCAGGGTAACTTGGAGGCGATTGTGGTCTATGGTGAGGACTGAGAGATGGTTTGGTGCGAAGTCATGGTCCAAAGGGTCGAGGATGTTGAAAGAGATGATCGGGCTCGAGTTGGGGCACGTGGAGATCAAAGATGGATAATACGTGTTGTAGCTATGGAGGTGCGGTTTGGAGGGTACGATACGTGGCAGTTGAAAAACCCGTGTTACGTAAGGGTTTCGGGTCTCTTATGTGTTTGAATTGGAAGGACTCATGGGCTTAGGGATAAGACCATGGTTTGGGCATAGACTATAAATAGAGATGGGTTAGATGGTAACTCAAAGAAAAAAGGATGCTAATTTTATGTTAGGGTTTGAGAGGTGCAAGAAGGGCACTTTGTAATCACGAATATGATGATCCAGAAATCAAATGTGGCAAGGCAGATTACTTCACGGCGTCAAATTTCTCGATTTCAGTCCCCGTGCATGAATGCACGACTACAGAAAAGCGCTTGTACCATCGGGAAAAGAAACCAATCTATTGTATACTCCCTTGGCGACTTTGTTTCTCTGCTATTTTCTCTCCTGCAGGAAGCTTCGCATTGACCATCAGGCATGGTGGTGTCCCATTGTACCAGGAGCATCATGTTAAGAAGGCAAGGAGCATCCCCGAGCATAATGTGATTATCAGCTATCACAGATGGTTTTTAACTCAAAACCGTCTGTGATATTCCCTTCAACCCCTAAATATATTTCTGTTTATTGGCTAGCCTCAGGAAATGCTAGCCATGCCCTCTGAAACAAGTAGATAATCACAGACATAAAACATATATAATTCACACATCTCATTTCATTTCAGATACATTTCACATCTCAATTCATTTCACAGACATAAAACATCCAATTGACAACGCACTTCATTTCACAAACATAAAGCATCTATTTCGCAAATCAATTCATTGAATTGAAATAAAATATCCATTAACAAATACACAATTGTAAAAGATCTACACTGCATTTGCACTTAGAATTACAATAAAAAATCATTCTGGACTGTGGAACTCTCCATCTGATCTTACGACTTTACTCCACAAAAACCAAATGAACTCTCCTCGAAGTTTTGCAAAATCCGGCTGTTTCAATGCAAATGTAGAGATAGGCGCAGCCTGTCGATAGGAATATCAACGCGCGCACATATAAAACTTGACATGTATGAAATAAATGTGCGAAGATTGACAAATCTTAGAATTGGTGAACTTGGTGGAATCGAGGAGTAGTCTCATATGGTGGCACACGTAGTATCCACACGTGCTGCCCGGCTCCTGCTACTAAGTGTTGTATATGATTAATTAATGTGTAGCTAGCGAATACCCGAAAATTGCGATCATGTTTCAAGGGCTTGGCCCCTGTCGTCGAGCCACGTGTTTGTTGAACGTATGTGGCGAACGACCTTCGTTATTCGAAAAAGTTAGATTAGTCATTCGGTAGGAAAGAAAGAGTACAATGTACAATGTACGTACCTATCGAGTATTTGGGCGATAGGTGTGTACTTGGATTTGTTCTTACTTAGACAATCAAGGTATATAGCCTTGTTCCATTTTGGTATAATTACAATTAAAATCCAATGGAAGTGCTCATTGTATGGCATAAGAACAAATTCCTTATCTTGGTGAGCCAGCAGTGCTTTTGTAATATAGTCCTCGACGAAGGATGCATTCTCATTGATGGTATCAATGGCGACCAAGCGTGGGTCCAGGAAACCAATTGGTGATTTCGATGATCTAGCTTCGGTCAAGATAAATCTATATATATACACAGAAAAGCAACAAATTGTGACATATATCGATATTACGTGAACAGAGATCGTGATTGTACAGACTTACAGCGCCCAAAGATCGAACGAGTGAGGCGCCGAGAGCGTTGAGCGTGAAAAGACCAAATATATCGTCAAAGGTCACCGGGAAGACACATTCCTGAACTTCGTGCAAGAAATGTTCCGGCTTGAATTTGACAATGATACCTGAGCGCTGTTCTACCTCTGGTCTATTGGACTGTTCCATATACCAAGTGTGGAATCTTTGCCAACCAAGTCCTAGCTTTGTGAGGTGCTCTTGCGGAAATATCATCGGCTCACCTAGCACGAATTTGCGTGCCAATGGCAGGTATAAGATATCGTCATCATCCTTCGTCTTTGATTTGCCATGGCCACTGCCTCGACTACAGGTCGACTTCATGGTAGTCGACTGTAATGGTACAGACAGTGCAAATTGCTTTGGCGAGAATAGCACCGTGGAGATAGCACCGTGCAGTAGCTCGCCGCGACCGCCCGTGTGGAGATGGCACCGTGCATGTTGCCGTGGTTCGCACCGCACTTCTAGTTCGCCACCGGTGAAGAAGCCTCCAGGAGATGTCGCTGGGGCCATCGGATGAATGTTCCAATGGCCTGTCCTAGAGTCACGATCTCGTCGTTGGGGGCTTGAGCGGACCACCTCAAAATTGACATACACACCATCCACATTAACTTTTGTGAAGCTCGGCGCTAAAGCTTGACCGTGCACCATAGCCCCGATACTGCATTTAATATGCCCGCCCCAAGCGTGATAAGGGAATGGAGCCATATTCACTTGGAGCCTACACTGTAGGCTCCTACATAACGATACAAAATTAGCTACTCGAATAGGCCTATCAATGGAGCAAGCATTCGAGAGATAATAATTATTACCAGGATGTCGCCCACAAGAAATTTGGCCTGGTTTGCGCCGATTTGACGCGCAGCTACTCGGATGGTTGTGCAGGCTAGCTAGCACAGAGCGCGAGAGCGCTCGCCGACTTTCTGTCTGTTTCGCACCTCATCTCGATTACATCAGCCATCCGAGCTAATAGCTCCTCTCTAAGAGATTCCTTGATCTCTTCTCGTAGCAAAGCGTCACGCTCGCTTTGTTTCTCTTCCTACGCTGATACATTCCGAGTCATCTTAGAAACCATGTTTCAAGGAACGTAAAGCCCAAGGCCTCTCGTGACGACCCGGTGCTCCTTGTTTCCTGTACACGAGAGCATATTATTCTCCCTTGTTCCTCGGAATGATCCTGTGGTAGATTCAAAACTCAGCTCTTCCCGCACGAGCACAACATGTCATTTCAATTCGTACGAAGTTGTGGAGTAATTACATGCTACGTAGTTCGATCGATATCTTACCAGGCGCTGGGACACTTGCTGGTCTGCAGGGTTTCGAAAGGAGACGTCCCCCGATGTCGTTGTAGATGACCTTGCTCTAATCCATTTCGAGCGCTCATCCGGATATTGGAAAACGGCGGGCGTTGTCCTGCAGCTGCCGTGTCATCCTCCTTCCTCCATCTGGGATTTTACCGGCATACCCAGATGTGCCAAGTCTGTGGGGGGTGTGTGTTTTGCCTGCAGGCCTTGTGCGCCACACTTGTACTTTTGAAATCTTCGGTCGTTTTCATCGCCTTGAACTCTTCCCATTGTGGTTCCAGGAATGTGTATTTATGAACAGGCGTTTCGTCCGTCTCCACGTATTTCCTGGCAAGCGTGCTCTTGAAGTTCTTCCATGCTTTGCACGCCGCTTGGTAGGTTTGTCGTTGCACAGCGTGTAGGTGTTCTTCTGGGAACTCGAACGATGCCAAAATTTCGGTCCACAGCTCACGTTTCCGAGTGTCAGGCACATTCTTCCACGAATTGTATGTGATCTCAATTCGTTCTCGTGCAACTATTCCGACCATGGTTCGGAATGCATTTACCGCTTTTTTAGGAAGGACAGGGACCCCAGATGCGTTTACCGCTGTGATGGTATGTCAGCCCTCAAGCTTCTTTGATAGCCCTCTTCCTTGGCGTCTTGATGTTGGAGCGGACGCATCCGGCGATGATGTGAAGAATGCGCGGGTGACATGTTGCTCATTTTGTGGGTCTATTAAGATAAGATGAGAAAGTGATCATATTGAATTGGAAGAGAGGAGAGGAGTAGAGGGGAGGGGGAGAAGGGAGGGGGTGATGTGCCTATCTTAGCACCTACTTTAGTTGCTAATACTATAAACCAAATAGCAAAGTCCCTAAACAAAGTTCTATGAAGCAAATGACACAAACCAATGTATCAAGTCCTTCTTTTTCCATAAAATTCAAGGCAATTTTATTACAAAGTGCAAAAAAGACATTTCAGATTCTTGGTGGCAGTAGGCATAGCGACTTCTTCGCTGAACGATTATCCATCTTCTTGCCACTTCTTTTCTTCATCTCTAGTCTCGGATCACGACGCCAAGAGCTTATCATTCATCTAATCAATCATCGCTCATCGCGCACGTGATCCGTAGACCGAGATGAAGAAAAGAAGTGGAAGAAGCAGATGGATAGTCGCCAAACAAGAAGTCGCTATGTCTACCGCCACCAAGAATCTGGGAATGTCTTTTTTGAACTTTGTAATAAAATTGCCTTGAATTTTTTGCTCGAGTGTGTCACTTGCTTCATGCCCTTGAAGGCCTATGTGGCATATACTATTACTACAAGGTCTCTAAACAAAGGTCTATGAAGAAAATGACACAAACTAGTGTATCCGGTTCATTGAACGGAACACTAGAATATGTCACTTGCTTCATTTGCTGTTTTTGGCTAGATACATGGAGCATTTGGGTGGAAAGATGAATCATTTTGTCAGCGCATGACCGCCGATTCAAGCATAGCATAGCATCCGAGGCACATTCGAGGCTCGCTGCTGTGTCTTGAGGAATGCCAAAAGCTGGTCTCCAGCCTTTGGCATTCCTCAAGACACAAGAAGAGCCTGATGCTATGCTATGCTTCGAATCGGCATCATGCGCTGACTGAAACAGTTCATCTTTCCACCCAAATGGTCAATGTATCTTTGCAACAATCGCAAGATTTCTTTATGCGCAGTGACATGTTGCTCATTTTGTGGGTATATTAAGATAAGATGAGAAAGTGGTCATATTGAATTGGAAGAGAGGAGAGGAGTAGAGGGAGGGGAGAAGGGAGGGGTGATATGGACATAGAGAGGGGTGATGTACCTATCTTAGCACCTACTAACTCACATTACAGACGGTCTTTATTACTAACCGTCTGTGATAGACGAGTATCACAGACGGTTGTTTATAAAAAACCGTCTCGTGATAGTCTCAGAGTATGCATTTGTTTTTGTAAAAACAAAGACATTGAAGGTCTAAGTGGCATATACTATTACTACAAGGTCTCTAAACAAAGTTCTATGAAGCAAATCACATAAACTAGTGTTTTAAGGTCATTGAACCGGATACACTAGAATGCGTTACTTGCTTCATGCCCTTTGATCATATACTCTTCCTTGATTGGTTAATTTGTGCTCTCAAATTGTAGGGTTGCACAAGATTAATCTTGGCCGTCCCGCTACTAAATCATATACTCTTCCTTGATTGGTTATGCCAAATAATGAATTCAGTATTTTGAGCTCTAGATACAAACTCTACAATCTCAAGATCAAGATATATTCAGCATGCATATATTCAGACAGCAGTATTCATACAGATCAAGACCATACAAGTTAACTTTGCCCAATAATTCAGTCTTTTAACTTGTCAAGATTAAATCCTAACATATCAATTTAATAACATGCTATAACCTGAAAACTGCATGAACCGACAGCTATTAGAGCTCAAAGACCGAATGAACCAATCTCAAGATATGAATTTATCATCATGAGCAATCAGAATCCCACAGCAATCTCAAGATATGGAAGATTAACAAACTTGAATATACATGAATGCAACTAAGCAACTAACCATAACAAGAAGCATAACAAACTTGAATATACGTAAGCATATACCATAACAAAGAAGCATATACATGAATGCAACTAACCATATACATAATAAGTAAGCAACTAACAAGAAGCCCTAAACCCTAACACTAAGTATGAAGCATCAAGCATCAACCTAAACCCTAATAGTAAGCATGAAGCTCGGGAGGATTTGATGACCTTAGGGTTTTGGTGACAGAGGAGGAGGCGGCGACGACGGAGGAGGAGGAGGCGGGAACGGAGGAGGAGGAGGAGGCGGCGACGCAGGAGGAGGCGGCGGCGACGGAGGAGGAGGAGGCGACGCGCTAGGGGAGGCGGCGACGGAGGAGGAGGAGGTTGAGGCGACGTCTTCGTCCGGGGAGGCGGCCGACGAGGGCTCGGGGAGGCGGCGGCGACGACGGGTTCGGGATTTAGATCTAGATCGAATAATCGCAGCGCACACGGAAACCCTAGCGAGAGGTATATATAGGAGATTATCACGACGGTTCTGAATTTAGAACCGCTCGTGATAGTTTACTATTCCGCACGGTTCTAAAATTAGAACCGCTCAGGATATCATATCACGCAGCGGTTCTAAGTTTAGAACCGCTCGTGATAAGCTTTTGCCGCATTTGTTGTTATTAAGACAACACCAATAACTACACAAACTGCATTCATATCAACCACCAAACAAGTGCATTCATATACAACACCAACCATTGCATTCACACAGTGTATTTCTTGATACATTTTGTCATTCTCAAATACATCACACATATACATAAATGCCAATACACATATACATTTTCACATATACATTTTGTCACACATTTTCACATATACATCTCAAAATTGACTACATCACACATTTTCACATATACATCTCAAAATTGACTACATCACATATTTTCACATATACATCTCAAAATTGACTACATCACACATTTTCACAAATACATCTCAAAATTGTCACACATTTTCACATATACATTCTTATTGTACTTGCTTAATTATTTCCTTTAAAAATTAGCCCGTCATCATGATCAATGCGTACGTAACTAGTTTCGTCACGTTGTTCATCGTCGACCCTTATGCCGTTTCCAAAAGGAGGTAACTCGTCAAATTGATTGTATTCCTCCTCATCCACTACATTCTCCACTCTGACAATTCTCCTTTTTCCATGAAGAACTACATGGCGTTTCTTATTTGCCGGGTCGGTTACATAGAAAACTTGAACAACTTGATTGGCGAAGTACGAATGGTTCGCCTTGTACCCGACACGTTGGAGGTCCACGGTCGTGACACCGCACTTGTCAACCTTCACCTGTGGGAGATGCACCCAACGGCAGCGAAATAAGGGGATCTTGAAAACCACATAGTCGAGCTCCCAAATCTCTTCTATGAAGCCATAGTATGAGTTTCTCGACCCATCGGTGCTGAATGCATCTATGCGGACACCGCTGCTCGTTAGTGCTCTTGACATCCCGAGATGCAGATAGAATGTGTACCCATTTATGTCATATCCTTTCCATGTCACAACTGTAAATGTCCGCCCTTTTGCCAACCATGTCAGCGTCTCACTCGGCGAGGTCCTAGCGATTTGCTCCTTCAACCATTGGTTGAACCAACGATTGTGTTGCCTCATGATCCAAACATCCGCCGCCTGGATTCTCGCTGTCAAGCACATCCTTGTGCTGATCCACATAAGGCGCCACTTTAGTCATGTGTTGCAACACCATGAAATGGGCTTGAGTATACGTGTCCATATCTGGAGTGATTGCTTTCCTTCCGATAGTTTCGAGACCCTTCAGCCTCCCCTCATGACGAGATTGAGGGACACCTATCGGCTGAATCTGAGCCATATAATCGACACAAAACTCAATGACCTCTTCGCTTGCATAACCTTCGACGATGCTGCCCTCCCACGAGAACGATTCCGCACGAGGACTTGAGAATTCCCATAAACCTCTCAAATGGGTACATGCTACGTAGGAATACGGGCCCGCACATTTTTATCTCCCACACAACGTGAACAATGAGATGGACCATGATATTGAAAAACGAAGGAGGGAAATACATTTCAAGGTGACATAGAGTCATCACCACCTCGTCCTGCAGAGCATCTAGTCCTTCGGGATCGATGACCTTCTGAGTAATTGTGTTAAAGAAATAACATAGCCTCATGATTGTCTCTCGGACTTTGATCGGCAAAATATTTCTAATTGCAATAGGGAGCATCTGTGTCATCAGCACATGACAATCATGAGATTTTATGCCATTTTACTTCAAATCTTGCATCGAAACAAGTTTCTTCACGTTGCCAGAGTAACCAGACGGAACTTTGACACCATGCAAGCACCGCACGATTCTGTTTTCTCACCTTGGACAGAGTGTAACACGCAGGGGAAGGTACGCTCGCCCATTATCGGCGCGTGTCGGTGCTAACTCGTGCCCGATGTCCATGTTCGCCAAGTCAAGCCGCATGCGTTGACGCCGCCCTTTGTTTTATCACGGATGTTCAAGAAGAGACCAATCAAGCCGCCGATACATTCTTTTCTACGTGCATGACGTCGATGCAAGTTGTCGAACATCTAGGTACTCCCAATAAGGTAAGTCCCAAAATATTGATCTCTTCTTCTAGGTGTTCTTCTCATGAGCCCTCAATTTACGTCCCTTTCCGAGGACAACATCTAAATCCTTAACCATATCATAAACCTCGTGTCCCTTAAATGCCTTGGAGCTGAACCGTCTTCCTTCTCTTCGTCAAATTGTTTCTTCATCTTGCGGTATGGATGAGCTCCTCCAAGGAACCGCGGTGACGCATGTAGACGGTTTTGCGTGAGTGTCTCACCACACACTCTCGGTACCATCTAAACAAAGTGAGTACAAGCTTTGGCACCTTTGTACTATGGCCCGATAGGTTACCAAGGGCAGGATAATCATTTATGGTGCGAGAACAATAAGGAGCGCAGAGTGAAGTTCTCTCGCTTGTATGCATCCCATACCTGTACCTTCGCTCCACAAGATTTTTAGATCTTCCACCAACGGTGCTAGGAACACATCGATATCATTCCTGTGTTGTTTTGGCCCTTGGATAAGTATCGACAAAGAAATGTACTTTCGCTTCATACACAACCAAGGAGGAAGGTAATAGATGCAGAGAGTCACGCCATGTGCTATGTCACGCTCATGCATATCGAAAGGATTCATTCCATCTGTACTCAGTCCAAACATTATATTCCTTGGTTCTGCACCGAACTCTGCAAAACTCCTATCGATGTTTCTCCACTGCGCAGATTCAGCAATGTGTCTTATCATTCCATCCTTCTTGCGCTCCTCCGAGTGCCAACGCAGCATTTTTGCCTCCTTTAGATTTGCAAAAAACCTTTTCAAATGGGGAATTATTGGAAAATACCATGCCACCTTAGCAGGAGGTCCTTTCTTCGCCTCTGTTCCCTCGCCATCATCTGATTGATTGTTACGTTTGTATCGGGATGCGTTGCACACCGGACATACATGCATGTTTGCATACTCTTTACGGTAGAGGATACAGTCGTTCGGGCATGCATGTATTCTTTCTACTTCCATTCCCAACGGACAAAGGACCTTCTTGGCTTTATACGTGGTTTTAGGCAACTCATTTCTCCGAAGCATATCCGCTAAAAGACCTAGCAGCGCCGTGAAACTCTTGTCGGACCAACCGTTGCTTGCCTTCAATTTCAACAGTTCAAGCACTACCGACAAACTCGTGTACTTGCAGCCCGTGTACAAAGGTTTCTCCGAGTCCTCCATCAAGCTACGAATTTAACATACTCTCTCATCATAGTTCTCTTCTACATCGCGAAGCATCCGATCCAGATTATCATCGTGCAACCTATCCGAATCCGAGCCACAATCGACATCACCGCGGCATGTCATTCACTTCACCGGTGATGTCATCCGGGGCATATCATTCACTTCACCGACGATGTCATCCGCGCATATGATCATTCACTTCGCCATGACTGGTCCAACACGTATAATCCTTTTGAAACCCCTCCGAATCAAGTGCGCTTCAATTTGCCCCTCGGTTCTAAACATCTTCAAATTCTCGCAGTCAGTGCATGGACAGCACATATATTCCACCCCCTTATTCAACATATCCTCCTCGACGGCTCTTATAAAAGCAGAACACCATTAATGTACTCTTCACTCACACGGCTCGCGGCATACATCCAGCTTCGGTCCTACGTTACGTACATATATAACAACTTAGTATTAAAATCTAGATTAACTAATTATAACTACATATATACCGGCCACATTTATTATATTGAGACTTAATTTGATAGCTCAATTCATATTACAAACACAACAACTATTATATAACCAACAATTTTGCAAATTAACCATCTTCAATAACCACTCATGGATTACTTAGACCTAAATTGTAATGCAATTAAAGAAAAAATAAATTTCATTACTAACCATATCTAGAGCAACCAGGAAAGTCTGAATCTTCAAAGCTCAATCTCTGCCTCTTCCCACCAAATTAACTGGCCTGAAATCGCCTAGCTTCCTCCCGAGTGAAAAAGTGCGCAGCAGTGGCTAGATCCGGATCGAAATGAAGACAGATGCGTCCGAAAGCAGCGCAATAAATGCCTTAGTTATTATCACGCAGCGGTTTTAACTAAAAATCGCTCAGGATTATTACGACGGTTTTAATTAAAAACCGTCAGGATAATTCAACTTATCACGCACGGGTTTTTATTAAAATCGCTCGTGATAAATATTATCAAAGACGCTTCTTTATAAAACCGTCGTCATAAGCTTCATGTCGAACGCTTCGTGATTTGATCGCCTAATTAACGCTCTCGATCGTTATACGAAGCGCCTATATCATTAATGTTTGGGTATACGAACCGCTCGTGCTAAAGGTTAAATATGCGCGCTAATCCGTGTCTCTTCTACGCACGCATAATATGGCTTCTACTATTCTTGTGATCATATCCTTCCTCTCATCTGCTCATCAAGAATTGTTCGTCGGAACCTTACACAGCGGCCAGCAATTTGCATCCGGAGCAGCTTCTCCGCACACGCCCGCTCTCCTTCCCGACTTTCTTGCATCCGCTACCGACTGATCATCCGCCGCCGACGGAGGCGTCTCGCCGCCGCCAAGAAAGGGAAACAGCCCTTACCCCGGTTCTTCTCCACAATGTGCGCAGCGGAAGAAGCTCTACACGCATTGGAGAGATCGATGGATAGCCTTGCCGATCAAGCGTAAACGGAGATTCGAGGAATCGCCCATGCATACCTCTACGACATTATGGGCTATGCATCGATTATTTGCCCAGCCGGAGGAGGAAGTGTTGAGGACAAGGACAATCTTAACGACGCTCGAGAAGTCGTGGCTGATCCTCCAAGTCCCAAAGTCGAAGAAGAAGCGACGGCCCAAAAGATTACAACTGGGAAACTCTTTACCTGTGCGACTTTTGTAATAAATTTGCCTCTAATTAAAATTAATAAATTTTCCTTTAATTTGTGATCTCTTGTCTCAGTAGTTCTGTAGTTAAGTTATTAGAAGCAATGTGTACTTATATATTAACCTCTGATCATGAACAGAATATGACAGACAAAGTGACATCACAGACGGTTCTTGTTAAAAACCGTCTGTGAACATTCATAGACGGTTCTTAACAACAACCGTCTGTGATACTCATTTTATCACAGACGGTGTCCAAATTAAAACCGTCTGTGTTAGTGTCAATCACAGACGGTTTTGTGAAACCGTCTGTGATTGGCCGTCTAGTATTAGGCTTTCTGTAGTAGTGACTATTCTTTGGATCAATAGATAGTATTCATAGATACAGCACTGAATATTTTCGTACATGTTGTAAATAGTACCATACATTATATTATAAAACATTAGAGTTAAATAGACCATGTCAGGTCTAGTTTATAATAAGGCCAAATAGGCCAAATGATTACATTACACAAAAGCAGAAGCGTAAATGGAAGCAAAAGAGGAAGGCACATATCGCCATAGGCAAGCAACTAGAATGACTCGTGTGCAACCGATATTACCCTAAGACTTGAATAATATTGGTGCACACAAGCACCGACTGAGCCGGCCAGACAAGAGTGAGACCTAGACTATTACAGCCTAAACTAATCTCCACTACCTTCTTCACCATCGGCTCCTTGATCTTCGTAGTAGACGTAGTGACCTTGATCCGCTTTCTTTGAAGGGGCTTGAGGATGAGGATGAGCACAAACAACGGTGCTCCATGAGTCAACACACATTATGTACGTATTTATACATGCAAAGTTTAATCAAGGAAGGCTCGGGTTCTTTTATTTTGCTAAGGTGATATTTCAAATTACCGTAATTAGAAATTGCTATGACTTAGCATTTTATACCAATTATGTTTTATTAAAAAGAGTGAAAGCGTTCAATATTTATAGTGGTGCAGGTTCCACTCACCTGTTACATGGTTCCACCCATCAATGCTTAATTTTGATTACCAGGACTACATACACTCAACTATCAACACTGGTCTACATACACCTAGGAAAAATCCAAAATCAGGGCTACATCTACCCGACGAGTTTTTATTCCACCCATAAAGTTTTTGAAATAGAGACTAACTTGAGTAAGTTCCCTTGCCTACCCTTGACTGTGTGCATGCTGTTCGGACAGTTTATACTCTACAGAGACTGTACACTTTTCCCACAAGAGACAGTTAACTTGCTATGTTTCACACATTTTCTTAGACATATGAATCAAGGAGATCATCACAAAGCCTTTACAATGCATCCTCCAATGTAAGCTACACCCGCTAAGCTTTTCATTTGAGGGTGGTTACATCAGCCACACCCATACCCCCTCTTGGGCCACATGGCGGCTTACACCAGCAACATGACCCGTGTCCACAACGGCTTAAGCCAGCGACATAACTCATGGGTCACTCCAATAGTGCAACTCGCACTGGTGGATACAAATTATTTATCGAGGTTGACACCATTATAGATTTATGGTTGTATTGTTTTACATTAAGAGGTGATCACTGGATTAAGTTCTTAATTTATCTGGGCGGTACATGCCACAAATCACCATTTCTAGTGCTACATCTGGACCAACTATCATACCATCCACCCAGATATGGTAACATTAAATTTTAGAGTTTTGAGAAGCATAAACTAAGTTATCCTAAAAGATCAGCCATTTACATCCAATGATTGCGCAAAACAATTTTCATGTATAAGAGATGATGATTAGGGCAATTTAGTGCCCTTGGTACTTAAGCATGACTGGTATGGCACTTAAGTACTGACTATAGCTAATTGTGTTACCATTTAGTATCTAGAGTGACAAGGATCATGTGATTCAAGTGTCAAAGGATGGCATAATAATACTACAACATTATCAAGTAGGCATGTAACTATCTTAAGATTTACATACATTAGCATAATAAATTAAGCAAGCAATTTGTTGATTTAAATGAACATAAATTTGCATAAAATGTAGGGTCAATATAATCAAAATATTGACTTGCCTGGCTCAAAATGTTAGAGAGTTTGCTTAATCTAGGGCTCATTCGCGTTCTCGTACTCTACTCGAACGATCGCATTGAAAAACGAACAACAAACAAACAAGAACAAATAAATACAATTTAAAATACAAATGAGCTACAAATTGAACAAACATAGTTCCATTAGATAGATCTTGAATTCAGAAAAATTTAGACATAAATTTCATTAAATTTGAAGCTAAGACGATAGAGAACGAGATCTTCAAAGTTTGAATTTGGGTTAAATTAAAAACTAAACAGAGGAGGGAGAAAACCACTCTCTAACAAATGTGGCCCACCTTTTAAATTAATTTGTAAGTTATTTTTTATTCAAAAAAGCCACAGAGGAGACAACTGGGACCATGAATTTTTTAAATTAAAAGGAATTATTTCTTTAAAGAAAATAGGCCCAGTGACTCTAACTTTTAATTGCTAGTTTAAAAGAATTTTAAATGGCTGTGGGGACCACTTATCAGTCGGACAAGAGTAAATTAGGTGGGGGATTGGTCCACAGGTCAGCCACTAAATTAACCTAGGCCTAATTAACACCATTAGCCACTAATCAAATGGGATTAACCTTAACGGCACTACTACAGGAGCTCCTCAGGTCAAAAGGCGGCCAAGCTCGTCGACAGCGAAAGAGGGGGTGACAGCCGAAGGCGATGGCCAAAATGAGTCCCTTGACCCAACGCGAACTTCCACAGGGTGTGGTGTCGAAACTCGAATATGCAAATTCGAACTCTCTTGTGTATTCTGTACCAGTCTAGGATCACGCTAGCGCACACAGTGTAAACATAGATGAAATATCGACCATATTATGATTTACTAAAAAAAGATTCAAATATTATTAATTATCAGAGTTGTGACCTTATAGCCAAACTTACAAATAATAGTCTGAAGGGCTTAAGAAACTAGTAGCGAAAAATAAAAATAAGTGTAGTAGCTATTCGGCATGCTGATAGGCAATCGATGGCGAGCGAAGTCCTAATCCGAGAAGTCACCGAAATATTCTCCTTCACACACCTCTGGCTAGTATTGTTCATCTTCTTCAACTGAGTAAGTATGGATATAGCCGTGAGTACATGGAGTACTCAGCAAGTTGTTTTTAACAAAGATGAAATATATAATGATGCAAAGCTTATCAAAAGATGGCTGAATGGTTATTTTGTAGAAAGCGATTATTTAGAGTAATACACTAAATAGATTGAAAGTGCATTTTTTTGGAAAGGACGTATATAAATAATTAAAAATCAAAGGATTGTATGAACTACAAGTGAATTAACCATTCATTTCCCAATCAACTTACACTCAACCCGACCAAGATTTTTATGAAAAACCTACCCCTCATGTGAAATCACCGAGTATTGTCCATAACCGAGGACATGGTTATTCGAATAGTTTTACACTCTGTAGAGATTGTACAACATTACCCACACGATATGCCCTTCTTGTAGTGTCACCAATATAACACGCTTCCTTAGGTGTGCCGACCAGGATGTTCACAACAAAGCCTTTATAATGCTCAAACTCAACAGAGTTCCGCCCGCTCCCTTAATGTTTATCCATGGTTATGACCAAACCACATTCATCCCAATGACGGAACCAAAATTAAATCATCACAAATTAATGTACTAGGTCCATCCTATACTGGACAGTAGTTATGATAAGGCTCAAATCAATGGCGCATAAAGTTAAGTCCTCAGACATTACCCAGGTGAAACATCCACATCCCAGAAGTTCTGACCAGACTTCCACCTTTACTGCATGATCATTCACCCAAGTGAAAATCACTTTCTACAACCACTACCAATGACACTACCCATATCATGTTACTTAAATTTTATAACTATGGCTGACTACCATGATTCAATATTTCATTAAGTCAAAGTTAATTAATTTAACATGTGATGATAAGCCCAACGTACTACAGTAAGCATGGCTAACCATACTAGATGTACAACTCAAGTGGCTAATAGTATTGTATTACTAGATAATTACCCAACCTATGGTGACAATGAAATCATGGCATACAAATTATCAATGGAGGGATTAGTCAAGTTGGACAATAACTACCAGATACAAAGGTTTGTATTAAAATAGCAATGCATCATAATTTAATACAAAATATTAAAGGACATGCTTTGCCTTGGCCTTGCTCAGTTAACAACTCTTGAACTTCTATTTCTTCTAACAAGAGAGAAAATGAACAAATTACAAATAAAATAAAATTCAAATGAACTCTGAAAACTTCAAAACTAGAACTAAAGATAGAGCTCAATTTTAGATGAATTTAGGAAAAAAGAATCAGGTCAATCAGAGCTAGGATGGATAAGAATAGGCTCTCAGAAGATTTAAATTAAAGAAAAAGGAAAATAGGATTTACTGGAATATTTTTCTAAAGAAAAAAAGGGATTATGATGTCACTGCTAACATGGCAGATGACTGGGCTCTAGGGCTAATGTAGCTTGACATGTGGAATGACACGTGGTGAACACGTGGACCTAGGGCTGATGTGGCAGATGACTCGGCTCGTCTTATATGTTCACGACACTATGGATTTGACATTGGAGACGCACATGTCAGTGGTTCGTTTTATGGTAGATCGGGTTCACGGGAAATTGAACAGTCGTGACTGACGTGGGTGCATGTTGGCATCATTGAGTGCATGAACCTAAATGGCGCAGTGGTGCGGGGCTCCTATCGGCGAACGGCGGCTGACCAGCAGGGTTGAGTGAGACGGCGAGGTGGGACTCGTTGCTCATCGGCAATGGCGGAGAGGATAGCAAAGGCGTCGGGGATGAAGATAGATGCGACAGTATGGACGAACTCTAGTTGCTCAGAACGGCGGTGCCAAATTCGACGGGCATGACAAACTTGGCTGTGGGGTGTGGGAAACGAGAAAGCGGCCTCAGCTTTGTAGGCGTAGAGGCTGAGGAGACGTGGGCGGGCACAACACGGACTCCATGTCCAGCGTGGTCATGGTGATGGCGTCGTGTCCAGCTCGGGCACACGAGGAAGGAGGAGACTCTAGGTAGGAGACGATGAACAGTGCACGTATGCCTGGATGCGTGACACATGGTGCATGACGAGATCCGGCGGCTGATACGAAGCATGGGTCAGATGGTCGACACACGACAGACGAGAGATTGGATAGCTAAGGTCAAGCGGACTAAAGGGTTTAATGGGTTTCAGTCCTAATGCCTTTTTAGGATTGGTTAGGCTTTCTATTTTTAGAAATTCAAATAAATTCATTTGAGTTGTAAAAAATAGCAAATAAATTGAAACAAAATCACAGAAAATTCCAGAAAACTCCTTGAAGCACAAGGAATCCAAATAAAATACTTCCAATAAATGTTATAGTTCAATTTAGTCATATTAAATCTTCTAATTAATAAGATTTAAGTTAAGCTTTAATTAATTCTAGAAAAATCCAAATGGTGCATTTTCTTTTTGAAGCTTCAAATAAACTCTGAAAATCGGGATGTTACAAGCCTCCGCCCTTAAACAAAATCTCGACCCAAATATTCTGGCTTGCTATGAGAATAGGTTTGAAAACTCCACTCTGAGATCCTCTTCATCTCCCTAGTTGCTTCCTCCCCTGAATGGTTGCTTCACTGCACTTTGCAGAAATGAACGACCTTACTCCTTGTCCTGTGATTTAGCACTTCTAAGATCTTGATAGGGTACTCATTGTGAGTTAAATATTCTTGAAGATCAATAGCTTCTATTGGCACTACCTCCTCTGGCAGTCGCAAACACTTCTTCAAGTGAGACACATGGAAGACATCACGTATCCAACTGATAAGCCACTTCTCATTTACGCTTCAACAACTTGAACAGTCCAACATACCTTGGTGCAAGCTTCCCTTTCATCTGGAATCTATTGACACCTTTGAACGACATAATTCTAAGATGCACATAATCATCTGGTTCAAAGCTCAATTCTCAACGACGAGTATCAGCATAGCTTTTTTGCCTAGTCTGAGTTGTCTTCAGCCTTTCTTGGGTTAGACGGACCTTGTCCTTAGCTTCTTTTAGACATTTGAGACCAAAGACTTGGCTTTCTCTAGTCTCTTTCCAATTAAGAGGGGTTCTACATTTTCTTTCATACAGAGCTTTGAATGGTGACATTTGCAAACTGGTATGATAATTGTTGTTGTAGGAAAATTCTACAAAAGGTAAACATCTGTTCCACTTAGCTCCATAGTCTAGCACACAAGCTTTTAGCATATCCTTGAGAATCTGATTCACACACTTGAGTACCCATGGCTTCATGGAAACCCCAAAACCTTGACGTAAATTTCAATCCATGATCTAACACTATCTTTTTAGGTACACCATGCAGATTTACAATCCTTGACATGTACATATCCGCCAACTTGTCACCAGCATAGGTTGTCTTGACTAGAATGATATGAGCAATTTTCATCAAATGGTCCACAATTACCCATTTAGAATCAAAACCTTCGTAGGTCTTAGGTAATTCGATGATAAATTCCATATCAACTTCTTCCCACTTCGACTTGGAAATTCTTAATGGTTGCAACAGACCTGCCCAGTCTCTGATGCTTAGCTTTAACTCTCTGACAAACATCACAAAGCGCAACATACTCTGCTATCTCAAGCTTCATATTAGGCCACCAATACTTGTCCTAGACATCTTGATACATCTTTGTACTACCTGGATGAATCGAACATAAAGATTCATGGGCTTCTTTGAGTAGTAACTCCTTTAACTCATTTTTGTCTAGAACACACAACTGCTCCTTGAACCATAGCGTGCCTTGCTCATCTATAGTAAAACCTGAAGCTTTTCCTTTTCTAAGGTTAACCTTGATTCTCTGAATACCCTTATCATCAACCTATGCTTGACAGATCTGATCATCCAATATTGGCTTAACTTCCATGGTGGCAAAGAATCCTTCCTCAACCAACTCCAAACTAAGCTTCTAAAACTCCTTGTGTAAAATTAGTTGACTTTCTTTGATCATCACTGTATTGCAGCAGCTCTTTTGACTCAGTGCATCAGCTACTACCTTGGCCTTTCCTAGGTGATAATGGATTCCCACATTATAATCCTTGATCAGCTCCAACGATCTCCTTTGCCTGAGGTTAAGGTAAGACTGAGTAAAAAAATGTACTTCAGACTTTTATGATCAGGATAATTTTCTTCATGCGGCCTTAACTATCGCGAAGCATAGGCTACCACTCTTCTGTCGTGCATCAACACGCATCTCGAGCCTTTACAAGAAGAATCATAATAAATCTCAAGATTCTTGTTGATATCTCGCAATACCAAGACTGGTGCTATAGTCAAACACTCCTTCAACTTCTGAAAAATCTTTTCGCACTCTGGCATCCAGATGAACTTCTTTTCCTTCTTTAACAGCTACGTAAGTGGCCTGGCTAAACTAGAAAATCCTTCAATGAAGAGACGATAATATTCTGCCATAACAAGGAAACTCCTCACTCATGGTACTGTGGTAGGCGACTTCCAATTGAGCACATCTTTAACTTTTTGGGGATCAACTGCAACACCTTCGACTGACATGACATGACCTAGGAAAGCAACTTCCTTCATCCAAAATTCACACGTGCTGAACGTGGCATACAACTGGTCTCTCTGAGCTTCTTCAACACTAACCTCAAATGCTCTTCATACTCGTTTTCATCCTTGGAATGATCAAGATGCCATCAATGAACACAACAATGAACTTGTCTAAGTACTCCAGAAACACCTTGTTCATGAAATACATGAAGTATGCCGAGCCATTAGTTAAACCAAAAGACATCACGATGAACTCATACAATCTATAGCAAGTAGAGAACGTTGTCTTAGGAATGTCCTCCTTGTGAATCCACATCTGATGGTATCCAGATCTCAAATCAATCTTAGAGAACACACCGGCTCCTTTTAGCTGATCGAACAGACCATTGATCCTCGATAACAGAAACTTGTTCTTAATAGTGACCTCGTTGAGTGCTCGATAATCCACATACATGCGTTGATTACCATCCTTCTTCTTAACAAACAACATTGGTGCTCCCCACGGGGATGAACTAGGTCTGACATAACCTTAGTCCAACAACTCCTGAATCTACTTCTTTAATTTGGCTAACCCATTAGCAGGCATCTAATAGGGCCTCTTGGATATCGCGTAGTATCAGGTGCTAACTCAATTAAGAACTCAACTTCTCGATCTGGTGGCATTCCTGGAATATCTTCTGGAAACACATTTAAAAATTCTCTGACAACAGGCACATCCTCCAACAAGATTCCTTTGTCCTAATAAACTATAGCTTCCTTTGGTTGATTCAAGCTAACTTCAAACTTCACTCTGACTCCATTTGAGCTTACTAGAGAAATGGCTCTACTTTCACAATCCAACACAGCTTGGTGCTTCTTGAGTCAATCCATTTCTAGGATTACATCCAAAGACTGGATATCCAGGACAATGAGATCAATGAGAAATTCCACCCCTTCGATGGTGATCTTAACTTCCAAACATACTAGATTCGTACTCAACTCTGAATCAGGGGATTGAACCAAAAGAACAGAACCAAGAACAATAGTTTTGAACTGTTGCCTAACCACAAACTCCAAGAAACAAACAAATGTGAAGCTCTGAAATCAAACAAAACTGTAGTAGGTACTGAATTTACTAGGAACTCACCCATCACAACATCCGGTGCTGCTTGAGCCTCCTCTGCAGTAACGTGGTTCACTTATCCTTGGACAATAGATTGCTGCACTCAGTTGACTTGACCTGAAACTTGAGATGCTCCACATCCTGATCCTAAAGAAGGGGTTCGGTCTGGCGTAGCTCCCAGATTGAAATGAACTGGCATTGGAACTTGCTTTTGTGGACACTTGTTAGCATAGTGCCTGGGCTCAAGGCACTTGAAATAGGTGATTGCTGCTGCAGGGTTGGCATTCCTCTGAGGCTGACTGCTTCCACTAATTGGGCGCAGTCCTGAAGCATTGAAATGGGGTGTTGGTGCCGGAGTTCTGAATCCCGACTGCTGTGGCACATGCCAGGCTGATAGGCATTGAAGCAAGGTTTTTGGGACTGATGCATGTGAGCTCCCTACAATATCATCCTCCTCTTACGAGTCTCTTCTAGCTCACGACGACTTCCTCAATGAGTATTGCTTTGTCCGCCATATTTTGGAAACTGGCATAGTCATTACCCACAACTTGGACTTTCAAAGTAGGGTTGAGTCCTCTCTTGAAACGCTTAGGACGTGCATCGTTAATCACTACATCCTCTAGGACATAGTGGGCTAGCTGAGTGAACGTGTTGAGATATTCACTCACTAAAATGTTCTTCTCCTATAGCTCACAAAACTCTTCCTTCTTCATCTTAATCACCCCATCCAAGATATGGGTATGATGAAAAGCTGTTGCAAACTCTGCCCATGTGATGCTATCCTGGTCCTCACACACGGCGCAATAGTTCTCCCACCATTCTAAAGTAGCTCCTTCCAACTGATGGGCGACGTAGAATACCTTCTCTCAATTCGTGCTTTGAGCAAGATTCAGCCTCTTCTCTATGGAACGAAGCCAATCATCAGCTTCCAAGGGTTTAGAAGACTGGGAATAAGTTGGCGATCTTGTCCTTATGAACTCTGCAAACTTCAACTGTTGATGAACTGGTTGGGGTGCAACTGCCTCCTAATTATGCCGATGGTATGGTCTTGGTAATATATAACGCACACATTACCCCCAGTCGCTTGCCTGTGGTATGGTCGCACTTTTGCTTTCGTTTCTACTGCTTGCTTGTAATGATAACATTTGGCCTAAGCGGCCCCTTTTGTAAACTCTCATCCGATGTGGTGTAATTTAAATCTGTAATGTTATTATTGTCCATGTATGATGTGATACAACAATGTACCTGTGTGCACTATCTACTGATACAGGGAATAGTGCAGTAAACACAGTGGATTCTGGATTGAAAAATCTGGGTCTGACATTTCTAATCATGTAATACCACCAACTTTTCAGAATGTGCACCATTGATGCTAATTCCAAGTCATGGGTTGGATAATTATCTTCATGGGGATGGAGTTGTCAGACGCATATGCTATGACTTTTCCTTCTTGCATAAGCACACAGCCAAGACCTTGGCGTGAGGCATCATAATAGACTTCAAAGTCCTTGTGTATGTTTGGTAGAACTAATACAAGGGTAGTGGTCAAGTTCTTCTTGAACTCTTGGAAATTCTTCTCACATGCTTCTGTCTACTCATACTTCTCTTCCTTGAGTTGGTGGGTCATTGGTCTGAACAGCTTGGAAAATCCTTCTATGAAGCACCTGTAGTATCAGGTCAATAGAGCGATGAATAGATTATACATTCTCAATCTTGACCACGTGCAGCCACTTTGCTTGATGGTACATCTTGATGATGATACATGGAGATACACGCTCTATGGGCATCTGGATTTTTAGGTGCTGCAAAAACTAGGCCAGGAATGCCAAGTCGAATGCCTCCCACTTGTGAACCATGTGGGGCAACTGTGCGACGGCTGCCTCATCGGCAAACAATGTCATGCACCGTTCCCTCAGAAGGTGAAGTTTAGGGCAAGCAAGGTACTGGAGCTCGTGCATGGTGACTTGTGCAGGCCTATCTTGCCCACAACCTTGGCCAGTAAAAAGTACATTCTACTGATAGTTGATGATTACAGTAGATATATGTGGATTGTATTATTGAAATTCAAGGATGAAGCTTTTCAAACCTTCAAGAAGATCAAGGTAGCACCTGAGGTTGAAGTGGATATAAAGTTGAAAGCACTTCACATGGATCAGGGACGTGAATTCAAGTTGAATGAGTTCATCACCTATTGTGAGGAGATGGGCATCAGAAGATACTTGACTGCCCTATACTCTCCCTAACAAAATGGGGTAGTCGAGTAAAGAAACCAGACGGTTGTCACAATGGTGCACAGCATGTTGAAAAGCATGAACATGCCCAGTAAGTTCTAGGGGTGATGACCACGATGTACATCTTGAACCATGTGCTAACCAAGAGCGTGGTTGGCATGATGTCGTACGAAGCCTGGTGCAAGCGGAAGCCGACGGTACACCATCTTCGCACCTTTGGGTGCGTTGCGCATGTAAAGAAGGTGGGCAGCCACATCGGCAAGCTCACAGACCACATCTTCCCAATGGTGTTCATCGGGTGTGCGTATGATCCTGCTACTAGGAGGGTGTGCATAACGCGTGACATCATCTTTGAGGAGGGGAAGGAGTGGGACTGGAGTGCCTTGCAATAGGCAAAGGCGACCCCGTCTGATGAGGTGTTTCATGTGGTTCATGAACACACTGAGCCTGCAGGTCTCGACGAGAACATCAACAGACCAGAAGCACAATAGGCACCGTCCACTCCGGTACACGGCATAGTACCAGGAGTGGAAGACGATGTAGAGGTAGTAGCTACATCGGCATTGCCCGCTACAATTGTAGTAGCCTCGGCGTCTAGCGTAACGTCAGATACACCCATGGCGGCCTCGGTGATTGATGCCATGTCAGCCTCACCATGGGAGGCACTAGTGCAGATGTGCACTTTGCATGACCTGTATGATGCCACGGAGCCGATCTGGCCTGAGTACTTTAGCTTATGCTTGCTGGGTGCAGACGAGCTGGCAACCTTCCAAGATGCTAAGAAGGAGGAGAGTTGGTGGTGCGCAATGCAGGAGGAGATAGACTCCATCAGTAACAATCAAACATGGAGTCTGGTTAATTCCCTGTAGGACAATGAGCCATCGGGCTCAAATGGGTCTATAAATGTGAAGATGGACTCAGATGGTATGGTGGTGAAACACAAAACACGTTTAGTAGCAAAATAGTATGTGCAAAAACAAGGCATCGAAGGGAGCTAGAAGAAGAAGTGTACGTGAGTCAGCGTCCAATTTTCATTAAGAAGGGAAGTGAGCACAAGGTACTAAAGTTGCACAAAGTCTTGTATGTTCTGTGATAAGCCCCTAGAGCTTGGCACTACTACAAAAGAGGCTATACTGGATAGCTACATCATAGACGGTTTATACGAAATCGTCTGTGCTTAAACTATGATAGACGGTTTATACTAGTAACCGTCTGTGATATTTTCACAGACAGTTATTCACACGAACGGTCTATGATAATTGAGACATCACAGACGGTTCGTGTTAATAATTGTCTGTGAACTTTCACGAACGGTTCTTAACATGAACCGTTTGTGATAATTGAGACATCACAGACAATTCGTGTTAATAACCATCTGTGGAAGTTGCAGACATCACAGATTGTTCAAATAAAAAACCATCTCTGATATTGTGGACATCACAGATGGTTCTTATAACAAACCATTTGTAATATTGTGGACATCACGGATGGTTTGTATGAATAATCATCTATGAATTATCATAGAGGATTATTAATACGAACGGTCTGTGATAATGTTCGTATCACAAACCATTTGTGGTTAGAACCGTTTGGGATAATCTGTGCTATTAAATACCAGGCCTACATGGTCTCGAGACAGATCTATTTCCATTGCGCTACATCGGTGGAGCGAGGCAGCTGGCTTTGGGGAGTTTGGTGAAAACATATCACTTGTAGATCTATATACGTCTTCTTAGTGATCAAAGGTTAGTACTCAATTGCTTCTAATAACTTATATGCCTTGTAACTGAAAGAGATGATAGCTAGATTTTTGTTTAGATCTAGCTAGCTAGGTTTAAAAAGATAATGGTACTTTGCTCAATTTCAGAATGAGTAAATACTCCTAGTTTACTTCAATGTATTCTTGCTCAATATTATTGTGTCATGAATACATGGCTAGCTAGTTAGCTACCTAATATAGATGTCATGTGTAATTAAGTATAGCTAGTGTAATTTGCTACAGTAGCGCTAATAATCATTTTTGACACCCATTTGTTACATGTGTAGTGTAGATGGACCGAAGCTGGATGTACATTAAGAACCTTGTGAGTGAAGAGTACATTAATGGCGTGTCTACTTTTAGAAGAGCGGCCGAGCTGGATATGTTGAAGAAGGGATGGAATATATGTACTACCCATGCATTGATTATGATAATATAAAGATGTTTAGCAACTCACTGCAAATCGAAGCTCACTTGATTCGAAGGGGTTTCAGAAAGGAGTACAAATGTTGGACCAGTCATAGCGAAGAGAAGATTACACAAGAAGGTAGTTATGACATCGTCGAGGGAGACAACGATATGCCGGTTGTGGACTGTGCTTTCGATCATGAGGATAGGTCGCAGGATGACAATTTGGATCAGATGCTACGTGGTGCAGAAGGGAACTATAGTGAGAATGAGTTTGGTAAATTTGAGGGGTTGATGAAGGACTTAGAGAAACCTTTGTCCCCGGGCTGCAAGCCACAATACATTAGATTGTCATCAGTTCTAGAACTGCTAAAATTGAAGGCAAGCAATGGTTGGTCTAATAAGAGTTTCACGGCATTGTTAGGTCTCCTAATGGACATGCTTTCAATGGAAAATATGTTGCCGAGAACCACCTACCAAGCTAAGAAGATTCTTTGTCCATTGGGAATAGAAGTAGAAAGAATACATGCATGTCCGAATGATTGCATCCTCTACCGCAAAGAGTATGCTAACTTACATATTTGTCCGGTGTGCAAAGCATCCCGATACAAGTGTAAACATGACTCCGATGATGGGAAGGGCATTGAGGTGAAGTAAGGACCTCCTGCTAAGGTATTATGGTATCTTCCTGTAATTCCCCATTCGAAGCATTTATTTGCAAACCGCAAGGATGTAAGATTGATGCGTTGGCACTCGAAGCAGCGTAAGAAAGACGGAATGATAAGACATGGTCCTAATTCTGCCTAGTGGAGGAACATCGATAAGATGTTTATAGAATTTGGTGTAGAACCGGGGAATATAAGGTTTGGGTTGAGTACAGATGAAATGAATCCTTTTGGTAACATGAGCAGCCGACATAGCACCTGACCCGTGACTCTGTGCATGTATAACATTTCTCCTTGGTTGTGTATGAAGCGGAAGTATATTTTGATGTCACTACTTATCCAAGGGCTGAAGCAACCTGGGAACAATATTGATGTGTACCTAGCACCATTGTTGTAAGATCTAGCAATACTGTGGAACGAATGGGTACATGTATGGGATGCGGACAAACGAGAGAACTTCACTCGATGTGCCATGTTGTTCTGCACCATTAATGATATTTCCGCCCTTGGTAACCTATCAGGGTTAAGTACAAAAAGAGCCAAAGCATATCTGCACTGCTTAGATTATACCAAGAGTGTGTGGTTGAACAACTCGTGTAAAACTGTGTACATGCGTCACTGTAGGTTCCATCCAAAGTATCACCTATACCGCAAAATGAAGAAACAATTTGATGGAAAAAAAGAGGATGACTTAGTACTAAGGCCTTTTAGTGGAAAGAGGTCTATAATATGGTCAAGGATATCAACGTTGTGCTTGAAAAGGGACGTAAATTGAGGACCTATCGGAAGAACATATGGACGAAGAGGTCAATATTTTGGGACTTGCCTTATTGGGAGTACTTAAAAGTTCGCAATTGCATCGATGTCATGCATGTAGAGAAGAATGCATGTGACAGTTTGAATGGTCTCTTACTGAACATTCCTGATAAAACAAAGGATGATGTCAACGTAAGGCGTGACTTGGTCGCTATAAACATCAGGACCAAGTTAGCACAGATAGAGACCGATAAAGGCCAGACGTACCTTCCCCCAGTTTGCTACACTCTGTCTAAGTTCGAGAGAACTCAACTGTGCTAGTCCTTACATGGTGTGAAAGTTTCGTCTGGTCACTCCACCAGTGTGAAGAAACTTGTTTCCATAGAATATTTGAAATTAATTTGTATGAAGTCTCATGACTGTCATATGCTAATGACACAAATGCTACCTATTGCAATTAGAAGTATTTTGCTGAACAAGGTTCTAGTGACAATCATAAGGCTATGTTATTCTTTAACGCAATTGCTCAGAAGGTCATCGATCCCGATGGACTAGATGCTCTGCAGACTGAGGTGGTGACAACTCTATGTCATCTAGAGATGTATTTTCCTCTATCATTTTTTGATATCATGGTCCATCTCATTGTCCACCTTGTGAAAGAGATAAAGATATGCAGCCACGTGTTGCTACGTCATATGTACCCGTTCAAGAGGTACATGTGAATTCTGAAGTCCTATGTACACAATCGAACTCGACCGGAGGGTAGCATCATTGAAGGTTATACAACCAAAGAGATCATTGAATTCTGCATCAACTACATGGCTCAGGTCAAACCGATATGTGTACCTCTATCTCATCATGAGGGAAGGCTAGATGGTATCGTGACTATCAGAAGGAAAGCAATAACTCTGAATCGAGATATGTATGCTCAAGCCTATTTCATGGTTTTACAACACATGACTGAAGTGACCTCACATATTGAAGAGCACAAGGACATGTTACACCAAGAGAATGCAGGCCAGTCAGAGGTTTAGATCAGGAGACAACACAACCGTTAGTTCAACGAATGGTTGAAGGTGTGATTGACTGGATAGTCGTCAAGTGAAACACTACAATTGTTGACAAAAGGGCCAAAATTTATAATTGTGACATGGCAAGGATACGACATTAATGGCTATATATTTTATACAACAGATCAGGATAGAAAGAGCACAGTGCAGAGCTCAGGAGTCCGCATAGATGCCTATGATGCGCACGTCAGTACCGCTGGCCCAAGCTCGTACTACGGGCTTGTAGAGTAGATTTGGGAGCTTGACTACATAATTTTCAAGATTCCTCTATTTCGGTGTCGTTGGGTCCAACTCCCACGGGGTGTAAAGGTCGACAAGTACGGCGTCACTACTATGGATCTTGAATGTGTAGGATACGAAGACGAACCATTCAAACTCACGAGGCAAGTTGTTCAAGTATTTTATATAACTGACCCAGCTAATAAGAAGCACCATGTAGTTCTTCAGGGAAAAAGAAGGATTGTCGGGATTGAGAATGCTGTGGATGAGGAAGAGTACAATCAATTTGATGAGTTACCTCCATTCAGAGATGGCGTCAGGCTCGAAAAAGAACAAGGCGGTGAAGCAAGCCTCTCCCTCCGGACACTGCCCCTCCCTCCCGTCACCGTCTGCCTCTCCCTCTCGACACCGACCGCCTCTCCCTCCTGATGCCGCCTCTCCCTACCGACGTCGGCCGCCTCTCCCTCACGACGCCGGCCACCTCTCCCTCTTGACACCGATCGACTCTCCCTCACGCTGCCGTCTCTCATTCCCGACATCGGCCGCCTCTCCCTCATGCCACTGCCTCTCCTTCCCAACGCCATTCGCCTCTCCCTCATTTGGCTAATTTGTTTTGTGATCTTCAGTAGTTGGCTAATTTGTTTTATGACATTTAGTACTTCATGATATATGCTTCACTTGTTAACTACAAGATCTAATACTAAAATTGGATATTCATGCTCGAGCTCTAAATTTTTACTATTACTATCATTTGTCAATCTTGTGGTCTATCTCAATAGTTGACTAATTTATTTTGTGATCTTCAGTAGTTGGCTAATTTGTTTTATGACCTTTAGTACTTCATGATATATACTTCATTTGTTAGATACAAGATTTAATATTAAAATTGGATATTCAAGCTTGAGCTCTAAATCTTTACTATTACTGTTATTTGTCAATCTTGTGGTCTGTCTCAATAGTTGGCTAATTTGTTTTCTGATCTTCGGTATTTGGCTAATTTATTTTATGACCTTTAGTACTTCGTGATATATGCTTCACTTGTTAGCTACCATTTGGAATGGCATGTTACTGTTCCAAAGGGACTTTGTAGCAATAATATATGCCACATAGACTTTCAAAGGGCTTGAAGCAAGTTATATACTCCAGTGTATTAGGTTCAATGAACTTGAGACACTGATGTTTGTAATTTGATTCATAGAACTTTATTTACACCCATAGATCGCTGTAGTTATTTTTTTACAAGAGAGATAATGTCCACACAGTCATTATCGTCGTCATCTGGGTCTCACACTCCCAAGATCGGGATAACTAAGTGTGGCCAAGGAGTATTGAAAAGGCCAGAAGGCTGAATGACCATCACGATGGTCTCTCCGAATGGGTTCCCTCTGCAACTGAAGAAAGCAATAGAAGTATTCCGGACTACCTGCAGGATAATTGGAAGGCAACGGATCCCCATCACTATAGTAAGCTGAAATGATTTGGCAAAGAATTAGAAAAATCAATTGCGGGGGAATAACAAATTCGTTCAAGATCCTAGCAGAAGTACAGGGACTCATGCAACGGCACGCACTCCTCGCAATGGGAAAAGCATGGAAGAACTTTAAGAGCATTGTTCTCACATAGTACGTGGCTAAGGATCTCACATCATTCAGAAGGTATCCTTTTGTATCGCCAGAAACATGGGAGGCCTTTGTGCAGATGAAGACAACAACCGAATTTGAACAACAAAATGCGGCGCACAAGACTCTCCAATCACAAAACAATCACCCTGACAGACTCGGGACCGTTGGGTGCGCGGGTAAAATCCCGCAGTGGAGGATGCAGGATGAGGTTGCAATTCGATCAGAGGCCCCCCCCCCCCGCCATTTGCCAAGATCGCAAACGAGCGCGCTCGAAACTGGTTAAGAGCGAGGTCATCAACCACATCTTCGGATGTCTCCTCTTTCAAAAACCCCGTAGACGAGAAAATGTCCCAATGCCTGGTAAGATATGTTAAACTACATAGTTGTTAATACCTCTTGAATTTCATGGGTTCAAAAATAACATGATTGCCTCTTGCAGCAATTATTGACTACCAAATCTTCCCAAGGCTCCTTTCAAGAATACAGGGAGAGAGATATACTATTATAGGCCCTGGGAAACAAGGAGTACCCAGGTCGCATGCAAGCTTGGGGGTTTATGTATCTTGGAGGCACGGATTCCCGAATGACTCCGAGATAAATAGGAGTAGGAAGAGATCCAAGGCTTATCGCAATGAACAAATAAAACAGGAGCTTCGTGTACAACTTGAAGAACAGCTATCTGCCTCACTTCAAGAGAAGATTGCCTCACTTCAAGGAGAGATAGATTCATTGAGGGAAAAACTGAGACAAGTCTACAACCAATCGCAACTCACCCCTGTTAATGCGATATCCAGTCCCCCTCAACATCGAAGTAGCTGTGCGTCCACGCCAATTACTGAACATAGTGATGCCCACTTACCTATCAACGACATCAAGGTAATGTACCTCTTTAGAATGCTACATATAGATAGATCTCCCTGGTGGACGCTTTACCTCATCTTGTATTGTTATGTAGGAGCCCACGCCTTGCATTCTCAGAGTCAGGCTTGTTGGCTCCATTTCCATTGACGCTGGGCAAGGGATGGTATATCCATGGCTGTCAGGGACGTTGGCGCACGGTGTACAAGTAGAGACCGGTTTTGTGAAGGTTCAGGTGGATATGATTAATGATGTTTTCAGGACTGCCTTCTTGAGAAGCCCCAAATGAAGAGATTATGACATTAGGGGATGCCGTCCATACATTCATCTAGTGGCCCAAGAAGGACATCGCCCACAACTCATCCATGCCACAATCTCTACATCCAGTGGCCCAAGAGGGACATCGCCCTAGACCTGTCACATCGACTCAGTAGCTCCACCTCAAGCTCTGGTTCTAAAGTCTGTTGCATCATCTCTCGTGGAGATGCCGTAGAAAATGTATCATAAGCGAGGCTCTAAGACCCAACTGAAGAAGATTAAGGCGCGTCTCGAGCAATGGAAGTTCATTCTCGGAGTGTCCTTGGTCCCCGAGTCACAATTACCCCGGTTTGGTCTGGTTTGATTAAGGCGCGTCTCGAGCAATGGAAGTACATTGCATACCTGATACATGTAGAGGTCCAACATGAAGCCAAACCGGCACAGTGGATTCACTATGAGATATACGGATGTGCATTTTCTCCATGACTCGAGCTACTTCGTCGTGACCATTGAAGACTTATTCTTACTATTCAACGTCGACGAACTTGACGCCTCACTTCTACGATGCTAGATAATGTAAGTGTACTGTACAATGAAGTTCTACATTCACATTATACCGATAAATGTCATTAATTTTTGCTTATGTATAGATACATGATCCAACAAGTCTGGTGATGGAGACAACCTGTGAGTTTCCTCGACCCACACTTGGTCTCTGAGCAATCCATCAATGAAAATGCATCATTCGTCCAAATTACATAACAAGTGGATTGATTGCTCACAATGACAAGGAGTACATCATGGTACCCTTCAACCAAGGGTATGTGCTTCACTAGTTGCCACACAATTTTTATTTGTATTTTATACGCAACATGAACTTAGGATTAATCACTATTGCGACATACATGACTAGGTCTTGCTGGATTCTGATTGTGATTGTACCAAAGTGGAGCAAGGTAATATACCTTGATTTTCTACTTAGGAGCAACCACAACTTCACTCGTGTGCAACAAGAAATTAACAGGTAAACTCGTTTCCTCCATACATAACTCTATTGTAATATTTCCTTCGTTTGCAATGGCTGAGGCTAACTTTTTTCGAATCACGTAGGTCATGTACTGCTTATATTGCCCAGGGAGGGAGACACAAGGAATACAGTGACACGCTACGACACAGGACGTAATTTCTAGTACCCGCTACAACACAACAATCCTATATCATATTTTGTTATAATGCCTCTAGAATTGACAATACATATGTATGTAATTCTATTTTTGTAGTACCACCAGCAGATACAGGGCAACGTATGTCGATTCTACGTTTGCCGCCATATGAAGGAAATCGTGAACACTAAGACGAATGATCCAGATGTTTATCAACCTTCCAATAATTATTATTTTCTGATTATATATATATGTATATATACACACACATGCTAATTAATGACTTAACATTGCTCCTAGCGTAGCGGGTGGACTTTGACGAAAGTGCATTTGATCTTCACAAACTCGTCAAAATTTGAGGAAATCTCTCCTAATTCTTGCTAGCAGAGGTCATAAACAAGACTGGAGAATTCCACTTCGGCAATGGTGATTAGATATATGATATTGAAACATTGGATTCAATTGTAATCACTCAATTGTGCTTAATCAAACAATTCATTCAATTAAATTTATTTGTGAGATCTGTGTAACGATTATCATGCTATATATGTGTCTGCTTGTGTTGTTTCATTCATCTGTGTGATTTATGTAATGATTGTCCTATGCTATATATACGTGATCTTACTTATTTTCGGATGGCATGGCTAACATATTCTAAAGCTAGCCGAAAAAGCACATAAAATAGCTATTGAAATATATATATATATATATATATATATATATATATATATATATATATATATATATATATATATATATATATATATATATATATATATATATATATCATGCATATTCGAACACAATCGTTTGTGATATGCACATATCACGGACGGTTTTTGTTATTAATCGTCGTGATATGGTGTATATCACGATGGTTTGGAACACCGAACCATCTGTGATATTAGCCATATCACAAACGGTTAGTAACAATAACCGTCTGTGATATCGTTCATATCACAGACAGCTAATAACAAAAATCGTCTGTGATAGTCGCGTATCACATATGGTTTTTCTGAAAACCATCACAGTGTGGGAGCTGTTTGTGATAACCAGCTATTATCACTGGCACATAAACGCAGACAATTCAGAAACTATCTGTGATCACTGTTTTGAACCGTTTGTGAGAACACCGTCTGTAGTATTGTGGAACTCCAAGTTGAACATCATGTTGATGACACTTGGATTTAAAAGAGAAGTTAAGAGTAGTGTTCTGCTAAACAGGCCCTTAGGGCCTGTTTGGATCGCCTAGAACTAATTATTAGTTCACTAGTTGGTGGACTAAAAATTAGGTGACTAAACTTTAGGTGACTAAAAATTAGTCAAGTGCTGTTTGGATACATGGACTAAAAGGTGGTGACTTTCATGGGCAAAGACATTTATACCCCTATATTTGTTAGTGTGTTGCATGTGGAGTAGTGGAGAAAGGGTAGCGGGGGTATTTTTGTCTTTTGCTGTTTGGTACCACCTTTTAGTCCACAATTAGTCCACATTTGCCAACTAATAAACTAATAGCTAGTTGGGGATGAACTAAAAATTAGTCCAGGTATTAGTTCACCTGTTTGGATAGACTAGACTTAAACTTTAGAGCAACTCCAAGAGATTAGCCAAAAGAAGTATCTAAATTTAGTGATTTAGCTATTCTCTAAAATAAATCTCACCCAAAAAAACAAGACTACTCCAACAGGCTATCTAAACTAGAGGGCGCGGTGGTGGGTCGCGCACGCGGGAATGGGGCGCAGTGTGCGGGAAGGAAACGCCGACCGCGCCAAGAGGCTGGATGGTGAGCGAGGTAGGCTATCCAAAAATAGAGAGCGAAGGAGGAGGGATAGAGAGCTACTAAATTTGGAGAGTCATTTACAGAGTCTATTGGAGACATTTTTTCTCCAATAATAACCAAATTTACCTTTAGAAAATGATTTAGCTCTTCTCTTAGAGTTGCTCTTAGGTGACTAAAAATTAATCAAGGCATCCAAACAGGCCCTTAGTTTGCATGGCGTCGTGTGCGTCGGTTGCATGTGTAGCGCTGGGTTTGGCGCAGTTTAGGTAGCTGTGGAGATCTGTTGTGGGATGGCACGGCAAAAGGATAACCATGGCGTAGGTCTAATTGTAGGCTAATCTAAATGTAATCTCTAGATGCCAAAAAAAGAGGAAAACAGAAAAGTCAAAGTAGTTGTGTGGCGCAAATTTCCCTCTCGTGTTCTAGAATTTACACCGATCTCGCCTGATTTCCAACAGTCTTCGCCTCCGGGAGGTCGCCGACGCTCCTCCGCCGCTCTGCTGCTCCTCGTCTTCCACTTATCCCTCGCCCACGCCGGCGAAGCTGCCGCGCCCGGCGCCAACCGCGTCCTCCTTCCTAGCACCTCCGCCGCTCCCTTCCGCTCGGCCAGAGACGGGGGGGGCAGCAGGCCACGGCCCCTATGCCGCAAAAAATTTAGACCCCCTCAGCGATGATGGCCTAGCCCAACAACGAAGGAGAAAGGTCACGCACGGTCGAAGACTCGCCGCTCGCTCCTCGCGTCGCGTGTCACCGCCGATTGCAACTCGCGGACTCGCCCATCGATCCACTCGTGACTCGCGTCACTTCCAGTTCCCCATCGGCCATCGCCGATTCCGCGATTCGCCCATCGAGAGAGCAGCCGATCGGCGAGCGCAGAGGAGCAGCGGTAGCAGCCGATCATCAGTTCAAGGAGCAAGGATTCAAGGAGCAAGTCTGCATACGCAAACGCAAGCGTGCAAGCAGCCGTAAAGTTACTAAGTTAGTATAATTTAATGATGTGCTTTCTATTTTTAATTGATAATTTGCAATGATCATTCGTGCAAATTTTTGATTTTGTATCATTGTATGCATATACAATATCTTGAGATTTCATATATATACACTTTTGTGGTTTGTCTGGCCACACTGGCCCCCCCTTTCTCATTTTGCTGGTTCCGTCCCTGCTCTCAGCCTCCGCGCCATCAATAACGTTGCCGCTTCACTCATCCACGGCTCCACGTCGCACCTTCCTCCTCGCCTCGAACTTCACTGCATCTCGCTTCGCATAGCCGTCACCCTCCCCACCAGCCGCCCCTCCTAGCCCCTCTCCTCCTGTATTGAGGCGCTGCTCGCCCTTGCCGCCCACCAACTGTTCGTCGCAATGCCTCCCTCCTCTCTGTTATGGTTACCTTTTCAGTTGGCATGGAGGGCAGAGGGGAGTGGAATGGTGAGGCATCCAGGGATGACGACAGGAGTTGCTTCTTGCCCGTTTCTGCAAGGCGAACGTGATCGACGGATTCAGTTGTCGGCACGGGCAGCCTCGTCGCACCCTCCTTCCCGGTTGTTTGGCAAGTGCTTCGACTGCCTCGCCAGCGACCATGGAGTCGCGGCCTACCAAAACTCACCTCGATATCGTCGTTGTGGTGAGGCCGGGCATTTTGCCCGGTGGTACCGTCTTCGCCGCGCACGCGGCTCCCTTCCACCTCCGGCTCTCGTTGCGGCCGTACGTCCGGGTTCAAGCTTCAACCTGTTCCACAATTTTCCTCTTTTCCAACCTTAGGAAAAAAATTTATAAGTTGAGTTTTCTCAAATATTTCAAATAGTTCAAAATTAATGCATTTATTTTGTCAATGGAGAAAAGTTACACCCTTATATCTGTAGAAGTATGCCCAAGGCTAGAGCTGGGACTTGGGCCGGCCGCACGGCACGCCCGTGCCCATCGTGCTTCGTGCCGCTTCGTGCCGTGCCGGCTCAGCCCAGTCATCTCGCCGTGCCGTGCCGTGCCGGCCCACGTCATCTCCGGCAAGGCCCAAGCCCGGCCCAAAGCCCACCGTGCCAGCGTTCGTGCCGTGCCAGCCCAAGCCCAGCCCGAAATTACTATACGCTAACGCGAACGCGGTGGCGACGGTCGTTATCTTCCTTTCTCTTGTACCGCCTGCTTAAAACTAGTTGAAATTAAATTAATTGCATAAAAACATAGGCACGCAACAACATAAATATTTCGGAAAAAGTGAAATTTCTTTAATATTTTAGAAATACAATGTTATCGCTCGTTAAAACCTTACGCCCAGTGGGGTTTCCAGTAAGGAAAAGAGTCTGATGGGCAAAATATCGGATGTAGTAGTCCTCCTACTAATATGTTGGTACTGTGGGCAAAAGCTGTGTTGGATCATTCTTTCGAACGTGCGGCTTTCACCCATCCTAATCGGCTGATCTTCTGAAACTATATATCTAGCAAATTCCTCACGTGCATTAAGCGGGTTGTATACCCAAATACTTACGGAGCCATCGGCCTCGAAGTTCAGCTGTGTTTGTACTCCTCCTCCCCTTCGGCCCTGTGCCGCCATCTTGCGTAAGCATGCTTTGTAGTGGCGGTTTAAGTGTCCTGTCCCTATAGCTGTACGAGTACTTAATTTAGCATTACAATAATTACAAGTTGCGATATCTACCGTTTCACCGTCTCGGATTTCTGGCTGTGTCATGTGCTTCGGCAAAGATTCCGCCTTCGTGCGACTCCGCCAATGTTGGCGTCCGTGGACAGGGGAGAGAATTCTGGTGTCCCCGTTGCTCCCTGGTACTCTTCATAGCCCTCTGTACCGTCCATATGACGGTCATCCATGCCGTAGTCTCCCATGCTTGGCGAGAGCCGACGAGCATCAATTGGGGTCGGAGGAGGACTAGGGGAGCGACGGCGAGAGCTTACACTAAGTCGCCCACTGTCTTTTTCGAGTTTCGATTTCTCTCATGATGCTTGATTGCTCCTCAAATCGCGCTTCTTGGTAACATGGTGATTAATTAATAAATAAAAATATAAATACAATAAATATGCTTGTGAAATTAGAAGTAATAAATAAATAAATAAACTTGTCAAATTAGTCTTCTGTTAAAATCTTTATTTTATCAGCTTTTTTCACATCATCTAGCTCTTTTTCCCGTCCGGCGGGCCCCTCCTCCATCTTTTTTCCCACCATCCAACGGTCCAACCATCCCCGTCGCCACGCCGCTCGCGCCCGGCCCCGCGTCATATCACCCGGTCACGGGTCACCCACTTGCCACTCACGCCCGTCGGCGCCCCCTTTATTCCCCTCGGTCGGCGGCCCCTCCGCCCTCCTCTCCTTAGTCCCCTCTCCCTCCTCGGCTCCTCCGGCCTCACGCCCTCACGCGGCCACGGCAGGCACGCCCGGCCTCCCCCACCGCGCCTTCCCTCTCTCCGGCTCCGGACCTCCCGCCTCCCCCACCGGCCACCGCGCCCTCCCTCCCGGAGTCCCGGCGACCCGGCCTCTCCCACCGCGCCCTCCCTCCGTCCCGCCTCCCGCCGCCCCTTCCCGGCCCCACCGCGCCTCCCTCCTCCCGGCCGCGGCCTCCTGCACCCCCACCGCGCTCTCCTCCCTCCCGGGCTCCCGGCCTCCTCGCCGCCGCCGCCTCCTCCCCACCTTCCCCGCCGCCGCATCCTCCCACGCCTCGCCGCCCGCCTCCCCCACCGCGCCGGCTCCCATCGCCCCTCCACCGCAGCCCTCCCGGCCCCCCCCGTCCCCTTCCCCGCGCCCGCCCCTCCTCGCCGCCTCCGCCGCCGCCCGCCGCCGCCTCTCCCGGCTCCTTCGGCCTTCCCGACCTCCCGACGGCCCGACCGCCTCCTCCTCACCCGCGCCTCCTCCTCCCGAGCGACAGCAGCGGCGGCGGCACGCCCGCACAAAGAAGATGCCAAGATCCCGCCATGTGTGGTCAGGTTCGTGTGTATGCTTGCAGCTTGCATGTGTGTTAATGTCGGTGTTCATGCTTGCTTGTGTCGATTGTGAGTTGTTGTGTGATCCGCGCTTCATCTTCTCCATCCGGTCGAGCCGACGGCCGACTCGTCTGCGTGCGGCCGTGCCGCCGAACCCGCCCGGCCCGCGCCGGCCGAAAGCGCGCACGATCCGCCGCGCCGCGCCGTGCCGCCCACCGTGCGGTTTTCAGCCCGCCCGCCCACCGTTCGTGCGGCCGGCACGCCCGCCACGTGTCGGGCCGCCGTCGGCCGCCATGCTTCGGCTGGCCCAAAAAGCCCGCCCAAGTCCCAGCTCTACCAAGGCGGATACATGTTCTATTTTTAGTGCTGAAAGAGGTGCTAATCGGTGGATTTTACGTGTGCTACTGTGGATATTGGTAGAATATCTCAATTCGTGAAATCAATGCATGAAGGTGTTGTTTGCCCTAAATTTCATGTCCTCGCCCATCTGAAAATTTCACAAAGAGTCTGCCATCATTTTATTCCACCTCCATATGTCATATTAGCTTTGCATCCACCTATATCCATGAGGCTTACCTTGATGTCTGCTTTATATTCTCTACATAGCTGGAACCAGATGATTCTGGAGAGTAAGTCCTGAAAAAGGAACAAACACTACATTAATACTTTTAATTTGTTCTCAGTCACTCTTTGTTTAGGAGACTAGTAAACACTACATTAATACTTTTAATTTGTTCTCAGTCACTGTTTCGAGCACATCAGCACCAACGATTAGCTCGCAAACATCCTAATCAAGCTTTTGGGAAGACTCAAACTCTTGGAGATGAAAGAAAGAATTAGGATACAAGATGTGAAGAAGACACAACTAGCTTAGCGAGTAAATGTTGAATTAAGCTAGTTGTGTCACGTTAATTTTTTTTCTGTTTTAGACTTGCACGGGGTTGCTAACATGTCAGGCAGACCTTGGCGTCAGGCTCTGATGCGGCAGGCCCGTTGGTGGGGATAGCCCAAGGAGAGGAGGCTGACGGAACGAGAGAGGTAGGGAATAGGGTTAGGCAGAACAAGACCTCACCTTGCCGAGGAGAGGAAGCCGGCGGACGCTTCTGTGCTCGCCATGGAGTCACCGATGTTGCCAAGCAGGCCACCGAGGAAACCCCTGGAGTCGCCGCCGGTCGCCCGATCTAATGCCTCTACCCGACGCTTCGGCCGAAGAGTTCTAGAAAACCCGAAGGGTGCTGAAGGGGTTATCATCCAATAGCATTTGTGGGTACTTACCGTGAACTTCTATGGGCTATTACGCTTCACATGTAGGGGTATCATCCAATAGCATTTGTGGGTAATTACCGTGAACTTCTATGGGCTATTACGCTTCACATTTGTTAAGCTCCGCACGAGAATCCACCTCAAAGCAGTCTCTCCTAATCAGTTCATTTTGGACTCTGCTCCTCATGAGAAGCAGAATCAGCCTATTTTAAGAAGTGAATTGTTTGGCACGGCTTCACTTAATTTAAAAGAGAAGTTAAGAGTAGAGTTCTGCTAAACAGGCCTTTAGTTTGCATGGCCCTTAGTTTAGCACACTACTACAGAAAGCCTAATACTAGACGCCAAATCACAGACGGTTTTGTGAAACTGTCTGTGATGTATACTATTACAGACGGTTTTAATTTGGAGGCCGTCTGTGGTATTTGTGGCGGAAAAAAGGAGTATCACAGACGGTTCTAGATTATCACAGACGGTTTTTATTATAAAACCGTCTGTGATATTCCAGTATCACAGACGGTTTTATAATAAAACCGCTGCGTGATACGCTTCCTGCCTTGCAATCCCTCAAAATTTCATATTTTCCCGCTTAAGTCCGAGTATGACTCAGTTTTGAGACACCTTCAGTAAAACGGTCATAACTTTTGCATACGGTGTCCATTTTCGACGTTCTTGTACTCGTTGGAAAGCTAACGACGAGCCCAATAAAAAAATGACCAGCTCATGCTAGTCGCCCTCCAAGACCTCAAAAATCGGCCATCTTTGGATCTAAACCTGCGTCGCAAGCTTTTGGTTTCTGCTTTTGCCCTTTTTCTTGGTCTTCCTTTCAAAATTTGGATTTTGCTTCAACTGAAAAGTTGTAGATCTCATCGAAGCCTTTCAAATAAGTATATATAAGCTATATAAACCTTTGCTATTTTATCTTTTCAGACTAGTTATTTATATTGCATCGGTATATAAAATTTTGTGCTCTAATTCACAGACGGTTCTATATATAGAACCGTCTGTGATATTCATTCATTACAGACGGTTCTATATATAAAACCGTCTGTGATAATCTGACCGCTAGGCCCGTCGATCCTCCTCAACCCAATCCTAGCCAATAGAAATCCACCAATCCTCACCCCACGGATCGTAGCTCCGCCTCTCCGTTCCCGCGCCAAAAATTTCGAACTCCCGCCTCTCCCTCCCTCCCCTATAAATATAACAAAAACCCCTCTTTGCTGGTCTCCTCTTCCTTGCTGTTCTCCTCCTCCTTACTGTCCTCCTCCTTGCTGTCCTCCTCCTCCTTGCAGACGACGCACAAGTCTGCGGGAGGCAAGACACCGCAGAAGCAACTAGCTCGTGCCAACTGTGTAGACGCTCAATCAACGCCGACGATGGTGGGCGTCAAAGACATCCAGCTCATGCATTGCATCAGGGGCAAGAAGGCATAGAGGATCTTTGCTTGTTGTGTAACCTGCTCGTTGTTCTTGTTGTGTAACCTGCTCGTTTTTCTTGTTGTGTAACCTGCTCGTTGTTTTGGAATATTGTAATGGTAGGCTCTAATCTTAATAAAAATAGATGTTTTATGTTTGTGAAATGAATTGAGATGTGAATTGGATGTATACATGTACATGTTGATATGTATATCACAGACGGTTCTTAACTAAAAACCGTTATATATCACAGACGGTTTTTAACTATAGTTAAAAACCGTCTGTGATTATAACTATCACAGACGGTTTTTAGTTAAAACCGTCTGTGATATTTGCACTACAGACGGTTCGAAAACCGTCTGTGATGACATCGTATTATTACTGACCCATAAATTCAGACGGTTCACAAAACCGTCTGTGATGACGTTTTTAAACCGTCTGTGATGACCTTTTCTGTAGTAGTGGTACATGTTTGTCGAAGATATATTTTCTATTAAACCTTGTGATACTTCTTGCATTTAGCTCTGAACTATCAGAATTAGAGAACTGGTACAAATATCTTGCGAGGCTGAGCTCTAATACCGTTTAGAACATAATGGTGTTGTGAGCCTTTTTTACGGACGACTCTCGTCGATATTGGTAGGCATGCACTCTTTATTTTCTTGTAAACTGACTGCATGCAGAAGGAAAAACTTCATGTGAACTGCAACTAGCTCAACTTCGTGCATCTGAACTCTGAGCACTAGCTGGTAAATACCTGTGAACGCTTACCTGCATTTATGTGAACGGCTGTGTGAAAGTAAACTTGCATGCATTACATTGTTGCAAACAAGCAACACAAGTTGTCTACAAACAAGCAACACAAGTTGATCACCATATATATTTCTTAAGCCTATGCAAGCATTAAAGATTGCGGGGTACTGTAGACAGACCATTGAAGGAGTTGTCTTGTTTAGATGATGTGGAGGGTCACAGACAACATGACGTTCGAGGAAGGATCATTCTATTTCAACGTATAGAATATACTTATGCAAGAGAGAGAAGCATCAGGAGTAGATCCCCAACAGAGGACAAATCCCACAATCAAAGAAGCAGTGAATAAAGTTGGATTTGCATAGATTTCTTAATTATGTTGCGACCCATGCATGAATGGTACTCTTTGCTTTTTGTCAACCCATGCGGTGGTTGACAATTAACGAGCGATGCTGTGAGATGAGGGCTCGCAAACAGAAGGACGGACTGCACAATTTTTGTCACAAAAATCATGTAAACGAAGATGCCCTACACATTTTTAATTAGCAGACCAATCTCCACTTTATTACCAATCAGACCCGGATGAGTTTGATGGACAACATGAGGTAAATTAAAAACACAGAAATAAATAGCACGAGAAACCATGGAACCTATAAGTACGGTTCCAAATACAGACTTAAACCATCCAATTTAGGAAATAAACATCAAAATAAAATGGTATTCAAGTTGACAATCTTCTGGCATGAAGAACAGTCTACCAAGAAACTTCGCAGAAAGCGCACATCGCAGTCTGTACTTGTCAAGCCCACAGCTTCCAAGAGTTGCAAGTCTCATCAGGATGCTGCATAAGATATTGTAAAGTAGGAAAAAGAATTAGTTTGATGTGTGATCGTGCTCCTTTAATTTGTGGGATAGTTTTGAAATGTTGAGATTCATAAGAGCCGGGCCAATCGCCCAAACGTGACAACTATAAATTGCTATCGTAGGATAGCTATCCTAGTTAAGCATAGCTGGAATTATGGACTGTGTAAAAAGTTCGAAAATTGTGAAAATATTCACGAACATACTACCAAAAGTATATTACATATACAAGTACAAATTTGTAGTTGTGACTTGCGAGAAACAAAAAAAGATGAGTTGTTATGTTAAATAGTGATTTTCATCTTATCTTAAGCCGGGAGAGTTTTAATACCAATTTAATTTTCACAGGTTCACTATCTTTTGTATTTTTTCTTAGATAATTTTTTTCGTGGGAACATTTCAATAGCTGTCATGCATTTCAATTATAGTTAGCTAGTATAGATTATCATTATTTATTGGGCCATTCGTCTTTTCTGTTTCCCTCAGCTACTGCAGAGTTGTCCAATTTGTTACAGGTTTACTAACTCATGTATTCTGTCGTGGATTTTGTAAGTTCATAAATAGCTATTTTTTTTGGTATTTTGAAACATTTGTTTCTCTCAGCCTCGGTAGAGTTTGAACACCAAATTTCCTATGAGTCCACTAATTTGTGTACGTATTGTATCTTACATGATTTTTTCAGCTCTTTTTTTAATGTTGTGTCATGTGGTTTGCTTAAAATGGGTAGCTATCCTATTGGGTAAACATCGGAATATTACGTCAACATTGCTTAGGTGGGTATCCACCTATGGTTGTTCTGCATGGTGTTAGAAGGGTACAAAAATTCTCCAACAACTCATGGACGTACTACAAGATGGTACAAGGTTACCTGCGAAATTTCAAGAACTAACTCGAATATATGTGGTACATAAAACAAGGCTTTAGTATTGAGGTATATAGCACTATATAAATTTTTGGGATTACTTTGAATGTTAGTGTTTGTGAATTTTGCCAAGCTTCATGCTGATCAATCTGTACATTTATATTTCAACCCGACGTGGTATCGATGCATGAAGTAAGAAATATTTTAACATGAACAACAAAGACATACAAAATATAATATTAATCTAGTTGGCCACATAAAAATGATGTCATTTAATTTATCGTGAAAACTACTTTTTCAAAATAGTAATACTACAATTTCTTGATAACGTTGTCCAAAACACCATCGACTTGGAAACAAATCTCCATACATAGCTTTAAAAGGAACTTGTATGGATTATTGAAATGCAGTGGAACTTAACGTATACAAAGAGATAAACGCATCAATATCAAGCACCTAACTTACCGATTTCATTGGAGTATAGAATGCATGAATTATTAGTTCATAAGTCCTCGCACCCCTACTCTCGTGGAGTACTTTATGCTCGACAATACCGCGTGCCAAAACAAGTTCTCCGGTCCCTCCAGTAATGCTCCACTCACCGTCTTGTGGAATAGTCCCCATCACTTGAAGTGTAGACCCATTGAACCTATTTTGTGTAAAAAAGGAAATTAATCTTGCATAACTAGAAAGTTTGGAATATAGCATTTAACACATGAATAGTTAATGTGGTGCCATTTTTTGTGAATTCAAGGAAAATGGACACGCACGAACATCACCACGCATGCACAATTGCACACCACATGCATACACACAATAGTGCGTCTTCTTAGTACACACACCTAGAATGACAGAAGGCAAGGATAAATCCAAGATCTCACAAAGTCACTAGTGAGGTGTACGTGTGTGCATAAAGGTGAACACCAGGATTTGAACCCCGACGGATAGAGTTATACACCCACAACCACAGCTCGACCACCCCACCAAGAGGTGATTCCCAATTACATACGGTGACATGGATGAACTAAATTATCCGTTAAGCCACCAAAAAGTATATTTACGAAGAAATTTTCAGAGAAGTTGCATGCAATTGTTTTATTAAGGGAAAAACTTATTACCTTGTATCCTCGAACACTAAGTTCATGGACGTGTACCAGCTAAAGCTGGTTAGACTTGAATGGAAATGCAAACCTTGCGCACGTCCGACAATATTTGCATTTGGCCCAGGTCCATCGGTTATAGGCCAATCAGTAATGGCAGTTACACCGAACCCTTGAGGATTGCTCGGCCTAATCACTACTAATTGGTTGGTGTTTTCTCCTGAAGCCACTTGATTTATGTATAGGTGCATATAAAGCTCATTATGCACGAGTGCACATAGAAGAGGAGCGATTTTATAATAGGCCATGGCTAGGGTGTTTCACACTGAGAGAAGAAGTATTATCAATGCAAGGATATAAGATCTAGCTCTTCGCTTCGTGTCGTTCTGTATTCGAAGAGGGAAGGAGGTGTCGTATTTATAGAACGCTAGAACGGTTCAGTGGAGGACTTGGGGCCTAGCCGGTACGTGCAGGCGCTTAACCAACGACGAACGGCCCACGAGCTCCGGAAGCAGCATGGCCAGCGAGATCAGGCGACGGCGTGAGTTGGCAGGGAGGAAGCATGCACAGTCTTTTTTAAAACAAAATGATGCCTGATACTCCAATCTAGATATATCATGTGATCACACTTCAATATTCGGCATATATAACATGGTTTCACATGGAGAATAGGATGTGTGCAAGCAACTGGGTAGTACAATTTGTTGCAGCATCACCATATGTAACATGCAAAACCATCTTTTATTTCACATCTGAGCATTATTTTTACCGACTTCAGTATTTTTTTTTGATATTTGAAACGACAACATATCAGCTGAAAATAGCTATTTGGTAAAAATATGATAATTTTTAACATCACACCGCGGAGAGACCGGATTGAGACGGGAATACGCCCGGGCTAGGTCGGCCAGCCCGAAGGCCAAAAGGAATCTAATACGGGTCATCTGATCTTCTCGACGTAAGATTGGATACTCACGTGCAGCCTTTCGAATCGTAGCGATCCTCCGTTGCCAATGCAAGAATGAATGCTCTTTAATTCGCAAGATCACACGCGCTGGATTTCGTGACCACTAAGCGAAAACCCTACCACGCTCCTAATTCCCAGCGGAAAGGTTGAACGATCTTAATTTACAAAAACTTATAAATTTTCTATTGGAATTGTCTTGCGATCAAAAACACAAAATCATGCCCAACTCATATCTAGTCTCTTCCTGTTCTCTAGCTTCTCGTCATGTACTGTTCTCTTCGTGGATATCTAGTCGTACTCCCGTCTTCTAGTCTCTCCGTTTCTTTTTATACGGCAGCTGCATTTGTGCCGTATTTGTCCGTGCGCACATGGGACTTGGGCTGGTTGGGATTGTCTCAGTTATACGGCCAGCTCATGGTGCTAAATATCTATTACATGATTTAATACGTGACTTTACTAAATAACTAATACATGACAAGTGAGCAAACCACCTCCTCTGTTTTACTTTGCTTCTCTGCATAGACTTTTGTTTTCTCCAGCTTTTGGCCCCGGCCTCCCTCTCCTCCCTCTCGGTGCCATCTTTATTTTCATTTTCATTTTAGGCTTGGACAGATCGAGTATAGGACTGCATATAATTAAATAAAATAGTAGTAGCTCTGTATCTTCCAGTATAATAATTGGAGACCTAATAAAATTAGAGTTCACCTCGCAATATTTAGTGCGACTTAATAATTCTTTCCAGTCAAATAATATATTTAACTGAAAAGCGCTACGCATGTCTGTATCCGCATCATCCTCCCCTTCTTCAAGAAAAGCCGTCCTCGGCTTTTGATAGCCTGAAATTATACTAAACAAAGAATATAATGTGTATACATGGTATATATATTTGTCGATTACTTTTCTTCTATTTAGCATATCATGTACATTTGAAGGTGTAGTAAACAAAAAGAACAACACATATGCATGGTATATGTATGAATCAATTATTATGTCGTTCGCATTGTTTTGCACAAAGCATTTAGTACAACAGAAGCTATAAAATGTATGCATTGTAATATTGTCATTCACATCATTATTCCTCCCATGAGAAAGAGTCGTCCTCGATTTTGCTAAGTGCATGGACAAGTCATTAATGGGCCAAACCAGATTAAGTTGTTCAAATATGGGGAAGAAAATTTTGTGCCTTCCATGCTTCAACTGCGCTACTCTGATTATTTGTACGTGATTGTACATCAAATGATGAGTAAGTAGATTTAAAAAATCTTTTAAAACATGAAGCACTATTTTTGAAACTCATCTCATTGTGATCACAACATGGCACAGAAAATTGTTTTTCCAAAATACACAATTTCAATTCAACAAGATTATCATATGTAATGCATATTCGATAAATATAAAACTTGTCATCTACACCATAATATCAATCAAATTAAACTTATAGGTGTAGGCATAAACTCTAACTAGTGATTTTAAATATGAAATTTCAGCAAGATTCTCAAGCACACTAGATAGCTCTCTAGGATCATCAAACATGATATAGTACAAAGAATCACTAGGAGATATTCGAGTAAGAACTTCCTAATGAGTAATCAATTCCACATTATGTAAATTGAATAAAGAAATTTCAGAACAAGGAATTTTCATTCGCACATATAAGTTCTCACAAGTACTCACTGTTTCATAATTACTTTCAGCACCAATATTGTTACATTTATCATTTTCCTCAGTTGATGTAGGTGATGTAGATATCAAAGCATCATGATGTAACAACAAGGCAGCAAGTACTTCACCCTCACCCATGGTTATCTCACACTCAATTCGGATGCTCTCAAACTCACATATGGTGGAATCACACAGCTCACTCTTTTTAACACTCGCGCTCAATTTGGCTATGTGGCTCTCATTCTCACATGGGTTTTGACGCATCTCAATTATTGTATGTGTCATTGGGGCGGCACAAGATGTCTCCTTTACCAAAGGGAAAGTCCCATGTTCTGTCATTTCCTCATGTGTCACACTAGTAGAGGCATAAGAACTGAAGTATGGACATGGATGGATCCAACACCACTCCATAGGTCTTTTCTCTTCCTCAATAGCACAATTCACAAGATCATGCACACTACTAAAATATTTATGTTGAAGTGCAGCGGCAATCTTAGAATTCAAGCCTCCTTTGAAATATGCTATCTCTTTTAATTCACTAGTGACACCTGCACGACGCAACACATCTTGCAGCTGAAAATAATAATCTTGAACAGTTCTACTCCCATGTGTGACGTTCTCCAAATGGTGAAGCAATCCCCGCTCATAATAGGATGGCACAAACTCATTCCTCATGATCACCTTCAAACCTACCCAAGATTTAATGAATCATTTTCCAGATAATTGTTGCCACCAACTATATGCATAGTCTTCAAACTTCATAGTGGCTCGCATCACCTCTTGATCTTTGGGAAGCTTCTAAAATTTAAACACTTTCTCCATTTGCCATTCTCATTCAAGGTATTCTTCTTGATCATCACTTCCATAGAAAGGAAGATACAAGTTGTTGGGCTTGGAAGCGCACCAAGAGGAACGAAATTCTGAAGATCCATTCTCATTTGGCTCACACCGAGAGAAGCAAATCGTTGAATATCCTGTCATGGTTAGTTGTGTAACATATATATGTGGAAAACACTCAATCTTACTCTTTTCTCTTCCAAATAAAGTTCTTACCTTTTCGAAGTGAATTAAAGGCAAAAAAACTTGCACTTGGTAGAAGCTATAATAGCAACGTGATGATAAAGCGAATGTAAGAGTGTTCACAATTGCCCAAGAATGGTTATTTAGTGGAGTTTAGTATGAAAGTGTATATCCTAGCAATCTGAAATTCTTGGTATTGTAAAGTTAAGTAATAATCCAAGTTAGAATACTTTGCCTAAGTGATGATCCAAAAGATTTAAGTGAAGTATATGAACGCACACACAAAGATCAATGTGACTCAATGCAAACAAAGGAATGAGCTAAATAGAGATAATTTGAAATTGAGAATTAATTAGCTCGTTTTGCACCAATTACTCGGAGAGACGTTAGCCAATTGCAAAAATATGAATATAAGGGCACAAGATTGCTCAAGAAATTAAATTACATAATCTAAATTTATGGACTTAGAACTCACCCAAATTCGGCCAATGATGTTTTTTGAAATATGTTCACGCCGTGGTTTTTTTACGGCTACCGCTTTTTTCTCTTTCTTTCTTTTTTTTTGACTCAAAGGCCGAATTAAGGTTTCATTGTCCCTTGATTTTGCACAAGTCACAAATATTCAGTAAGGTGTAAAATACTCAAGAGCAGCTCTAGATGCAATATCAACAACTGGTTTTAGAGATGAAATAAAATATGGATGAAGCTCAAAACTTATCTTAGTGCTCGGCCAGTTTAATTTGACGCAAAGCTAACAGCAAGCAAAATTCAGCACAAGCCTTCGGACTTGACTTTGGAGAATTGGTTTTGGACACAACGCTTTCCAAGTGAAATCAGAGGGTATTCAGCAATGCACTCGGCAGGTTTGGTGGCTTGCTTGGCTTGACTTGGTGACCAACAAACAAAACCAGCCACAACAATTCTGACTGTGGAAGTGAATATGAAGTCAAACTTCCTGAATGGATTTCGGTCAGGTCACACAGCCAACCGTTCGGATTGGTTAACAGCAATCAAGACTTTCGGCCAGCAGCCAGATGATACGAACTCTTGATTAATTTGAAAACACTACCGAATAGAACTCTTTAGGAATTGCAGCCGAACAGCAGACTCACAGAGATATTCCAGTTTGATTTCAAGTCGACGCAAGTAAGTTTGGCCGAACAGCAAAGAAATCAGGATCAATAGACTAGATGCTATTTTTTTTATGCTAATTGAGGGATTTAACTAGCAAAATTTTTTAGGTTTTATGTGGACACAATGATTAAGCAACAAAAAGAAACACAATGATCAGCACTTAAACAAAATTTCTAATGGACGAGAACTTAACAAAACTCATAAAATTAACAGGTACAAAAATTAGGGTTTAGATTTCTTTTAATTTTTTAGTTTAATGGACTATAGGACAGAAATAAATCAATCTAAAAAATAAGGGTAAATAATCCTACTGAGAAAAATGTTCTCTGATACCAAGATGATACGGGGTTACCTGATCTTCTTGACGTAGGATTGGGTACTCACGTGCAGCCTCTCAAATTGTAGCGATCCTCAGTTGCCAATGCAAAAAACACGCCTTTTAATTCGCAAGATCACACGCGTTGGACTTCGCGACTACCAAGCGAAAGTCCTACTACGCTCCCATTTTCCAGCGAAAAAATTAAACGATCTCAATTTGCAAGAACTTACAAAATTTCTATTGGAATTGTCTTGCGATCAAAAACACAAAATCATGCACAACTCATATCTAGTCTTTTCCTGTTCTCTAACTTCTCATCACATACTGTTCTCTTCATGGATATCTAGTCGTACTCCCGTCTTCTAGTCTCTCCGTTTCTTTTTATACGGCGGCTGCACTTGTGCCGTATTCGTCCGTCCGCACATGGGCGTTGGGATGGTTGGGATTGTCTCAGTTACACAGCCAACTCAAGGTGCTAAATATTTATTACATGATTTAATACATGACTTTACTAAATAACTAATACATGACACGTGAGTAAACCACCTCCTTCCTTTTACTTTGCTTCTCTGGATAGACTTTTGTTTTCTCCAGCTTTTGGTCCCAGCCTCCCTCTTCTCCCTCTCGGTGCCATCTTTATTTTTATTTTCACTTTAGGCTTGTACAGATCGAGTATAAGCCTGCATATAATTAAATAAAATAGTAGTAGCTCTGTATCTTCCAGTACAATAATTAGAGACCTAATAAAATTAGAGTTCACTTGGCAATATTTAGTGCGACCAATAATTATTTCCAGTCAAATAATATATTTAACTGAAAAGCACTACGCATGTCTGTATCCGCATCAGAACCGGGCCGAATTGTAACATCCTCAAAATTAGGGTATTTGAAAATGTGGATTTTTTTAAAAAAAAATTATTTGCATCTTATTGGCACTAGGATTTTCTTGATTATGATGAAGGATTTTAAGAAACAGGAATTCATCATAATAAAAGTTGAGTAGAAAAGTGGCAACCAATAAGAATTTAATTCAAGTAAAATTACGGATCTGAAAAGATGATCCAAAAAATGAGGCAAGAGAATTTTTGCTAAATGAAAGTCCATTAATTAAAAATTAAAACTAAAACCAAAGCAATAATAAACCAAAAACAAATCATGAGCTCAAATTCCAAAAATAAAATGAGAGCTTTAAAATTCTAAACTATGAATTGAAGAGAAACCACTACTGCATAAAAGGTCATCACAAACGGTTCAAAAACATCATCACAGATGGTTTTAGGAGCTGTTTCGAACCACCTGTGATGCATACTATCATATATGGTTATTAACTCAGAACCGTCTGTGATAGCTATATATCACAGATGGTTGGTAGATGAAATCATCTATGATAGCTGGTGTCACAGACGGTTTGTCCTAAGGAACAGTCTATGATATTCTTTTGTATTGCCAAATCTATTTCTGTTTATTGGTTAGTCTCAAAAAATGTTAGCCGATAAACAAAAATAGACAGGAAAAGAAATGTCAACCGTCTTCATGAAGAACAATTCCCGAAGAGACGATGCACTTTGGTTTGCCAACAAATTCTTGGGAAAGATTCTAAAAACATTATCTGTTGGACTTCCGTTTAACATTCCCACAAGTCGATAGCCTACAAATAGCCATTAGAAGCACAGACTTTCCATCTTTCCTACTTCTACTTCACTTTAGAGTTCTTATCTCCAAACCTCTCAAGTCCGAGTGGATTTCTTTACAAGAAATAATCAGTCCTTGGAGTTCTTCCACAATGGGTAAGATCATGGAAAATATACATTCCACAGAACAAATTGACTTTTTGACCACTGTGGAAAAGACAGAGTCCATGGATCATGACATCAAGATGGTCGAAAAGTCAATTTGGTCTATGGATTGAAGTCTTCAAGAAATTGGTAGAAGAAAAAAATCTAGAAGCATCAAGATTTACATGGCCGAAAAACTAGCCATCCATCAATTTCGTAATTTCAGATCCAAGCATCAAGGAAGAGAAGGGAGGGGATTGGATGGGGGATATCATCGGCAATGAAGGAGAGGTGACGATAGTGTCACCGTTGTGTCACGACAATGACACTAGACAAGACACTCTTACGACAAGAGTGCCTTCTATAGTGAACCGTGGCATCACAACCAGAGACAGAAGCTCAAAGTGGTAGTCAGCGTCATCAAGGGGACGGGGCGCTATGATCAGTTTGGGGGTGGCAGTGCTGAGGAGATAACGAAATCGATCGAGAATAGTTGGGCGTGTGTAGGCAGTATATATGGCAGAACCAATTTGGAGTAGTTGAGAGTTTGTGGCGCCAATTCAGTTTGAAAGTTTGAATAAAGGGGGCAGCCAAAGCGAAATATCACAGACGGTTTTTAATACAATCCATCTGTAATGAGTTAATTATCACAAACAGTTTGTATGAAACACCATCTATAAAGTATCACAGATAGTTCTTGTTAATAACCGTCTGGCATACTATTACAAACAGTTTTCAATATGAACCGTCTTTGATATTACCTCTTCACAGATGGTTTTGGTCAACCATTTATGATGAGGCTTTTAGTATTAGCCTTTTTGTAGTAGTGAACTATAATTAAGATATGATAGATCCAAAAGTTGGAATGATTGTAAATTCAAATCAAAACTAGTGTTTGAAATGGGATTCAATTTAAAAAACATTAAAGTATCCAACAAGAGTTTGCCATTTTAAAACTCTAAAATTTGAGTATGGGAAAAACCAATGAGATTTGATGAAGCAAATGAATGAAAATAATACTATAGTTAATTTGGCTTTTAATTGAATTTAGGATTTAAATTGAAATCCAATTCTAAAATATGTGGAAAATTGAAAGAAAAAAATGAAAATGGACTGGGCTTTGCCCATTCTGCCTTCTGGCCTGTTGAACCATTAGGCTTGGCCCAAATCTCCCTTCTCCTTGCCCCTAGGATGGCCTACCAGCACCAGACCACGCACGACGCGCCAGCCTCGCGCACCGGCCATGCCCACACCGCGCCGCCTGCGTCGTGTTCAGCCTCACCGTCATGCCACGAAGGGTTCGTTAGCTTGTTATCCTATAATAGATCTGAATGTGTTGTTGTGCTTGCCTCTGTATTTGCTTGTTCCTTGACGACGCCGACTACTGCCGTGAGCTAGCGCCTCTGTTGCGGCACGACGGGAGGCTGGACAACACACTCTTGCCGTAAGTGTGTCTTGTTCAGCCTCACCGTTGTGCCACGAAGGTTTCATTAGCTTGTTATCCTGTAATAGATCTGAATGTATCATTGTGCTTGCATCTGTATTTGCTTGTTTTCAAAGGGCATGGGTAACATTATTTAATTGCTTGAGGCTGGCCAAAAAACAGAAAAAATTTCAGTTATAGAGTGAACTATCACAGACGGTTTGTGGTATAAATTTTAGCGCAGATCAAAGCTCACTTGATTCGAAGGGGTTTTAGAAAAGGGTACAAATGTTGGACCAGTCACGGTGAAGAGAAAAGTACACAAAAAGGTAGTTATGACATAATCGAGGGAGACAGCGATATGCCGATTGTGGACTGTGCTTTCGATCATGAGGATAGGTCGCAGGATGACAACCTGGATCAGATGTTACGTGATGCAGAAGGGAACTATAGTGAGAGAGAGTTTGGTAAATTCGAGGGTTTGGTAAATCCAGCAGAGCCAGCACCTATTTGGAAATTGTTGCAATGTAATCATACTTAGGAAACCTGGCATGTAATTATGTAACTATATTCCATTGTAATTGTAAAATGGCTCAGGAACTAAGAAATAGTTATATTTGTGATTATGCTTGCGTTTTTCATAATATTGCATGGCCAGCATGATTTGTTTGGTAGATAGGTGCAGTGAACTATCACAGGTGGTTTATCGGAAGAAACCGTCTATGATAATACATCACAGACAGTTCTATTTATAGAACCATCTGTGATAATCCAATATCACAGATAGTTCTATTTATGGAACCATCTGTGATAATCTGCATATCACAGACGGTTCTATTTATGGAACCGTCTGTGATAGTTTTGCTATAAATATTCGCAGTTAGGTTTTGCAGATTCCTCACTCACGCACTCTCCACCACCCCTGCTCACTCGCGCGTGACGCCGCCGCTCCCTCCCGACACCAACTCTCTCGCGCGACGCCGCCGCTCTGAGAGACCATATGGTCGTGATCCCATGTTTGTGATGAGTAATTGACAAGTGGTTTGGATAGCTTGAGTTTGATGTGAGTGGTTCGAGCCGAGTTGTCGCGTGATGCGGTTTGGTTTCGGTCGGACCTGGTCAAACCTAGTCAATCGTGTTTAGGATGAGTATTCCTTTGATTCGACAGGTTTGGGCTTTATCATGCTAATTTTGATTACATGTATCGAGCGGTGCTATTTGATGTGTTTCTTGTCTGTGTTGGCTGCAGGACATCGAGGCGGAGTCGTGGCGAGACACGGTGGACCGGACTAAGCGCAGTGGCGTGGCGAGGTCGAGCGGTCGGGAGGTGTCGAAGGCGGCGAGGGCTCGAGGTGCCTGCGAGGCTTGCAAGGCAAGAAAGGAGGAAGCTTCCTGGAAGGTGTGCGAGGGGCGTTTCGGTAAAAATGCAAAGCTGCACTAAAGGAAACGGGTTTGGATAAAGCATCGAGTAGGTGGTGACCTAATGGGTAAAACATGTGCAAACCCATTAGTGGGAGGCTATAAAAGGAGAGGGAGAGGTTGTGCTGAAATTGAGAGAGTGGGTGTGAGAGTTTTATGTTTGTTTCTCTCCATGTATGCATGAGATATGAGTAGGCAGCAGTAGCTTTAGGTTTTCATTTGCGTGTGTTGATCCATGAGAGAAATGGTGTGATATGGTTGTAGAAACTGTCATTTTAATCATTCATGTCTCTGTCTCATTTGAGTTTGTTGTAGGGGTGGCCCCCACCTAAGCCCAGCAGGCCTGTTAAGAGAGTGTAAGGCCCAGAATGGGACATGTATAGTGACATAGGTACCCCTGAGGGAAATACTCATGTGTAGGGGTATAATTGTAAAGGCACTCCCCATGTGGATGTATATATGTAGGACATAGGCCATGGGAAAAGACCCGAAGCCATTCATTTACTCAACTCCCCACTACCATACTCTCTCTCTGTTTGGTCTGTAACCACAATAGTTGGCACCGTCCGTGGGGAGGACAAGAGCAAGCCTCCAGGTCAGAAGGAGGATGGCACCAAAGAAAGCTTCACCGGTGGCGGCGAAAAAGAAGAAGGCGGAGGCGGCGAAGTCTCGCGTCAGCACTAGGGCTTCGGCTTTAGCAGCCGCAGGTTCGAGCGATGGTGCAGGTACGACCAACCCCGCCATCGACGCGACGACCAACCCCGCCAACGACGCGACGACCACCCCCGCCATCGACGCGACGACCAACCCCGTCAGCGACACAACGCTGGACCCACCAAAGATCGCCCGACGACCAACCCCCGGCGGCGCAGCAGCGCACCGTTTTCCACCAGTATACAGAGGCGACGAATGGCCCCAGCGGCGACACGAACCTCGGCACCGGCTCCAGGGTCCTCCAGGACAACGCGGCGGGCAGCCCGGCAAGGCAGGCCGTGGTCACCGCCGCGCCGGTAGCACCGCCAAGCGTACCGACGGCCCCAGCCACGCCCGCGGTGGAGGCTGCCCTACTGGTGGCCCTCAACGCATTTCAGCGGGAGCTAACAGACCTCCGCGGAACCGTGCGAGATATGCAAGAGGCTCGGAGCCAACACGCCCCCCGGCGGTGGCATTCGAACCCGCTCCGGAGAGGGCGGATAGCCGCGATGCCCCTACGTCCAGTCGCGTCCCATTGCGGCGCGTAGACCCAGAGTCCCCGCTCTCCGCAGGCCTACGACAAGCGACATGGCCGAAGATTTCAAGTTCCCGGCGTCGCCGAGGCCTACAAAGGTGACTCCGACCCGCGAGTTCGCGTGCGTGTATGCGAGACCGCTATCGGCGTGGCGCGGAGACAACACCACGGCGAAAGGGCTCCTCTCGCGTTACAAGGGTGGCGCTGTCCTGGTTCTTCACCATCGAACCACAGTCCATCTACGCATGGGAACAGATCCGCGACCGACTCTACAACAACTTTCAGGGAAACTACGTCGAGCGTGTCGATGCGGACCAGCTCTTCGCGATCAAGCAAAACCCGAGGAAAGGCTCCGGGATTACTTAGCGCCGAAAGTGCGCTGCTGCCAGTCAAGGACATCAAGGAAACAACCGTCATTAACGCAGCAATCCAAGGCCTCCGACCGGGACCGATGGCCGAATACAACGCGCGCAAGCCCATTAAGACGGTCGCGAAACTCTTCGACAAGATGGAAGAGTACGCCAGAGCGGAGGAGGACGCGTGGAGGCAGCACGGTGAGGACTCCGACACCAACAAGGCGGAGGCCTCGGCAAAGAGCGAGGGCTCGCCGAAGCAGGGCTCTTCGAAGGGTAAGTGCAAGCAAGAGCAGCCGAAGGGCGCCCCCGAACGCAAGGACCCCCAACACAATGACCCGCCAGGCGATGGGCCCAAGTGCGACCAACGCAGCTCCAGGAAACCCCGTTATGTCTTTGACATCGAGGGTGGCTCAAGAGAACACCTCTGCAGTCGCGGAGGCGAGGGGCGCCGAGGCGAGGGCGGGGGCGTGGTCGGGTCGCGGCAGCGAACCCGTGAAAGTCGGCGACCGGCACCACGGTACGTGGTGTGAAATCCATGGCGAGGCAACCACGACATGCGTGCTTGCGCCACCATCGCAGCGCTCTGGAGAGCGTCGCCGGGATAAAAACCGGATACCGCGCGCGTGGTGGCCCACGTCCAACACCCGGGACCAAGGAATACAGGCCCGGAAGGCCTCCTGCGGTCGGGCACATGTGCAACAACCGGGAGGGCCTCCTGCGATTACAAGCCCGGAAGGAGCCAGCGCAGGATCATCAATGTCATTTTCGGCTCCTCGCTGGAGTTCACCTCGCGGCGGCGGAAGGCTTACGCAAGGAGGCTGCACCACGTCGCGGCATACCGGCGCGAGCTCCGCTAGAATGGGCACAACACGAGTCACATTCACGCCCCGCGGCGAGGGCGTGGAGTTTCCACCAAGACCCTTTGGTCGTCCGGGTCCTTGGCCGGATGCGGTCGAGCGCGCCTAGTCGATGGAGAAAGCTCGCGAACATCCCGTTCGCGCGACCTTCGACCAAATGGGGATCCCTCGGAGCCGATTGGGCCCTTCAGGCATCCCGCTGCAAGGATTTGGAGGGCAGCCCTTGCGCGCTTTGGGCCAAATATGCCTCCAAGTCTCCTTCGGCCAAAACGACAATGTGAGGAGCGAAGACGCCATCTTCGACGTGGTCGACATCGCATACCCCTACAACGCCATATTAGGGTGGCCGCTCTTGAATACCTTTGGGGCAGTCCCGCACCACGGCTTCCTGTGCATGAAGCTTCCCGGACCGCACGCTATCATCGTCGTCCATGGCGACCAGGACATGGCTCGGCGCATAGAGCTTGGCGCCAGAGGTCCATGCCACGCGGCTCGCCAAGGCACCTAAGCCGGGTATGCAAATGCCAAGCCCTCGGGCGCCCCCCGAGAGCGTCTCGTGTTCCTCGGGCACAAGGTTGCCCCGGCAGCAGCGACTTGTCAGCGGTCGCCCCGTCATAGCGGTTAATGGTCAGTATCCCCCTTTCTTTTTTGTAATCGCTCACCCGCGCAAACGGGAATTTAATAAAGTGCATCGTTCATGCAAATTCTCTCGTTTACATACCAAAAGCACACGAAGGATCACCTTCGTGTGCACTATGCATGAGCATGAATAAAAACGCATGGGGGGACGCCTCCGCGCGCAGTCTACGGACTCTAAATAAGATGTAGCATCGAGGTCCGCCTCCGCACGCACTCTACGGAGTATAAATAAGGCGTGGCGTCGAGTTCAGGTCGCGACGCAATTTCACCGCCCGCAAGCAGCGGAGGCTCGCCTCGCGCGCGATCTCTGGACTCTAAATAAGGCGTAGCGTTGAGGTCGCCTCGCATGCACTCTACGGAGTATAAATAAGATGTAGCGTCGAGGTTCACCTCCGCACGCAATTTCATCGCCCGCAACGAGCGGAGGCGAGCCTCCGCGCGCAGTTTACGGACTCTAAATAAGACGTAGCATCGAGGTCCGCCTCCGCACGCACTCTACAGAGTATAAATAAGACGTAGCGTCGAGGTTCGCCTCCGCACACAATTTCACCGCCCACAATGCGCGGAGGCTCGCCTCCGCGCGCGATCTGGACTCTAAATAAGGCGTTGCGTCGAGATCCGCCTCGCCACGCACTCTCACGGAGTATAAATAAGGCGAAGCGTCGAGGTTCGCCTCGCACGCAACTTCACCGCCGCAACACGCGGAGGCTCGCCTCGCGCGCGATCTCACGGACTCTAAATGATACGTAGCGTCGAGGTCCGCCTCGCACGCACTCTACGGAGTATAAATAAGATGTAGCGTCGAGGTTCGCCAGACGCAACTTCACCGCCCGCAGCGCGGGCGAGCCGCGCGCGATCTGAGTATAAACAAGACGCGAACCCCACGCACACATGGCGTTGCCCGATGCGTACTCTTGAGTATAAATAGGGCGTGGATGTCGATCCCACGCACTCCCGGAGTATAAAAAGGCTCGGTGTTATCCTGCGCACTCTACGGAGTATAAACAAGACGCGAACCCGCACGCGCATGGCGTTGCCAGTCGTACTCTTGAGTATAAATAGGGCGTGGATGTCGATCCCACGCACTCTCGAGCATAAAAAGATGCGGATGCTATCGCGCACTCTACGGAGTATAAACAAGACGTGGATGTTAGCCCCACGTGCTTAGGCAGCTTACCACAGTTAATTCTACGAGGTTCAAAAGGCACCACGGGGCTCACTCCCACGCGCCGCCGCGAAGTGCCAAGCGGCGTGCGAGGCTAGCTCGCAGCAGCGCACCGCGGCGAGAAACACGAGGCTGTTGCATAATCTTGCGAAGGCGCTCGCGCGCGTCGCCTCGACCAAGGTGCCAGCTCGGCTGCCGCCGAAGGGTAGGGGATGGGCGCTTGCGCGTCTGCCCGACTAGGCACCAGCTCGCGGCCACCCGCCGAAGGGTAGGGGCGGAGCGCTCGCGCGTCTGCCGACTGGCGCCGGCTCCGCTGCGCCGCCAAGGGTAGGGGCGGAGCACTCGCGCGTCTACTTTGACTGGCGCCCGGCTCGCGCCACCACCGCGGTAGGGGCGGGCGCTCGCGCGTCTGCCGACTGGCGCGGCTCTGCTGCCACCACGGCGTAAGGGGCGGGCGCTTGCCGTCTACGCCGGCTGGCGTCGGCTCGCGCCACCACCGAAGGTAGGGATGGAGCACTTGCGCGTCTATTTCGACTAGGCGCCGGCTCGCGCCCGCCGAAGGGATATTGAACGGAGCGTGTGTGCGGTTATTGCAACTACGCGTCTACCTCGACCCCGCTGCCCTCGCAAGGCACAAATCGTCGCATACGGGCGAGCGTAGTAACCCTCCGAGTTTACCATGGGGCGATGTAGCGGAGAGGCGAGATGCGCCGCAAGATCTAATCAAGACCGTTCTTTGCATTCGCTAAGGACGCCTACAAAGGCGCACAAACACCTCCGGCGCACCATGCCGCTACTCGGCAGGCTCATCCTTAACATGCGTCCATGCCGAGGCTCCACTCAAAGACGCCCGACCTGCCCAGAAGTCCAACGCTTCCTCGGCCCTTTGCCAGCGCCGAAGACGCCGTCGGGTTGCAAGGTCGGAGATTAGCAGCCGGCCCCGGCTGTGCAGCTGCTCGGGACAAGGGGGCAGGAATTAGAACAGCGGGGAAACAACTTCGTACTTTACCAAGAATAAAAAAAGAGAGACAACCCGGGCTTCGCTTACAACGCACACCAACACGCGACACCCTCCTGTCACACCTGTAGGTTCGCGGTGTCCTCCGGGGCCACAGCGCCATCCTCATCACGCCGGGGGACCTCGTCCAAAAACCGGCCAAGGTTCCCCTCACCGTGCAAGTTGTTCCGCAGCTCGACCATGGCTGCGGCCTCGCCGCAGTACTCCCATATCCGCTCATGGAAGAACTTCACGGCGCGGCGTCTGGCGCGCCTGGCCGCCGGACATTACCCGCCTCGTGGCATCTCAGTGAGGATCGACTAGCCCCGCGATGTGTTCACAACCGCGGTGTCGCAGGAGCGCTCATGTCAGACACGACGCCACGTAGGCACAGTGATTGCCGAAGATCACCGCGGCGCCGCATGCAACGTTGGCCGCATCTCCAATCCACCGGAGTGTCCACGACAGGTCCTCGGGCCCGAAGGACCGCTCCGGCACTTCGGCGACAAGCCCCTTAAGGGTACCTTCCAGGGCCAGCATGGCGTCCCAGGCCGCTACCGAAGCATCGCCCAAGGCAGCGAGAGAGGCAGCAAGTTCGCTGTTTTTTCATCTAGAGCTGCGATTTGTTGCAGAAGGCCGCCCTGCTCCGCAGCAGCTTCTTGCCGCACCGCTTCCGCGGCCGACACTCGCACCGCGGCAACGAGCCCCTCGGTGCGCGTCTTCATCTCCGCGCACTCCAACTCCAGGCGGCGTATACGAGCATCACGGGCGGGCGCCCTCGGCGGCTCCTGCGGCTCCTCTTGGCGGCTGCGGCCTACTGCGCGGCGCGCTCCACCGCGGCGTAAGCACCTCGCGGGCACAGGCCAACACGAGTGTACGCACGGCGAGAGCTAGCAAGCACTAAGCGGCGGCGGTGGTCTAAAACGGATGCTTACCCTCACTCGACACTTCCAATGCATCACCAAGGCGCCCGACCCGTGGGTGCACGCGCTGTTGGCGTCTTTGGCGGCGCGTCCTCGCAATCCCACGCCATCTTTGTCGCCAGCACCAGGACCCCCGCGCTCTAGGAACGGCTCCTCCTCCAGGATAAGTGCCGCTGCAAAAAGGAAGTACGCATTTGTCAGGGGGCGTGCAAAAAACTGTCGAAGGAGTGCCGTCATAACCTACCTTCGGTGGCAGAGCGGGGACTTCGCGGAGACGTCTCCCTAGCCGCGGGCGGCACCGCTTCCACTTCGGCCCCAACGGACGGCGTTGTCTCGCAAGCCCTGGGGACCTCCGGGTCGGGACCTAGCACCAACCGATCCTGCGCCACGGTCACGGTGGTCCGAGGGTCCGGGAGGGCGCGGTGTGGAGGAACCTCGGTGCCCGAAGCGGAATCCCACAAGCTCCCAACACCAGTCGCCACAACAAATCCTCGCGATGTCCGCGGAAGGGGGGACTGCAGACGCGGCCGCTTCGCTTGAGGGGAAGGTACCACCTCGGTACCTGCCACGGAGGGAGCCCCTGCGGCAACACTCGCCGAAGGGGTCTCCCCAGCCACAACGACAGCGGTCGGAGGCTTCGCCCCCACGACCTCTGCGGGGGACACTTCAGCCTCGGTCGCCGCTATTAGCAAAGGCTGCGCTCCACATACTCCCGTGGAGGGCAGCCCCGCCACAGCCATGGCTGGAGACAAGGACTCCGCACCGGTGCCGCCAGCCAGCACCACCGGCCCGGCGACAGTTGCGGGCAGCAAGACCTCCACGGTGCGCCCTCTGCCGTCGGCACTTTCGCCCTCGGTACCCGCGCCCTCCAAGTCTGAGTCGGCATACTTCGCCGAACCCGACTCCGGGCTCGCCGTGCCAACGGGAACAGCGACAGCCGCCGTACTGGGCTTGGTTGCAGTGCTCCAGGCCCTCTTGCGAGATGATGCCTTCATCTTCATGGCACCGTCATCCTCATGTTGCTGGTTCGGAGGGACGCGATCCGACACAGGAAGCCCTAAGGCCTCACACACGCGATTGATCCGCCCCAATCCGGCCTCCGCAGTCGCAGCTGCATGTTGCCCGTGCTCCCTACCGGTGTATGGCCCAAGGAACACGCGCGAGGCGCGCTCCGCGTCCTCAAGGCGAGTCCCTGTGCCAGATAGCACATTTACACAATGCAATACGTACGAACGAAGAGGAAGACATGGTCGAGGCTTACGAAGACCAGTCGGCACGGGCAGCGAGCAAATGGACGGGCGAACGTTATCATCCCAACGTTCACCGGTCGTGAAGCGCCAACCGTGGGAAAGCGGCGTCGCACCAAGCATCATGTACTCCTCGGTGAGGTCGCGCATATTGAAGCGGGCGGCGACCCCCACAAGTCTTCGAGCCCTCAGCCTATCTTCCTGGTCAAGCGTTAAGCCGGGTGAGGTCTTGAATGTAATCGGCCCGCCTGCGCACTCAAGGCCGCTGCCACTCGCCACACGATGGTAGAACCACCGCCTCGCCCAGTTGGCCTCCCACTTCCCTCGGGTCACGTTCGCAGGGAAGAGCTTCCCACATGACGTCCGCAGGATGAAGTTGACGCTGCCAAATTTTGACAGCATACCGTCCTTCCGCTCGCCGGTTGGCACGGGCTTCATGCGAATCTGCGACGAGGGGAGGCTGGGCCATGACCCTCGGCGCAGGGCCTAGCTGTACACGGCAAGGCGAGCCACCGCGTTGAGTCGATTGTGATAACTCAGCTTGAAGGTCCGGCCACGGCCCCAACAATTGCTGCGGACGGAATGCGGTCGGCAAGCACGCGGCGAAGACAATCGCCTCCGACTCCTTAGGCGCGGCTCTGTCTCATCATCGGCGCAACCGCACGCGCTTAGCGGTCAAGAGCCTCCTCTCGCAGCGGTGACCGGATCGTGTTCTCGTCGCGGCGTCGCGGCCCAACTCGCGAATCACGGACCACGACTCTTCTTCGCGCCCACCACTTATGCGCGCGCCGGTCGCGCTCTTCAACGCGTATTTCACCTCGGCGGTGAGGCGCCGGCGGATGGCGTAGCCGCCACCCAGTACGCTCGTCGCAAGTCGCCATCAGCATCCACGAGGAACTCGGCGGCGAAAAGGAGCGCAGGAACAAGGCGAGCGAATGCGGGGGGCGGCGTGAACAACCAGAAAGTGTGAGGAGGCGCAGGCGCAACGCCACGGGGGGTACTTAAAAGCCCCCCGCCTCCCACCGTGGGCCAGCGCAAACGGCGAGCGACAACCGCTCACCTCCCCATGTGCGAAGCCGAAGCGTCGCGGCGGTACACGCAGCCAGCATGCAACCGTGGTCGTACAGAATCCTACCACCACACGACGCCTCACTAGCGTCCCACCGCGTGTTGGTCAGCGCAATGAATAAATGCGGGTCGCACGACCCGACATAGCCTTCGGCGCGCGCCGACGCGGCTCTTCGAACCCTAAATCGCAACAGCCCAAACGGGGTCACCGACCCCCCGACCCTGGCCACACCTGTCCGAAGGGACAACCGCAAATCTGCATGCCATGGGCAACCGAAAATCGGCAAGGCGCAATGCTGCAGCGGGCGCGCGTTGGAAGGCGAGCGACCAGCGCGGCGCCGCGCTATGGCGCCGCGCCATGTGCCCGCCCTGCGGGAAGGGGCTTGACCGTGACGGCGACGACACGCCCGGTCGGGGCCCGCGTGTGCATCTCGAAGGGGCGAGTGCGTCGCGGATCTGATACCGCACCGTGTGTGGCAGCCTGTGGTCGGCGTGATTCCGAGCCATTAAGGCGCACTACCGCGGTCGCGCTTACCCGGAGTCGCGCCACCGCCGAAGGTAGGGGCGGGCGCTCGCGCGTCGCCCGACTAGGCGCGGCTCGCTGCGCCACTTGGAGGTAGGGGCGGAGCGCTCACGCATCGCCGACTGGCGCCCGGCTCGTTGCCCCGCCCGAAGGGTAGGGGCGGAGGCGATCGCGCTCTGCTGACTAGGCCCGGCTCGTGCCGCCCGCCGAAGGTAGAGAGCGGGCGCTCGCGCGTCTCTTTGACTAGGCGCGGCTCCGCGCCACCACTTGGAAGGGTAGGGCGGGCGCGCGCGTCTGCCGACTGGCGCCCGGCTCGCTGCCGCCACATCGAAGGTAGGGGCAGGCGCCGCGCGTCTGCCGACCAGGCGCGGCTCCGTTGCCACCACTTGAAGGTAGGGGCGGGCGTCGCGCTTCTTTACGCCGACCAGGCGCCGGCTCGCTGCCGCACGCCGAAGGTAGGGGCCGGGCGCTCGCGCATCTCGCCGACTAGGCGGTAGGGGCGGGCGCTCGCGTGTCTACACCGACTGGCGCCAGCTCGCTGCCACCGCCGAAGGTAGGGAATAGGCGCCGCGCGTCTCGCTGACTAGGTGCCAGCTCGCTCCCACCGCCGAAGATTAGGGGACGGGCGCCCGGCGCTACCCCCACGCAAAGCAGCACCGGACCACCCGCAATACTTTGCTCTCGCGGCTACTATCCTCCAGGGCAGGAGACCAGCGGTTTCGGAACACCACCCCACTACCCGCCTCGTAAGCACCGCCTCGGCGGGACAGCACGTCCGACGGCATTCCTCGCACATCGCACCGGCTCAGGTTATGTCACGCCAAATTTGGCTTGTTCTCATAAATAGACCACCTTCAGTCCGTCAATATTCTCTCGAAAGACGGGCTTGATCACAAGCCCCGACTGAAGGTGAGCCTGTCTAAGAGAACAGGGCAAACCTTGCTGTTATATGCAGAAATGCGGCGCGCGCACAGCAGGTGCAAGCGGTTGCCGTTAACAGACGCTAACCAAGCTCCCGAGCAAAATAGGCCTCCATCAGTACATCAACACTCCCCGAGCCACGTGGTGCCGCCATGGAATGTGGATGCACTGAAGAGGCCCATTTTAGGGGAGCAGCACCTATCCGAGCACACAATGCAGGTGCAATGTTACACCAGCAAGCTATATATACCCCATCGGTGGGAGAGCCAAATGGCAGAAGTCCAACCGTCAGAAGTCCAACCGACGATAGTCCAACTGGCAGGAGTCAAACCGGCAGGGGAGCGTTGCAGCATCGTACTGCTCCAAGATCCGCGCCGGGATAAGGAACGCCGCCACGTGGTATCACCGGGCCCCCCTCAAGTCTCGCGCCGTGTCAACCAAGCCCCGCTGGGTAGACCGGCGGTCGCTTGTCATCAAGGGCCCTTGACGCCATAGACGCGTGCGCGCGCGCCGACTTACGACCCGCTCCGCCTCCTACATCGACACATTTGACTCCGCCAACATCTCCACTCCGGATGACAGACACGACCACGCCACGACAGGACTCTGTGGGTGACGAAGTCTTCAACAAGCCGCCCGGCGCCATACCTTCGCAATAAGGCAAACACTACACTTCGAACGTTGAAAAAGCTCACAGGCCGCGAGGACGGAGGGGGCCAAAGGGCTTGGCAACATGGCTTTGGCCGTGAAGCCCTTCACCATGAGAGGCTCTGTTGTGGGGTGGCCCCACCTAAGCCCAGCAGGCCTGTTAAGAGAGTGTAAGGCCCAGAATGGGACATGTATAGTGACATAGGTACCCCTGAGGGAAATACTCATGTGTAGGGGTATAATTGTAAAGGCACTCCCTATGTGGATGTATATATGTAGGACATAGGCCATGGGAAAAGACCCGAAGCCATTCATTTACTCAACTCCCCACTACCATACTCTTTCTCTATTTGGTTTGTAACCACAACAGAGTTCTTTTGAGTTTGAGCTGCTATGATTATTTGTTTTCTCTTGTGATCCTCCTCTGTTTTGTGATTGCCTATATTCCCTGTGTTTTCTTTTTGTGCTTAAGTCCTTGCTACCCTCTGCTTATTTCTTGCTTCATTTTGTTCAGCCATGAGGTGATAAGCAGCAAATTATCTCTTGTCTTTAAAATTGGGAGTTGTTCTCCAAGGTATTTTGGCTAGCAAAGTTATGAGAACAATCCTTTAGCTGCAGCCTCTACACTAGTTCTTTGCTGTTTTCGGTTTTGCTTTGGCCAGAGAAGAGACGTGTGAAGCATTTGCTTTTCTTCCTTGCTGCAGTTTTGTTGCAGACCAAAATCAAATTTCGGTTTGTCTCTTGCTGCATATATCGGACAGCAAACAAAATCTTTTGGCTGGCTGCAGAGTTGGTTCAATTCCTTGTTACTTTCTTCCTTTTTGTTTGCCTTTCTCTTGATTTTTGCTGTCCATTCCTTTTGCTTTTCAGCCTTGCAGCCATGGTTCAATAGCAGCAAATACTTCAGTTTTTGGAGTGCATGCAGCTGCAATCTGCACGTTACTTTGAGCAGCATGTATTCACTGTTTTTCATTGTTTTCTGCACATTACTTTCAGTCTATCCGAGTGCAGATTTCAGCCAAGGGATATTTCAGTTTTGTGCTGATTTTTAGTTGTTGGACAGCAGTATTTTTTTATTGAGTAATTGCAGCTTTTGGTCTATTTTGTTTTGAGCAAGTTTTCTCCTATGTTTCTCTGGTTGGCTCAGTTTTGATTCTTCCTTTATAGTCTGCATGTTTTCTATTTTGCCTTCCTTTGCTTCCAGTTTGGCCTTGCCTCAAGTGTGAGAATATCTTCGGTCAAACGGCAAATCGTTTTTGGTTTCCAGTGAACAAATTTATCCTTACTTCATAGCTTTTTATAGCTATCAGAGGAGAGATCCTTGTGGATATTTTTGAGGGGCGATTTTAAAAGAACAACATTCACCCCCCTCTGTTGCCGATTTCGATCCAACACGCTCCTTCCCGACGCCGGCTCTCCCTCCCGACGCCACGCCGCTCCCTCCCGACGCCGGCTCTCCCTCCCAATGCCGGCATTCCCTCCCGACGCCGCTGCTCCCTCCCGACACCGCTCCTTCCCGACGCCGCCGCTCCCTTCCCGGCACCGTTCACCTCTGTCTCAATTAGTTTGCCCATTTGTTTTGTTATCTTCAATAGATTTGCAAAATTGTTTTATGACCTTTAGTACTTTATGCTATATGCTTCACATGTTAGCTACAAGATCTAATACTAAAAATGAATATTCAAGCCTGAGCTCTTAATTTTTACTATTACTGTCATTTGTCTATCTTGTGGTCTGTCTGAATATATTGCTAAATTGTTTTATGACCTTTATTAGTATTTTATAATATATGCTTCAAATGTTAGCTACAAGATCTAATGCTAAAATTGAATATTCATTTTTACTATTACTGTCATTTGTCAATCTTGTGGTCTATCTCAATAGTTGGCTAAATTGTTACCTATAATATCTATTTGGAATGGCATGTTACTGTTCCAAAGGGACCTTGTAGTAATAATATATGCCACATAGACATTCAAAGGGCATGAAGTAAGTGGCACACTCCAGTGTATCCGGTTTAATGAACTTGATACACTGGTTTGTGCCATTTGCTTCATATAACTTTGTTTAGGCCCATATATAGCTCACTGCAGTTAATTGTTTCTTAGAAGAGAGATGGCGTCCACACAGTCGTCATCCTCTTACCTTGTAGCAATAATATATGCCACATAGCCTTCAAAGGGCATGAAGTAAGTGACACACTCCAATGTATCCGGTTCAATGATTGAACCGGCTACAATGGTGTGTGTCATTTGCTTCATAGAAGTTTGTTTTATGACCTTTAGAACTTCATGATATATGCTGCACTTGTTAGCTATAAAATATATTTGGAATAGCATGTTACTGTTCCAAAGGGACCTTGTAGCAATAATATATGCCACATATAACTTCAAAGGGCATGAAGGCCCATAGCTCACTTGTAGTTATATTTTCTTAGAAGAGAGATGGCGTACATAGAGTCATTGTCGACGTCATCTGGGTCTCACGCTCCCAAGATTGGAATAACTAAGCGTAGCCGAGGAGTATCGAAAAGGCCAAAGGGCCGAATGACCATCACGATGGTCTCTCCGGATGGGGTCCCTCTGCAACCAAAGAAAGTAGCAGCATCATTTTGGACTACCTGCGGGATAATTGGAAGGCAACAGGTCCCCATCACCATAGAAAGTTGGAAAGATTTGGCAAAGGATCACAAAAATCAGCTATAGGAGGAAATTACAAATTCATTCGAGATCTCAGCAGAAGTACAGGGACTCGTGCAACGGCATGCCCTCCACTCAATGGGAAAAGCATGGAAGAATTTTAAGAGCACTCTTGTAACGCAGTATGTGGCCAAGGATCTCACGCCCTTCACAAGGTATTATTTCGTGTCGCCGGAAATATGGGAGGCCTTTGTGCAAATGAAGACAATGACCAAATTTGAACAACAAAGTGCGGCGCACAAGGCTCTCCAGTCACAAAACACTCACCCTCATAGACTCGGCACCGCTGGGTACACAGGTAAAATCCTACAGTGGAGGATGCAAGATGAGGTCGCAATCCGATCGGAGGCCTCCCCGCCATTTGCCGGGATCGCAAACGAGCGCGCTCAAAACTGGTTAAGAGCGAGGTCATCAACCACATCTTCGGGTGTCCCTTTCAAAAACCCCGCAGATGAGAAAGTGTCCCAACGCCAGGTAAGATATGTTAAACTACATAGTTGTTAACACCTCTTGAACTTCATGGGTTCGAAAATAACATGATTAATTGCCTCTTGCAGCAATCATTGACTACCGAATCTTCTCGTGGCTCCTTTCAAGAATACAGGGAGAGAGATTTACTATCACAGGCCTTGGGAAACAAGGAGCACCCAGGTCACACATGAGTCTTGGGGGTTTACGTATCTTGGAGGCACGGATTTCCAGATTACTCCAAGGCATATAGGAGTAGGAAGAGATCCAAGGCGTCCGCAACAAACAAATAAAACAGGAGCTTCGTGCTCAACTTGAGGAACAACTATCTGCCTCACTTCAAGAGCAAACTGCCTCACTTCGAGGAGAGATAGATTCATTGAGGAAAGAACTGAGACAAGTTCGCAACCAATCGCAACCCACCCCTACTACTGCGGTACCCAGTCCCCCTCAATGTCGTAGTAGCTGCGTGTCCACACCAATTACTGAACATAGCGATGCCCACTTACCTATCGACGACATCCAAGTAAAGTACCTCTTTAGAATGCTACATAGATCTCTCTGGTGGACGCTTTAACTCATCTTGTGTCGTTATGTAGGAGCCCATGCCTTGCATCCTCAGAGTCAGGCTTGTTGGCTCTATTCCCATTGATGCTGAGCAGGGGATGGCGTATCCATTGCTGTCAGGGATGCTGGTTCATGGTGTACAAGTAGAGACCGGTTTCATACAGGTTCAGGTGGATATGATTAATGTTCTTTTTAAGACCGTCCCTCTTGAGAAGCCCCCAAACGAAGAGATTAATACATTAGGGGATGACATCCACACATTCATTCAGTGGCCCAAGAGGGACATCGCCCTCGACTTGTCCGTGCCACGATCTCCACATCCAGTGGCCCAAAAGGGACATTGTAACATCCCATTTTCAAAATCCTATGTTAATGAAAAATTTCAAATTTGTGTTCTATAGTTCAAAGAATTTTATTTTCCAATTTAGTAACCTTTGTGCTTTTCAAAGAAAGAAATAAGAAGTGCAAAATTGTTTTAAAATAAATACCTTGCTTTATCCCCAAAGGAGAATTCAAAGTCACCTTTCAAAATCTAGAATTTAAAGTCATCTTTCAAAATCAAAAAATTTCAAAAAAGAAAATTTTGCTTTATCTTTTAAAGAGGAAAGGGAAGAAAAAATAATAATAAATAAAGTGAAATCCCAGCCATTAATTCACTTGGCACCATTCCCCTTCTTCTTCCTCCATCTAACCCGCAGCGCCTCCCTCTCTTTCTTCTATCACCGCCGCTCGTCGTCTTCTTCTCACCCACCCACGTCGGCGAGTTAATGCGACGACGATAACCCTCGTCTTCAGCACCGGCGTCCCTCGCCTTCAGCGCCCGGCAATGGCAGGCCTCAGGCTCGTCTCCTCGCCCTCGACTTCAGCGCCACCGTGGACTGGCCTCTGCTCACCGTCGATTCATCGTTTGTCGCTGCCCGGCCAAGGAGCAGCAGCTGCCGCATTGTCACGTCCCCGGTCATCTCCTGCACGTCCTCCGCTCGCATTGACCCCCGCCCTGCCCGTACGCCACTTGTCGCCTTCTCCCCTCGCTGCGCTGCCGTAGTACTCCCTACCACCCCGTGCAAGTCACATCACCCGCCATGTTTTCTGCTCCACCTCGCGACCGCCGGACAGAGCGAAGCCCCTCGCCTTCAATTGTGCCCGACAAACCACCGGTTGCAGCGCTGGGTGTGGATGCACGGGCGCGCCACCATGCGCCGATGCCATGCCGCCATGTTCCCTCGGCATCTCTTCCCTCTCCCCCGACCTCTATAAATTTGGCACCGAGTCCTGCCTCACACCCCATTCCAGCTCAACCAAAGTTTCCCTATCACCACCCCTTTGCCGAGAGTGTTTCTCCGGCAATCCCCGCCGCCGACGCCACCTAGTCGACGCCAAGGCCTTTTTAGCTTCTCCTCGAGCTAGTGCTTGCTCCCTCTCCCCTCTCCCTCAACTAATTGGCCTCTCTTCCCCTGCAGGCCGCCGGCAAAGCTTCTTCTTCACCGACTCTGACGCCGAACCCCCCTTGGAGAACCACCACACCCCAAGCCGATTCCTTGCTTCCGGAGCACCGCCTGGACCCCGCGAGCACAGTCCCCACTTCGTCGACCTCTACCTCCCTCTCTGGCGAGCCAGCATCGTTGACTTCCTCGCCGTCAAGCTCTTCCCCGCCGCCAGCCCGCTCGGCTCCACGCCGGCCACCGCTCGAGCCCTAGGTAGGCTCAAGAACACCCATGAATGCTCCCGCGGTGAGCAATTGAACTCCAATTGCCCGAGCCGCTGGCGCCCCTGTTCCCCTATTTTGGTCACCGCCGTGTTCGTCGTCGGTCGCTGCCAGGCCAAACCCGGCTGCCCCAACTCTCCCCGAGGTGCGCACGAGGCCGTGCAGCCCGTTTCGACTGACGCCGTCGCACCGCCGTGACCCACCTCACCGCCGGTCAGCTCCGCCATCTCGTGGCCTGGACGAACCGGAGAAGAGGCATTAACTGAGCTAATCAATTACTGTCCTAAGCCGGCCGTTAAACGGTTAATAACACCGCTAATGCTGGCCCACCTGTCTGCTGCGGTACAGCAGTAATTACCCAAGCGCCATTTAATCCTTCTCGGGCCCCACCTGCCAGCGACACACACTCTCTCTCTCCCTTTTTATTTTCTGGATTTTCCTGGAAATGAAACTTTGGAAGGCTATTTCTCCCTAACCCTAACTCCAAATTTAATGAAACTTGTTTCTAAATTTTTCTAAAATCAAGATCTACCTAATGATTCTGGTTTGGTACAGTTTAGAGTTCATTTGAGTTTTTGTTTTATTTTATTTAGTATTTATTTGCTTTCGCTCGTTTGTGTTGTTTTTCCGATGCGTTCTTCCGAGTAGAGTTCGAAGACATGAACGAGCCCCCGATTGAAGCAGCACAAGACCCCCCAAGCTCTTGATCTAAGCAAGTCAACACTTTGATCATTTTGTGCCTATATTTCATGCAAAACTATGTCCGTTTAACCTATCAAAATTGCATGCTTTACTTTATATATGCAAAAGTATGTCACTTTTAAGGTAGCTAACTTCCATGTGTCTATCCAGCAATATGATACCCCATCTGTAACACTTGAATCACCTAACCATTGTCACCCTAGATGTTATTGATAACCATACTAGCTATAGGTCTTATTACTGCCATGCTAAACTTGTCAAGTCCAAGGCACTAGTGGCCCTGATCATCACTCTTAAATTATGAAAACTAGTTTTGGGATAGTCACAGGACGTACGTGGCTGAACGTTTATGATAACTTATGTTATGTTTCTCAAAACCCTAAAAATTTGCTATACCTGTTTGGGCGGACTGTAAGAGTGGTGGGTGTGGATGTAACACAATGTTGTGGTTAGTGAAATGAACCGCCTAGACAAATTAAGGACTTAATCCTGTGTGGACCCCTCCGTGTACAACAGTGCAACCACAAGCTGGCATAATGTAGGCTTGGCTGAGTAATTTACTAAACTCTCTAGTCATCTCACGGAGAACGTGTGTAGGTGGGTAATAAAAGCCCCACATGGAACGGGACACCGGATGTAGGTGACGTTGCCTAGGATAGCGTATGTGGAGAGTGGAGTCCGACTGTGCTAACCTATGGTGGACATCCCGCCAATCTATGGAAGCAACCCCATAGGAGTGATATGCCAGAGGGCGAGGTATTGTAAAGGCCTTGTGGTGGTCTCTCGATCTGCATGACCAAGGAATCATGTGGGACCATCGGGATGATTATCTCTTATGGGTAAAGATGTACAGTCTCTGCAGAGTATACAACTATTCGAATAGCCGTGCCCATGGTCAAGGGCGGACATGGAAATCTTCCTCGAGTTAGTTCTATTTTAAAACTTTTGAGGGTGGGGATGAAAACTGTCAGGCAGATGTAAACCTGACTTGGTGAGTTTTTTTCCTGGAGGGATATACTCCAGTGTTGGTATTAGGGTGGAAGTAACCTGCTAATCAAAAGTAAGCATTGGTGGATGGAACCATGAAATCGGTGGATGGAACCTACACCGCTATAAATATTGCACAATTTCAAACACCTAAGCATATGTTTTTTTGTGAAATGCTAGGTCGTAGGGACTTTTAACTATAAATATTCCAAAGGTCGCTTTAAGCAAATAAAAGAACCCGAGTCATCCTTGTTAAACCTTGCATCAGTAAATATATGCATTCTGTGTGTTGATTCGCGGGGCACAGTTGTTGGTGCTCACCCTCGCTTTGAGGACCTACCCCTAGGTACCTTACTGTTTGCTCCAGGCAGCGGTAAGGTTTGGAAAAAAAAGGAGGCGAGGTGTATTCATGGTGTAGGAACGGTTGGAGGATTAGCTTCATTCTAAACGGATTTAGATTTTTGGCTTTTAAATTTTGGTTTTTTATTTTTAACTTTTTTGGCTTTTCTAGTTTTTTCTCTTTATTCTTTTGTATTATCTAAAAAGGTATAGTATTGTTTTTTGTTGTTTTTATTTTTTTTCTTAGTTTTTTTCTTTTTTTATATTCATGGTAGATTGGTAGATTGCCTGATCAAGCATGCATGCATGTAACGTCCGTGCACGTGTTTGCACCGGCAATGGCGGGTCTGGAAAGGCGCCCCTCACGTGCACGCGTGTATGGCAGGTGAGTAGGGGTGGAAACGGATCAGATGCGGTCAAATAGTCTCAAATACGAATACGAATCCATATTTTTAAAACAAATACGAATACGAATATACTTAAATACGGATACGAATATTCTCGAATACGAATACGGATATTTTTGAATACGGATTTTCTCGGATACGAATATCGGATAAAACGGATTCCTAGCGATTTTGCCAATTTTTCACCGATTTTTGACCGGTTATCGATTTAAACCACCTAAATTCAAATTTTGAATCATAAAATTTGTACGGATTTTTCATGGGTTCTAGAAACGGATCGAATAGTCTCAAATACGAATACGAATACAAATATTCTCGAATACGAATGCAAATACGAATACTCTCATATACAGATACAAATATTCTCGAATATGAATATAAATATTTTCGAATACGAATTTTACTTGTCACATTCGTATTTTTTAGATACGAATATCGGATAAAATGAATTATTCGTTACCGTTTTCCACCCTACAGGTGAGGACTGCAGTGAGGCGAGAGAGAATGGGATCTGAAGCTTCGATTGGGGAGTACTGGGGATCTTCCCCCGCTCCCTGGAATCTCGGCCGGCGAGCTCGCTCGCTCGGTCACTTTTGTGTATTCGTGTGTACTACGTACGTTCGTGTGCCTGCTGTGCCAGCTAGCTAGTAGGTGGTGTCCGTGCGTAGGTCATTTGAGGAGAAGGTTCCTAGATATAACTAATCTCTGGTCTTAGTCTGCAAAAGGTACTAGTTAATTAAGCTCTAATTCCGTTGCAGGCGCGTTACGTGTCTGTGTGACGTCGAACGCAAAGGGCAGTAGGTACTGTTGAGGAACCGACGCTGGAGACCAGTCCGAGCGATTCCTCTGCTTAGAACAAGAACGAATCAATCACAGAATCACAGAATAATAGATTGAACACAGAGAGGTAGAGAGAACTCCTGGTCTTTCTTTATTGCTTTAGATTGCATCGGGTGTACATAATGAGGGGGGTCTAGGTCCCTATTTATAGTCTACGGTGGGGTGCCCAATTAGATCAGGACTTTGGATAGAGTCCAGGTTTCCTAACACTCCCCCTTGGGCACTCACCCAACATGCTCATGCCTCGTCAAAACTCCATAAAAACCCAGTGGAAAAAATTTGGAGAAACAGTACATGATACATGTGATGCTGCGATGCACGAATTGCCTCATTAAAAACCTTGGTCGAGAAACTTCATGAAAAACTCGTCAAGGGAAAAAGAGTACAATTCACCCAAATTCATTTGGTCTGCAAGACTTTATTTTTGGGTACTTAATCTTCATGATCAAGATTTACTAGCGGCCTTGTGAGAATTCTCCCCCTGAATTCTGCACTTCTCTAAGTCTCATCTTTCCAATTCCACGCACGCACCTTTCAAAGCTAGATGCGGGGAGTGACTTAGTGAATAAATCTGCGAGATTTTCACATGACTTAGTATGCAGTGTTTTAATCTCGTCCATCTTTTGCAATTCATGTGCATAGAAGAACTTGGGGTTGATATGCTTACATAGCCCGTCTGCACTAGTGCAACGCAAGCTGCATTATCTTCATGGATAATTGTGGGGGTTTTCACAATGTTCATTCCACATGACTGCCGGATGTGGTGATTCGTTCAGCGGAACCAAGCGCACTCTCGTGCGGCTTCATGCAGTGCTATAATTTACGAGTGGTTCGTCAAGTAGCTACCGGGCTTTGCTTAGACGATTTCCATGAAGTGCGGTTCCACCACACGAAATACATAGCTTTGTTTGTGACTTAGCGGTATGCGGGTCTGACAGGTACCCAGCATCTGCATAGCCAATCAAGTTCAAATCTTGATTCTTTCTGTAGAACAATCCGAGGTCCTTACTACCTTGGAGGTATCGGAAAATATCCTTTATGCCCTGCCAATGCCTTTTGGTGGGCTCTGCACTGTACCTTGCTAAGAGGTTCACGGCAAATGCAATGTCCGGTCTAGTGCAGTTTGCTAAGTACATGAGTGCTCCCACTGCACTCAAGTATGGGAATTCCAGTCCCAGGACTTCCTCCCCCTCTTCCCTTGGTCGGAAAGGATCTTTTTCTTGCTGTAAAGACCTACCGATCATCGGTACTTTCGAGGAAATGTCTTCTCAAAGCCAAACCTTTGAGCACCTTCAGGTGTAGGTCGATTGATGTACCAAGACTCCTTCAGGACATGCTCAAGTCTGTAAGACTAAGCAAAACTTGGTCTTGCCCAAATCTTTCATTTCAAATTCGACTCCAAGTAGGAGCTTGCTTCTTTTATGTCCGATGATATTCAGATCATCTACATACACGAGAGATTATCTGAATCCATGCAGGATCGCGCGTATAAATACACAAGGACAGTCTTCATTGTTCGTGTAGCCTTTCTTGCAGAGAAAGTCGCTCAGCGATTATACCACATTCTTCCAGTTGTTTGATCCATACGGTGACTTTACGAGTTTCACCATGCAGATTTCTATTTGCTCTGTCTTGCTTCGGAGAGATATTCCTTGAGGACTTTCATATAAATCTCGAATCCAAGTTACCATAAAGGTATGCAGATCACAACATCCATCAATTTCATTTCTAAATTCAAGTTCACTGCCATTGAGATCAAGTATCTAAAGGTAATTCCACTCATGGTAGGGAGTAGGTTTCTTCATAATCAACTCCGGGGCGTTGAGTGAAACCTTGGGCTACCGACCTTGCTTTGTATCTCACTACTTCATTTCTTTCATTTCTCTTTCGAACAAATACCCACTTGTGCCCATCAGGTGTATGTGGGGAGGTGTGCGACATCTGAGCCCAAACACCTCTCTTTTATTCAGAGATAGCAATTCGGTTGCTATTGCCTTCTTCAATCTTCCCAATCTGATCTTTTCTTACATTCGTGAGCGATGCGGGCTCGGGATCAAGATCGATGATGGTGGCAATTTTCTTTGCGAAGTAGATATCGATATTAGCTTTGTTGTCCTATTCAGGACTCTCCGTGTGCACATAATTTATAGCTATTTCTTCATGAGTTGCTTCTTCCAAGCGATTGCTTCGCTAGAGCTTTACCTTGCACATCGCTTCTTTCAATTGCGGTGGCAAATCCTTTAGTTTTTGGCTCCGATGTGTGCACACATCTATGCGATGGGGATATTCAGATCCGGTATGCCCTTTTACGAAGGTGTCATACTTGTGCAGTCTCAATGGCTCCCTTCTCATTCGGGGACTTCAATGATGGTGTGATAAATCCCTCTTATCCTTTTTCACCAGCGTCCCGGTTACTAAGGATTCGAGGAACCGGAGTTCGTCCTCTTTTTTTTATTTTTCTGAGGCCTCTGGACGAGATTAGGGATACCTTCTGCTTTCTTTGGTATTTCAACCCTCTCCGGTGCAGTGCGTGCAGGCACATGCGACTTAGTCACGCTCTTCAAATCACTAAAGTGATCAGGCAGTTGATTTGCTAATGCTTGCAAATCTATTGTCTTCTAGACTTCTCTTGTCTTCTGGACTTCTATTGTCTTTTGGACTTCTCTATTTGCTTCACTAATGCGTGGGTCATCTGCATGAATTCCCGTGGCTTGCCATGTAATGTCTTCTGGACTTCTCTAGTGCGTGGGTCATCTACATGGATTCCCCAGGCTTGCCACATAATTTCCCGACATTCTTCATCAAGGGGTTGATTTCCTCCCCCTAATGTTGGGGAATCTTCGGTGCTGACCATTGCGCTAGTTGCATAGGTGAATGGATGTTGTAGGCCAAAGGTCTAAGGTTGATGAGATTCGCTGCATGCAGGACTGCATGTCCCCAACATGTAGCTGCTAGATTTCAATTATACAAAAGGGGTCGGGCAATAATTTTAATTCTTTTAATTAAAGCCTCTGCCAAACCATTCTGGGTATGGACATGCGGTAGTGAATGCTCAATTGCAATTCCCATCGCCATGCAATAATCATCAAATGCCTTTGAAGTAAATTCTCCGGCGTTGTCCATTCGAATGGACTTGATATGATGATCTGGAAACACATTTCTGATGCGAATGATCTGCGAGATCAATTTTGCAAAGGCGTGGTTTCTTGTGGACAACAAACCCACATATGACCTCTTCGAAGAAGCGTCAATGAGCACCATGAAATACTTAAACGGCCCTGAGACAGGCTGAATGGGACCGCAAATGTCTCCTTGGATGCGTTCCAAGAATGCAGGGACTTCATCCTTCACTTTCAGAGTGGAGGGTCTAGTAATTAGTTTCCCGGTGGCACATGCAGGGCACACAAAATCTTCATGATTCGGGAAATTCTTCACATTAATATTATGCTCATGCGAGTTATTTATTATGTTTCTCATCATCCTAAGACCTGGGTGGCCTAATCTGTCATTCCAGAGACAGAAGAGTTAAGAGTTTCTAAACACTTTGTATCGAAAGGTATGCTGCAGGCGCTTTAATGTTGGTATAATATAGCCCAGTGAAGGAAGTTTTTCTAATATTCTTTTGCCATTCTCTTCGCGCTTCATAATGAGCAGGTATTTCTTACCGTACTCTTCTTCAGTCTCAACGTGGAAACCATTTGCGCGGATATTCTTAAAACTTAGGAGAGTTCTAGTCGATTCTGGGTACAATAAGGCTTCTTCAATAACCAAAGTTGTGCCCATTATGGCTCTTCCGAACCAATTATACATCCATCGCTTCGCGATTGTCGTAAGGTGCCGATGCTCTTACAAATCGATGAAAATACATAATCTATCTTAAGATGGTATGCGTTGTGCCGCTGCTAGCTAAGCACACTTCCTTCATAGGGCGCTACAAGCGTTCTAATATATGGTATTTTATTAATATGCATGAGAAGGCAATCAACACATAGATAAAATACACCAATATCAGAACATATCATGCCATCATTAACTGAATAAATGAATGAATTCTTCAAATATCATCCAACCATTACGAGAAAATAACAATTCTTAAGTACCATCCATGCAAATTCTAACATATTCTTCACACAAAATAAATGACAATTAAAGTCTAAATGCATTCTGTGCACTAGACTTCTTCTGCTATTCTCTCGGGGTGACATTCTCTTCAAAAGAAATCATGACGGTGGCTGCTTCTAGGTCGAGAGGGGTACTGCTGTCGTAATGGTCTCAAACACCATCAGCGCAGGCAGCTGCTCAGAATGCTCCCCCTCAACCGATGCAGAATGGGCTTCATGTGCCCTTTGCCATCCCGTTTTGGCTTGCTAGCCTTATTCTCACGTGGAGCATCTGATTTGCCTTTCTGGGCTACGGTCTTACCCTTTCTTCCCCTTTTTCTCTATCAAGGGCTTTCGCACCTTGTTGCTCCCGTCGTTGGCTTCACGGCCAATGGAGCTCCCAGATGGCTGAGTGACTTAGTTCTTACGGAGAACTTCGTCCTGAGCCTCCGCAACCTGCATCATATCAATCAATTCGGCATATTCCTTATAGTCGTCATGACGATAGTTGTGGGCGGATTGTACTGTATTGGGGTGGAAGGTGGATAGGGTTCTTTCAATCTTCTGCTCGTCTGTGATCTGCTTGTCACAGAGTTGAAGATTAGTACAAATCCTGTGCAAGGCAGAACTGTACTCCCCGACCGTCTTAAAGTCAACAAACCTCAGTCTGATCCACTCCTGCTCTGCTTGAGGAAGAATGTTGTACTTCAGCCTCTCAAACCGCTTCTTGAGTGCGGTCCAGAGTGCTAGCGTGCTTTTCTCCGCCATATACTCATTCTTGAGAGTGAGGCAGAGGTGGTACCTAAGAAATTACCTAAGAAAATGAAGTGCCTGATCATTATCCTCAGGTGTGGGTTAAGCGCCATTCATCGCTAATCCCAATAGCGGTATGAGCTTCTTGGCTCCAAGCACAATCTCGACATTGGATGCCTCGCGGATAGTTTTGGCCATCTTTGGGCGACTCCTCGAACTCCAGTTCGTGATGCTAGTCATCTAAATGTGTATAAGTCTACTACTGGTAGACATGCACGGAATAATTCACTGCGGGTAAATAAATGGTACAAAAGGTTCTCGCAATGTTTCAGAATTTTCTATGCATTTTCTATAATTTTACTGCTAATTTCAGCGATTAAAAGCAATTTTCAGCAATTACAATTAACCAAAACAGTAAATAAATACAGAAAATACAGAGAATAATAATGGCATAAATAAATAAGCTTCAAATGCTAAAAATAATGCAAAATTCGGATTCCCGAGGCCCTTTTATGCTAAAAATATAAAATTTCAGCAAATTCTGCAACTTCTGGGGTTTTACGCAAAATTTCAATTCAGAGAAAATTTCGCGCAATTTTCTGATTTACTAAGGGGTTTTCTGCAAGATTCTGGACCCATTCATGAATTTAAGGACCTACTGGTAATTTTCGGAACTACCGAGGCCTTTGCTGCAAAATTGCGGACCCAAATGCAAAATTTGAGGGCTTATATTAAAAGGTTAAGGACCAATCGGTAATTCTTTAAAACCAGAGGTTTTTTCTGTAAAAATCCGGCGCCTCCTCCCCCGGTCAGGCCGACTTTTGGCCCCATTTTTTTTCATCCGGCCCATAATGGCCCATGCGGCCGGTAGCAACAAAAGGAGGGGGGTTCTAGGGTTTCCCCTCATCGCACTTGAGGGCAGCAGCGGCAGGGCCTGAGCTGCCGGCTCGGGCGGGTGGCGGTGCCGGCGCACGGAGGGCGGCCGGAGGGGCGCGCGCGCGCGCGGCGCGCGCGGCGAGATGGCGCGGCCGAGCGAGCGCGGCGCACACAGGCGGCCGAGCTAAGGCGGCAGACGGCTACCGGCCGTGGTCGGGATGGCGTGTGGCTACGGGCTGCGCGGCGCGCGCAAGACCAAAGCGACGAGCGGCAAGGTCGAGGCGGCGGAGGCGCACCGAGGCGCCGAGGCGCGCAGGTGGCGGCCGTGGGTGCGAGCCGACACGACTTCAGGCCGGCGGCGGGAAGCGGCGGGCAGCGCGCATGCTTTGCAGCGGGAAGCGAGGTATCGCTGGCGGCATGCGGGCGCTGCGAGGAAGCCGTGGCGTCGGCGAGCAGCCGGGCGCGCATGCGCCTTGGCGTGGCGAGGCGGCGAGCCGGCGCGAGCAGCGCCGTGGCCGGGCGGCATCCGTCGCGGGAGCGATGGTGCGCGGAGACCGGCGAGCCGTCGCGGGGCGGCGTTCGGGCTCGGCGGAGCCCATCGCGGGCTGCAACGCGGCGCCGCGATGGGGATGCGGTGTGGCGGCTGGCGTGCGAAGTCGTGGCCGTGCGTGTCGGCCGAGCTATGCACCGCCCTTCTTTTTCCTTTTTCAATCTACAATGCCGCAGAACCGAATAGAAATCAATGCCAATTTTAAATGCAGGATCATGCGGAATCAAACAACATCATGCAAGTATTTTCATTTTCAATGTACGATGCAATCAACATTTACCCCGTTTCACAATCTACCGATCGACATTGTGCCGGCGATTTCAGATCTGCTCGCGGTAGATTGGGGCGGATTTGCATCTTTCTAATCTACAGTGCAATCAACATCTACCCCGTTTCACAATCTACCGATCGGCATTGTGCCGGCGACTTCAAGTCTGCTCGCGGTAGATTAGGGCGGATTTGCACCGTAGAGATTCAATCTAGAACGCGAAAAGAAAATACAGATTCAAAGCGATCTAGAAAATTCAATCTGTGCTTCGATGATTACCTCGTTCACCGGAGCGAAGTCGCGCTGATAACGTGTTGAGGAACCGACGCTGGAGACCAGTCCGAGCGATTCCTCTGCTTAGAACAAGAACGAATCAATCACAGAATAATAGATTGAACACAGAGAGGTAGAGAGAACTCCTGGTCTTTCTTTATTGCTTTAAATTGCATCGGGTATACATAATGAGGGGGGTCTAGGTCCCTATTTATAGTCTACGGTGGGGTGCCCAATTAGATCAGGACTCGTTTCCTAACAGGTACCTAGCTTGTACGTAGCAAGACTGAGATTTCGAGTAACTAATCAGATCGGCTTCAGGCATGCATGATCCTCAGCTCTAATTAACTTGACTAGCTAGCTGGTTGTACCACTATGGTACCAAATTTTTGCACACAATTAGTAAGGTGTCGTTGCTCTAATTAACTTGACTAACTAATCAGTTCTTTTATATGTAAGGTGTCGGTAATCTTGTAAAACTTTAATCACAAATATACATAAAAGATATTGAAATGATACTAGATTTTACGTTAAAAATACTTTTATAACATTGTGCCTTTAAAATTTTTCACCAACATATAATTACAAAAGTAACGGTCAAATGTGTATATTAAAGGCCATATTTATATACAGGATGATAAATAAAAAGCAACAGACAAAGTATTTGTCTATTTGTTTGTGTAGTGTGGGTACATGAAGGGGTGTAGAACACAATAACCAATTCTTAATTCACAGTACTGATTAAGGCTTTCTTTGGCAGTTCGGTGGGTGTTATTTAACCCTATCTCTTTCGATATTATTGTTAATTTGAAGAATTATATCTTTTATTTGTGGTACATATGTAATCAATATTCCTGCTTCCCACCATTATGGTAAATTTTTTACATCATATTTGTTGCAAGTGGTATAAACTACTTCAAGACTAACTGCAAACTTTACATTTGCAATAGTCTAATTAAGCAAAAAATTCTAAACCTTAGTTTCCATAATCCAATCTTTAACAGGCCACTACTACAGAAAGCCTAATACTAGACGGCCAATCACAGACGGTTTGACAAAACTGTCTGTGACCGACACTAACACAGACGGTTTGAATTTGGACATCGTCTGTGTTGGCGGCGTCTGAGAAAAGGAGTATCACAGATGGTTCGTACCGATAAACCGTCTGTGATACTTTAGTATCACAGACGGTCTGTATTAAAAACCGTCTGTAATAATCCCAGATTATCACAGATAATTTTTTTATTAAAAACCGTCTGTGATAATGATCACTAAGCATTTATTGTGCTGCTCAGACCACATCTGTCTTCATCTCGATTCAGATCTAGCCACTGTTGCGCACTCTTTCGCTCAGAAGGCAAGCTAGGCGATTTCAGGCCAGTTAATTTGGTGGGAAGAGGCAGAGATTGAGCTTTGAAGATTCATACTTTCCTGGTTGCTCTAGATATGATTAGTAATGAAATTTATTTTTTCTTTGCATTACAATTTAGATCTAAGTAATTGGTGAGTTATTGAAGATGGTTTGCAAAATTGTTGGTTATATAATAGTTGTTGTGTTTATAATATGAATTGAGCTAGCAAATTAAGCCTTAATATAATACATGTGGCAGTATATATGTAGTAATAATTAGTTAATCTAATTTTTAATACTAAGTTGTTATATATGTACGTAACATAGGACCGAGAAATTTGGATGTATGCATGAGTCATGTGAGTGAAGAGTACATTAATGGCGTGTCTGCTTTTACAAGAGCGCCGAGGAGGATATGTTGAATAAGGGGTGGAATATATGTCTTGTCCATGCAATCGATGCGAGAATTTAAAGATGTTTAGAACCGAGGGCAAATTGAAGCGCACTTGATTGGAGGGGTTTCAAAAGGGTTATACATGTTGGACCGATCATGGCGAAGTGAATGATCATATGCCGCTGGATGACATCGCGGTGAAGTGAATGATATGCCGCCGGATGACATCGCGGTGAAGTGAATGACATGCCGCGGATGATGTCGATTGTGATTCGATTCGGATAGGTTGCACGATGATAATCTGGATCGATGCTTCGCGATGTAGAAGAGAACTATGATGAGAGAGTATGTTAAATTCGGGGCTTGATGGAGGACTTGAAGAAACCTTTGTTCACGTCTTTGCAAGTATACGAGGTTGTCGGCCGTCCTTGAACTATTGAAATTGAAGCCAAGCAACGGTTGGTCCGACAAGAGTTTCATGGCGCTGCTAGGTCTTTTAGCAGACATGCTTCCGGAGGGAAATGAGTTGCCTAAAACCACGTATAAAGCCAAAAAGGTTCTTTGTCCGTTGGGAATGGAAGTAGAAAGAATACATGCATGTCCGAACGACTGTATCCTCTACCGTAAAGAGTATGCAAACATGCATGTATGTCCGGTGTGCAACGCATCCCGATACAAACGTAACAATCAATCAGATGATGGCGAGGGAACAGAGGTGAAGAAAGGACCTCCTGCTAAGATGGCATGGTATTTTCCTATAATTCCCCGTTTGAAAAGGTTTTTTGCAAATCCAAAGGAGGCAAAACTGCTGCGTTGGCACTCAGAGGAGCGCAAGAAGGATGGAATGCTAAGACACCATGCTGATTCCACGCAGTGGAGAAACATCGATAGGAGTTTTGCAGACTTCGGTGCAGAACCAAGGAATATAAGGTTTGGACTAAGTACAGATGGAATGAATCCTTTCAGTAGCATGAGCAGCCGACATAGCACATGGCCCGTGACTCTCTGCATCTATAACCTTCCTCCTTGGTTGTGTATGAAGCGAAAGTATATTTTGCTGTTGATACTTATCCAAGGGCCAGAATAACCTGGGAATGATATTGATGTGTTCCTAGCACCACCGGTGGAAGATCTAAATGTCTTGTGGAGCGAAGAGGTGCAGGCACCATAAATGATTATCACGCCCTTGGTAACCTATCGGGCCATAGTACAAAAGGTGCCAAAGCTTGTACTCACTGTTTAGATGGTACCGAGAGTGTGTGGTTGAAACACTCACATAAAACCGTCTACATGCGTCACCGCCGGTTCCTTCGGAGGGCTCACCCATACCGCAAGATGAAGAAACAATTTGACGGAGAGAAAGAAGACGGTTCAACTCCAAGGCATTTAAGGGGACACGAGATTTATGATATGGTTAAGGATTTAGATGTTGTCCTCGGAAAGGGACGTAAATTGAGGGCTCATGAGAAGAACACCTGGAAGAAGAGATCAATATTTTGGGACTTACCTTATTGGGAGTACCTAGATGTTCGACACTGCATCGACATCATGCACGTAGAAAAAAATGTATGCGATAGCTTGATTGGTCTCTTACTGAACATTCGTGATAAAACAAAGGATGGCGTCAACGCACGGCTTGACTTGGCTGATATGGACATCAGGCCTGAGTTAGCACCGACATGCACTGATAATGGACGAACGTACCTTCCTGCGTGTTACACTCTGTCCAAGGTGAGAAAACGAGCGTGCGGTGCTTGCATGGTGTCAAAGTTCCGTCTGGTTACTCGACAACGTGAAGAAACTTATTTCGATGCAAGATTTGAAGCTAAATGGCATGAAATCTCATGATTGTCATGTCTTGATGACACGAGATGCTCCCTATTGCAATTAGAAATATTTTCTTGATCAAAGTCCGAGAGACAATCATGAGGCTATGTTATTTCTTTAACACAATTGCTCGAGAAGGTCAACGATCCCGAAGGACTAGATGCTCTGTAGGACGAGGTGGTGATGACTCTATGTCACCTTGAAATGTATTTCCCTCCTTCGTTTTTCGATATCATGGTCCATCTCATTATTCATGTTGTGTGGGAGATAAAAATGTGCGGGCTCGTATTCCTACGTAGCATGTACCCATTTGAGAGGTTCATGGGAATTCTCAAGTCCTACGTACGGAATCGTTCTCGGCCGGAGGGCAACATCATCGAAGGTTATGCAAGCGAAGAGGTCATTGAGTTTTGTGTCGATTATATAGCTCAGATTCAACCGATAGGTGTGCCTCAATCTCGTCATGAGGGGAGGCTGAAGGGTCTCGGAACTATCGGAAGGAAAGCAATCACTCCAGATATGAACACGTATACTCAAGCCCATTTCACGGTGTTGCAACACATGACTGAAGTCGCGCCTTATGTCGACTCAAGACAAGGATGTGCTTGACAATGTAATCCGGAGCGGACGGATGTTTGGATCATGAGGCAACACAACGATCGGTTCAACCAATGGTTGAAGGAGCAAATCGCTAGAGCTCGCCAAGTGAGGCGCGACATGGTTGGCAAAAGGGCCGACATTTACAGATTATGACATGGCAAGGATATGACATAAATGGGTACACATTCTATCTGTGATCTCGGGATGTACTGAGCACTAACTGTACAGCGGTGTCCGCATAGATGCGTTCGATGCGGATGGGTCGAGAAACTTCGTACTATGGCTTCATAGAAGAGATTTGGGAGCTTGACTATGTGGTTTTCAAGATCCCCTTATTTTTCGCCGTTGGATGCATCTCCCACGGTGAAGGTTGACAAATGCGGTGTCACGACCATGGACCTCCAACGTGTCGGGTACAAAGGCGAACCATTCGTACTCGCCAATCAAGTTGTTCAAGTTTTCTATGTAACCGACCCGGCAAATAAGAAACGCCATGTAGTTCTTCATGGAAAAAGGAGAATTGTCGGAGTAGAGAATGTAGTGAACGAGGAAGAATACAATCAATTTGACGAGTTACCTCCTTTTGGAAATGGCATAAAGTCGACTGACGAACAACATGACGAAACTAGTTACGCATACATTGATCATGATGAAGGGCTAATTTTTAAAGAAAATAAGCAAGTACAATGAGAATGTGCGACATATATGTGAATGTATATGTGAATTGGCATTTATGTATATGTGTGATGTACATGTGAATTGGCATTTATGTATAGAACAATGCTACAGTGTGATGTATTTGTGAATTGGCATTTATGTATATGTGATGTATATGTGAATTGGCATTTATGTATATGTGATGTATATGTGTGATGTATTTGCGAATTGGCATTTATGTGTGAATGCATTGTGTGAATGCAGCTGGTTGGTGTTGTATATGAATGCAGCTGTTTGGTGGTTGATCATGAATGCAGCTGGTTGGTGTTTGTCTTAATAACTACAGTCGGGTAAAGGCTTATCACAGACGGTTCTAAACTTAGAACCATCTATGATATTGATATCACTGACGGTTCTATGTTTAGAATGGTTTGTAATAATCCTCCTATATATACCCTCCGGCTAGGGTTTTCCGTGTGCGCCCAGGTTATTCGATCTAGATCTAAATCCCGAGCCCGCCGCCGCCGCCTCCCGAGCCCTCGCCGCCGCCTCCCGAGCCCATCGTCGCGGCCACCTCCCGAGCCCTCGCGGCCGCCTCCCGAGCCCGTCGTCGCGGCCGCCTCCCGAGCCTCGCCGGCCGCCTCCCGAGCCGGTCTTGTGAGTGATTCGTGATTTTTGTATGCAATCTGTGTGGCTGTGCAAGTTTGTTAATCTTCCAAATATTATCGCTTTGGAAACATAGATTGCCCATGGATTTACTGATTGCTCGATGATGATAAATTCATATCTTGAGATTGGTTCATTTGGTCTTTGAGCTCTAATAGCTGCCAACTCTGTTGTCATAATTAACTTTAAACCCCAGGAGACAATCTCTAGACATTGATATATTGTTCTTGTTCCTGTCGGTTCATGCAGTTTTCAGATTATAGCATGTTATTAAATTGATCTGTTAGGCTTTAATCTTGACAAGTTAAAAGACTGAATTATTGGGAAAAGTTAACTTGTATGGTCTTGATCTGTATGAATACTGCTGTCTAAATATATGCATGCTGAATATATCTTGATCTTGAGATTGTAGAGTTTGTATCTAGAGCTCAAAAACTGAATTCATTATTTGGCATAACCAATCAAGGAAGAGTATATGATTTAGTAGCGGGACGGCCAAGATTAATCTTGTGCAACCCTACAATTTGAGAGCATAAATTAATCAATTAAAACTTGAGCTTGTTGCTAGTCTTAATTGATACATGCCTTTTACATTGTCATACATATTCATGTTTAGACTGTTATTGATTCTATTATTGATGCTTGTTGCTTCATATTGCTACCATTATATATGTATATATGTAGGTATATATATGTATATGTATGTATGTATGTATATACACATATATATGTATTGTAAACGCCTATATTGAGCGAAATAGATAGATATTGCACTTTCTTATCTTATGGTATGGCACTTTCTTATCTTATCCTAATAGACCTATAAATTGATCAACATGTCATCCGCGCATTCTTCAACACCATCGCCGGAGGCGTCCGCTCCAACATCAAGACGCCAAGGAAGAGGGCTATCGAAGACGTGGAGACGGACGAAACGCCTTTTCATATATACCCATTCCTGGAACCACAATGGGAAGAGTTCAAGGCGATGAAGACGTCCGAAGATTTCAAAAGTACAAGTACGGCGCACAAGGCCCTCCAAGCAAAAAACACACACCCCCACAGACTTGGCACAGCTGGGTATGCAGGTAAAATCCCGCAGTGGAGGAAGGAGGATGAACAGGCAGCCATGCAAGACATTGCCCCTCCATTTAGCAATATCCCAGATGCCCGCGCTCGAAATTGGATTAGAGCAAGGTCATCTACAACGACATCGGGGGACGTCTCCTTTCGAAACCTACCTAGCGGCGTGCAAAGCATGGAAGAACTTCAAGAGCACGCTTGTCAAGAAATACGTGGAGATGGACAAAACGCCTTTTCATATATACCCATTCCTGCAACCACAATGGGAAGAGTTCAAGGCGATGAAGACGTCCGAAGATTTCAAAAGTACAAGTAAGGTGCACAAGGCCCTCCAAGCAAAAAACACACACCCCCATAGACTTGGCACAGCTGGGTATGCGGGTAAAATCCCACAGTGGAGGAAGGAGGATGAACTGGCAGCCATGCAAGACATCGCCCCTCCATTTAGGAATATCCCGGATGCCCGCGCTCGAAATTGGATTAGAGCAAGGTCATCTACAACGACATCGGGGGACGTCTCCTTTCGAAACCTACCTAGCGGCGTGCAAAGCATGGAAGAACTTCAAGAGCACGCTTGTCAAGAAATACGTGGAGATGGACGAAATGCCTTTTCATATATACCCATTCCTGCAACCACAATGGGAAGAGTTCAAGGCGATGAAGACGTCCGAAGATTTCAAAAGTACAAGTACGGTGCACAAGGCCCTCCAAGCAAAAAACACACACCCCCACAGACTTGGCACAGCTGGGTATACGGGTAAAATCCCGCAGTGGAGGAAGGAGGATGAACTGGCAGCCATGCAAGACATCGCCCCTCCATTTAGCAATATCCCGGATGCCCGCGCTCGAAATTGGATTAGAGCAAGGTCATCTACAACGACATCGGGGGATGTCTCCTTTCTAAACCCTTCAGACCAGCAAGTGTCCCAGCACCTGGTAAGATATCGATCGAACTACGTAGCTTTTAATTACTCCACAACTTCGTACGAATTGAAATGACATGTCGTACTCTTGCAAGAAGAGCTGAGTTTTGAATCTACCCTGGGATCATTCCAGGGAACAAGGGAGAATGATATGCTCTCCGTGGCCCTGGGAAACAAGGAGCACCCGGGCCGTACGAGAGGCCTTGGGCTTTACGTTCCTTGGAAACATGGTTTCCAAGATGACTCCGAAATGTATCGGCGTAGGAAGAGAACTAAAGCCGAGCGTGAGGAGCGGCTAGAGAAGAGATCAAGGCATCTCTTAGAGAGGAGCTAATGGATGAGCTGGCTGATGTAGTTAGAGATGAGGTGCGGAAACAGACAGAAAGTCAGCTGGCCGCCGCTCCTGTGCTAGCTAGCCCGCACAACCGTCCGAGTAGTTGCACATCCAATCCGACGGAAAGCGAGGCCAGATTTCCTGTGGACAACATCCAGGTAATAATTATTATCTTTCGAATGCTTGCTCCATTGATAGGTCTATTGGAGTAGCTAATTTTGTATCGTTATGTAGGAGCCTACGAAGTGCAGGCTCCAAGTGAGATGTGCCTCCGTTACCTTGTACACTGCTTGGGACCAGGCATATCAGTCTGGTATCGAGGCCATGGTGCACGGTCAACCTTTAGCGCCAGGCTACGCAAAAGTTAATGTGGATGGTGTGCATACCAATTTTGAGGTCGTCCCGCTACCGAAGGCCCCCAACAATGAGATCGTGACTCTAGGGCAAGCCATTGGAGCATTCATCCAGTGGTCCAAATGCGACATCTCCCTGGAGGCTTATTCACCGGTGGCCAGACTAGAAGGGCAGCGCAAACCAGAGGTAAATGCACTGGTGCTATCTCCATAAGGGCAGTGCGAAGCAGAGCTACCTGCACCGATGCTATCTCCACGAGTGCTATTCTCGCCAAAGCAACTTGCACCGTCTGTACCATTCGATCGACTACCATAAAGTCGACCTCGATCGAAGGCGATGGCTGGGCAAATCAAAGACGAAGGATGATGACGATATCCCGTACCTGCCATTGGCCCGCAAATTCGTGCTAGGCGAGCTGATGATATGCCCGGAAGAGCGCCTCTTAACCCTAGGACTTGGTTGCCAAAGATATCACTGTCAAATTCAAGCGGGAACATTTCCAGCACGAAGTTCAGGAATGTGTCTTCGCGGTGACCGTTGACGATATATTTGGTCTTTTCACGCTCAACGCTCTCGACATCTCACTCGTTTGATGCTGGACGCTGTAAGTCTATACAATCACAGTCTCTATTCATGTAATACCGATATATGTCACAATTTGTTGCTTTTCTGTGTATATATATAGATTCATGCTGATCGAAGCTAGATCATCGAAATCACCAATTGGTTTCCTGGACCCACGCTTGGTTGCCATTGATACCATCAGCGAGGATGCATCCTTCGTCGAGGACTATATTACAACAACACTGCTGGCTCACCACGATAAGGAATTTGTTCTTATGCCATACAATGAGCACTTCCATTGGATTTTAATTGTAATTATACCAAAATGGAACAAGGCTATATACCTTGTTTCTCTAAGTAAGAACAAATCCAAGTACACAGCTATCGCCCAAATACTCGATAGGTAAGTACATTGTACATTGTACTCTTTCTTTCCTTCCGAATGACTAATCTAACTTTTTCGATTAACGAAGGTCGTTCGCCACATACGTTCAACAAACACGTGGCTCGACGACAGGGGCCAAGCCCTTGAAACATGCTCGCAATTTTCGGATATTCGCTAGCTACACATTAATTAATCCTATACAACACTTAGCAGTAATGCCTTTTGATTTAACACATTCTATTTTTTTGCAGTGCCACCAGCAGCAGCCGGGCAACACGTGTGGATTCTACGTGTGCCACCATATGAGACTACTCCTCGATTCCTCGAAAATCACCAATCTAATGTTTGTCAATCTTCCCACATTTATTTCATACTTGTCAGGTTATATATGTACGCGCGTTGATATTCCTATCGACAGGCTGCGCCCATCTCTACATCTGCTTTATCACAGCCGGACTTTGCAAAAATTCGAGGAGAGCTCGCTTGGTTTTTGTAGACTAAAGTCATAAGATCAGATGGAGAGTTCCACTGCGTACAATGATTTTTTATTGCTCTTATCACTCCGGAATCGAGGTCTCGCGAAACGAACGGATCCATAATCAACGAACTTGTCGGCTGCACAAGCAATACTTGAATGGCAATCATGCACCATCCAAGTATAGCTTGTTTAGCCTAACAAGTTCGTTGATTATGGATCTTTTCCTTTCGCGAGACCTCGATTCCAGAGTGATGGAGCAATAAAAAATGCAATGTTACCATCTAAGTGCAAATGCAATGTAGATCTTTTGTAATTGTGTATATGTTAATGGATATTTTATTTCATTTCAATGAATTGATTTGCGAAATGGATGCTTTGTGTTTGTGAAATGAAGTGTGATGTGTATTGGATGTTTTATGTTTGTGAAATGAATTGAGATGTGAATTGTATGTATATGATCTGCTTGTTTCAGAGGGTATGGCTAGCATTTCCTGAGGCTAGCCAATAAATAGGAATAAATGTAGGGGTAGGAAAGAATATCACAGACAGTTTTTAGTTAAAAATCATCTGTGATTATCAGCTATCACAGACGGTTTTGAGTTAAAACCGTCTGTAATCACAGGCGGTTTTAAGAGAAAAAACTATCTGTGATAGCTGATAATCACAGACGGTTCGAAAACCGTCTGGGATAACCTTCGATTATCACTGACCCATAAATTCAGACGGTTCACAAAACCGTCTATGATGACGTTTTTGAACCGTCTGTGATTAGGCTGACTTTTTCTGTAGTAATGGGTCATTCTTGCTTAGAACCTTTATTGTACAACACAACATGAAGTAGGGTAGCGCATGCTATTTTACCAAATAAAGCCTAATTAGCCATAACATTTACAATGGCATCATTCCACTTCAGTATATATTGGGGCACAGTCATGTGGTCGTAGACAAAATTATAGGAATTTTTACATAGATCACAGTACAAATTAAATTAACGCCGACATAATAGATGTCAAGGACTTGTGTATAGAGTCCTTAATAAAACCATAACTATATGTACGGGGACCATGCATGCAGTATCAAGGATCTGAGAAACATACCCAGTGGCATAGGTAGCCTAAAACTGTAGGGTCAATCCATAGGTTTTTGCAAAAATGACTAATTACTATTGATATTTATAGATAAATTTATAAAAGTCTGAAGATTTTTGGAAGAGTTGACCCCACGGAATTTGGATCCTTACTACACCACTTTACATACCTAGTACAATGTATGTCATGCGTCCAACCTGTACACTCAATCAAAGTACTACTACACTACATGCATGTGTCAGTATTTTTCCACAACAAAGAAATAGCGAAAAGTTTCGTTGCAAAAAAAATAGCAAAAAGTCGGTCTTCTACGTCGAAATTTATGGGTGAGTTCGAATGGGCTTTGACTTACATAAACAATACGTTTTTTTAGAACAGAGTCATTGTGAATCTGTTTAGACAGGGGGATTTGAATTCAAACTTTTAGACCCAAAGAAATAATCCTCATCCGAACACCTCCTAACAAAAACACTAAGAAAGGCACATGAAAACCTTACCATTCGACCAAAACTTGTAGGCTACCTATACGATGATTCAGCACTAGAGTGGTAATTAAGGAAGAACGCGAAATGCTAGGAGAAAAGCTTTTGTAACATCTAGCCAATTAGGGCGTCTCAACAGCTGGCTATTTAGTTAGCTAGATCTGATGTGGCAAGGAAAAAGTAGGAGAGAGAGTAGTCACTAGCGACGAGCAAATAGTGATCTATTTCACGTGGTCCAAGAACATGAGAGAGGAGCATGTGGGTCCAAAAGTATAAAATAGTCTTTGCTTTTGTCTCTCACCTCCACGTCGGTGACTATATAGCTAGTACTAGCTATTACCATTCTTGAGCATCTCTAATGGTCTCGAGTCGACTATCTATATGCATGTACACATCAGCATATATCCTATGTGGAGGAAGAGAGTATGCAAAAAAATCGAGCCAGCTCTTCCTTAAGCACTAGTCTATAACGCTAAACGAGGCAGCCTCAATAAATTCTGTGTGTGCATGTAAGCATCAAATAGCTATCCTGCATCTCCAATGGTTATAGCTAGCAACTAACTATAAAACTTCCACATCATTTATATAGTACACACTAAAGCTAGCATTCTAAAGAACTATCTATAAGGATAGCTATTTGATGCTTACATGCACATACAGAATTTATAGAGGCTGCCTCGTTTGGCGTTATAGACTAGTGCTTAAGGAAGAGCTGGCTCGATTTTTTTGCATACTATCTTTCCTCCACATAGGATATATGCTAATGTGTACATGCATATAGCTAGCTGACTCAGACCATTGGAGATGCTCTTGCTAGCTTTAGTGTGTACTATATAGATGATGTGGAAGTCTTATAGTTAGTTGCTAGCTATAACCATTGGAGATGCATCTGTACGGCGTGTTTATTATAAGTTGCATGCGTTGCTCATGGAAAAACAAGTTTTAGCCCGACATGGAACCAAATCATTAAGACGCTTTTGACTATGCATTTCTCTATGTATAGGATCGAGCACATATATGTTTGTTACGCTCCTCTTGGAGTTTCCGTTCCATCGTAGAAAAATCCGGGCAATTTTATTACTAATTGCTTCATTTTCAATGTTGTGTTGTGGTGACCAATAGTGGAGAAATTACAGCTGAGAAGTAACTCATAATATTAGCGGTTCGAGCTAAGAAAAGAAAGAAATTCATCTAGTGGATCACAATTTTTAGTACGAGTGGATTATTTTAGACACTACTACAGAAAGACTAATACTAGACGTCAAATCACAAACGGTTTGACAAAATCGTCTGTGACCGACACTAACACAGACGGTTTTAATTTGGACACCGTCTGTATTGATGGCGTCGGAGAAAACGAGCATCACAGACGGTTCTTACCGATGAACTGTTTGTGATATTCCAATATCACAGACAGTTTTTAATAAAAACCGTCTGTGATGATGGCAGACATCATAGACGGTTCTTATCTAGAACCGTCTGTGATATGTTTCCCGCCTTGCAATTCCCCAAAATTTCATAATTTCCCGCCTGAGTCCGAATAGGATTCAGTTTTGAGACACCTTCAGTAAAACGGGCATAACTTTTGCATACGGTGTCTGTTTTCGATGTTCTTGTACTCGTTGGAAAGCTAACGACGATCCTGATCCAAATAAAATAATCAGCATGTGCCCGTCGCCCTCCAAGACCCCAAAAATCGGCCATCTTTGGACCTAAACCTGCGTCGCAAGTTTTTTGTTTCTATTTTTGCCCTTTTTCTTAGTCTTCCTTTCAGAATTTGGATTTTGCTTCAACGGAAAAGTTGTAGATCTCATCGAAACCTTTGAAATGAGTATATATAAGCCATATAAAACTTTGCTATTTTATCTTTTCAGATTAGTTGTTTATATTGCATCGGTATATAAAATTTGGGCTCTAATTCACAGACGGTTGGCACATAGAACTGCTGTGATATTCATTCATCACGCATAGTTCTAGCTACCAACCATCTCTGTGATAATCTGACCTGGGCCCATCGATCCTCCTCAACCCAATCATAGCCAATAGAAATCCACCAATCCTCACCCCACGGATCGTAGCTCCGCCTCTCCGTCCCGCGCCAAAAAATTTCGCACTCCTCCCCTATAAATAATCACTAGAACCCAGCCTCCTTCTGTTTCTCCTCCTTGATATTCTCCTCCTCTTTGCTGTTCTCCTCCTCCTTGATGTTCTCCTCCTCCTTGATGTTTTCCTCCTCCTTGCTGTTCTCCTCCTCCTTGACCCATACCATAATAGCCCACGAAGCAGACGATGCAAAGGCAGCACTCAATCAATGCTCGTGCGCTACTTTAGGGGCGAGAAGGCCTACGCATAGAGGATCTTTGCTTTTCTCTATTCTTGTTGTATTAGCTAGATGGGCAACCTGTTTATTGTTTTGGGATATTGTAATGATAGGCTCTAATATTAATAAAAATAAAATGTGTATTGTGTTTCATACTATATTTGCCTGTTTTCATTTCAATTAATTGATTTGCGAAATGGATGTTTTATGTTTGTAAAATGAATTGAGATGTGAATTGGATGTATACATGTACATGTTGATCGCTTATTTCAAAGGGCATGGCTAACATTTCTGAAGCTAGCCAATAAACATAAATAGGTTTAGGGTTTTAGAGAATATCACGACGGTTTTAACTAAAACCGTCAGTGATTATTAATATTACAGATGGTTTTAGTTAAAACCGTCGTGATATTTGCACCACGAGCGGTTGAAAGCCGTCTGCGATGACCTCGTATCATCACTGACCTATAAATTCAGACGGCTCATAAAACCATCTGTGATGACGTTTTTGAACCGTATGTAATACGGTTTTCTGTAGTAGTGAGAACATAAGAATTTCACAAGAATTTCGCAATAAACAATTCAATTTTCACAAGAATATGGGGGGAAATCCAGCTTTTCAGAAAGATCTTACAACATGTAAAATATTTGTTATGATCAGTGACCAATCAGGCACTCAGCACAGCTGAATCGAATAGCAATGTTGCATTGCAAAGTTGGTGTCCTACAAAGCATCAACTAGCATCCCCTTCCATAGAGATCGATATTCCATGTATGTCTCCGGTGAACTTCTGTCATTGTCTAAAGATGCACCTACCACTACCATAGAAAGAATTATCACAGACAATTCTAAACTATCATCATAGACGGGTTTTGAACCATCTGAAATTTTTGTGTTTGTGATAATAGACAGTCATCATCGACGGTTTGTAAGCCGTCTATGATAAGAACAATATAGACGGTTCTTATATATAAATACCACATATGGTTCTTATATATAATTATATGTGATATGTCACATATCACAAACGGCTAGTATAAAAACCATTTGTGATATGTCATATATCACAAACGGTTATATATAAGAACCGTCTATGATATTTGACATATCACAGACAGTTATATATAAAAACCATCTGTGATATCTTACATATCACATACAGTTATATATAAAAACCATTTGTGATAGTTCTTTGACTAAATAAAAATTTTCTGCTTTATGGTTAACCTCAGAAAATGCTAGCCATGCCATCTAAAAACAAGTAAGCAGATCACAGATAATTACAGATCTTACACAGATCTCACAAATGAATCACAAAGATCATTATATATAAGTACAATGTGAAATGTTTGATGAAGTACAATTGAATCAAATATTTGAATATCTATAAATTGTTGTCGCTGGGATAGAACTCTCCCTTCAAGTTAATGACCTCCACCATCAAGAGGGTGGAGAGCTGTCCACGAACTTCGAAGAGTTTGTTAAGAGCGAATGCGCTTTTATCAAATTTCACACCCTGTCACCAGTATTAGTATAGTCATAAGCATATATGTGTGTGTGTGTATGTATATGTATATGTATATGTATGTGTATATATATATGTGTGTAGGACGCTAAAATGGGGCACCATGGTGTCTAGCACCAAGCCTCCTTGCCTTTGGATTGCTTTTAGATGCATGCAAGTGCAATGATATATAATATATCAGGATGGAAAGTCTTAATCATGGATAGAAAGTCTCAATCATGGATGAAAAGTCTTAATCATGAATGGAAAGTCTCAATCATGGAGCCTAGACACCATGGTGCCCTCATTATTTATACTATATATGTATGTGTGTGTGTGTGTATGTATGTATGTATGTATGTATGTATGTATGTATGTATGTATGTATGTATGTATGTATGTATGTATGTATGTATGTATGTATGTATGTATGTATGTATGTATGTATGTATGTATGTATGTATGTATGTATGTATGTATGTATGTATGTATGTATGTATGTATGTATGTGTGTATGTATGTATGTCTATTGATAATCACAAAATAATTATTACAGTTGATAAACCTCTAGATCATTCATCAACGCCATGATTTTGCATATAGCGGCAAACGTAGAATGCACACACATTGTCTAGTAGCTACTAGTGGCACTTTGCAAAAATAGAAATTGTTGGATCGAAATCGGAAGCAGAGGGTGAATGGTGCCTTTTAAAATATGCCCCAAGTATCCACATGCGAGATTCTCCTCTCCGATAGCTACGAAAAGCTATGAAGTAGATGAAATATGCTCTGGAACCTCAAACCTACACATCCATCGAGGGACAAAATAACGGAGAAGAACCAAAACAAAACGAAAAATCACAAGCGCTAAAAAGCACGGCGGTGGGCCGCCGTATGGGGCGGTCGACCTCTCCTTGTGGGCGGTCGGCCGCCACATATGGGCGATCCTAACCGCCCAGTCGGTCGACCGCCCTTTACACACCGGTGCGACCGCCTCGTCTCCTCCGGTCGGACGCCGATGTAAACCGGTCGACCGGCATCGATTCAGAGAAACAACAAAGGCTGAATTTGGACAACAAACGAGAACTCCACACAAGCGAGAAATTTGTGATTTACCTCGGTTTCTCAGCCCGAACAGCAAGACTACAACCTAATTAGCGAGAGACGCCGGTGCTCAAAGGAAATCACTAAAAGGAGAAGGAATCAAGATTTGAGCAAAATCTGAAAATGTACCGAGAGTTGGACCAATATTTCAGATTACTCATGATTCATCCATCCTTTGCTTGCAAGCTTTGCAAAACACTTAGCAATGAACTCAGGACTTTAGAACCCAAATCTCATGCCATCTTGCGAAGAAACAAAGATTCAAGAATCCCTGCCTCAAAACCCTAGAACAGGAAAACACAGAGGTAAAATGACAAGGGCTTGAGAGATTCCGAAACCAATTAATCCTTGACTTCTCTTGAAAATGAAATGATCAAGGGGCCTTGAGTGTTTTCCTTCACAAAGCAAACAAGGGCAAGCCATATGATCAAAGATTTAGCTCAAGAACACAAAACAACGAGAGGCAAGAGCAAAACGAAATCCATCACAAAAGAGCAAGATAAGGAAATAATCCAACATAATCCTTCTCATATTGACAGGAGATTATTACAAAGGAGTCCCCATACGCGATTGATACAAGATTCACTACATGGCTCTCTCAAGAACACATGCACACACTCGAGCATCGCCTCATCGCTGCGCTCACTGAACACACACAGAGAGAAGACAACCTCCGCTCTTCTCACCAACTCTCCAACAACTAAAGCACAAAGCAAAACAAACTCTTAAAGCCTCTAACTCCTCTCCCAAGCCTTACATCCACCAGGAGACATGCATCTATTTATAGCCTTTCATAATGGGTTCACAAATTGCTTTGCCCATTAAGCTTTAGCGCTTTATCCGCTAACTCTAACCAAATCCACTTCCTTTAGTGCAGCCTTGCATATTCACCAAAACACCCCTCCTGCACCTTCCGGGAAGCTTCCTCATTCCTTGCCTTCCAAGCCTCGCAGCCACCTCGAGTCCTCGCCGTCTTCAGCACACCTCGACCGCTTTGACCTCGGCACCGCCTGCGACTAGTCCGATCATCCCGTGCCTCGCCACGACTTTGCCTCGACGTCCTGTAGCCATCATAGACAAGAAACACATCACATAACACCGCTCGACATAATGTAATCAACAATAGCATTAAGAGTAATCTTAAGCAAGAAAAAGCCCAAACCTGTCGAATCAAAAAGAATAAGCATTCTAAGCACTTCAACCAAGTTTGACCAAGTCCGGCCAAGCCGATTGCACCGCGCAACGACATGGCCCGAACCACACAAACCAAACTCGACTTTCCTAAAACAGATGTCAATTACTCATCACACACACGAGGTCACCTCCACATGGTCTATCGAATTACATACATAAGTATAGTGCATCCTAGAGGCATTATTACTATGTGTGATATAGGATTGTTGTGTTGCGGCGGATACCTTAAATTGCGTATCGTGTCGCAGTGTGGCATTGTCTGTGATAATTATGTACCACTTGTTTACATAAAAGACAGTAAGATATACATCATTCAATAAACATGTTCAAGAAGGCAAGCAATAACTTCAACTCCAAACAGGAATTTTTTAAAAAAAACAAGACAATAAGATACACGTTATTCAGTAAACATGTTCAAAAAGACAAGCAATAAATTTAACTCCAAACTGGAAGTTTTTACATAGAAGACAGAAGACAATAATAACTTCAACTCCAAACTGGAAGTTTTTACATAGAAGACATAAGACAATAATAACGCATCTTACAAATTTTAAAACGAAAAATAAGAAACCTAACTAATCGAAGTTTTCTAGTGGCAGAGGTAGCTTTCTATCTCTGTCTTCAAAATTTCATAGGCGACGTTGTCAGCGTTGGATGGTTCGGGATCATCAATGATCAAATCCGAAATGCATCCACCCACTGATGCGCTCATTTGAGTGTCTCCTGAAGGCCCTCGATGGATTAATCAAGTCGATTTGAGTCCATAGTCTCTCTTCCCTTGCTTAAGGGGTCTCGGCATGGTTGAATCGTTTGCTCGCCACCTTGATTAAGCTGTTGAAATGAGAGTAATCCTCCTGGAGATGTGCAACATCGTTGTGGAGGACCATGTCGATGGCGAGATTGGCTCTCCGGAAGCTGGAGACCACTCAATAGACACGGCGAAGAAGGACGTCCATACGATGGAAGGTGGCCATCACACGGCCCGACATTACCTCCAGTGTAGGAGGGAGGACAACGTCGCGACATCCAACAGTATGGCCGGAGAGGTGCTCATAGAAAATGGCTAGGTAGGCCATCAACGCCGGCATTAGGGAAGAAGAGTGGGGAGCCATTTTTGTAATTGATATTCATTTGTGCTTGAAAGTAGCTAGAGTGATGTGGGGCTTCATCTTCAGTGGTGGATGATCAATTTTATAAAACAAGGAATAAATTCAGCATGTGAGACGAAGAGACGCATTGGGCAGCTGAAGCACCATTTTTGCATTTAAGATATACGTATCATAGACACTCTCAAGTTTGGCGCGTGAGACAAAGAGATGCATTAGGGAGTTGAAGTGCCATTTTTGCATTCAAGAGATACATATCACAGACATTTTCAACCATAAACCGTCTCTGATACATAATAATCATAGACGGTTATTTTTTTAGAACCATTTGTGAATTATCACAGACGTTTGTTTTTTAGAACCGTTTGTCAATTATCACAAACGGTTCATATTACAAACCGTTTGTGAATTAGACATACATCACAGATGGTTTTTTGTATGAACCATCTGTGATATTATCATAGACGGTCCTTGTTAATAACCGTTTGTGATTATTATGTATCATAGACGGCTCTAGCCATTGCTAGTAACATAGACGGTCATGCTTATAAACTGTCTGTGATAATTGCAACACTAAAGGTTCTCTAGAACCGCCTGTGATGAGGGTCTATTATAGCCTTTTTGTAGTAGTATATGTTCCTGAATTTATAGTCCATCACAAGACACTACTATAATTGGAGCAAGCTAGATACTACTACACAAATGGTCATCACAAACGGTTCCAAATCATCATCACAGATGATTTTTGAACTGTCTGAATTTTTGCATCTGTAATAACAGGCGGTTATCATAGACGGTTATCAAACCGTTTGTCATAAGTCACAACACATATGGTTTTTAACAATAACCGTCTGTAACCATATGTGATATCTAACATATAACAGACGGTTAATACAAAAAACCGTCTGTGATATCTAACATTTCATAGACAACTAATACAAAAACCGTCTGTGATAGTCTACATATTATGGACGGCTAATACAAAAAACATCTGTGATAGTTCACTTGGGCTTTAAAAGACAAGAAGCAAATCACACCCTACAGTCTATTAGCTTCTATGAAGTAGGTCATGGCTGCTGCCTCTTCCTCCTCATCATGTTGCGTGTTGAGTTTAGTTACTGTCTTAGGCATACTCACTGCCTTCTTTGCGACCATCCACCAGCTTATTTGCACTCATTTTCTTCATTTCTTGTCCTAAGAAGCCAATGGATAGTGTCACGAAGAAGGCAACAAGTACGCCTAAGATAGTATCCAAGTCCAACACACAGCATGATGAGGAGGAAGAGACAATAGCCATCACCTACTTCATAGAATCACACCTTGAGTGTGTGATTTGCTTTATGCCCTTGAAGCCCAAGTGTACAATGCTTTAATGTTCCTCTTGTAGTTGTTGAGACAAGTGAGAAGTGAATTGCGGTGAACTAGATTAAACAACCTAATGAACAAAGTGAATCACGAGAATAGCTATCAATGACAAAAAAATCATGTGTACAGATTGACCAAGAATTGCATGACACAATAATAAAACAGCAAGTAATATGTCATGGCATAACGTGGAATCTAGTTAGGAGGACTTCTATCAATTCCAAATTGAGCCTCTTTGATCAAGCTTGTATTCTATTCTCTGAGTATTACCTTGAACAATATATCTTATGTTTGCTCAAGGAGCCTTCGACCATATTATGTCTTATGTTTATTCAGAAGCCTCCACTTTTGATCCCATTATCGATTGCAATACTACCTTTTGTGGAAGAAGTAGTTACTTTATTTTTGAAGGACTCATTAAGCTAATGTCAAACATTGAGCAAGCTCTGTAAGTACTAAGTATTGGAAGTTCCATAGGCGGTATGAAAAAGCTGGAAGAAGATCTTCAAATCTTGCAAGTTACTGTAAGTACTAGGTAAGGAACTTCCAATAACACATTTTTGTTATGGCTAAATAAGAGACCTATATAAACTTGCCTAATATAAAAGAGAAAGCACATTCCACTCTGTTAATCATAATCATAATCACAAGAAGGAAATTAAATGACTAGTAATAACCATTATAATTGATAGTCTCTTATAGTACTAACATCAAAAGATCAGTCCAACCATAAGCCCTAATTCACAAATCTAACGAGAGGGAGAGATACCGAGGCACGGTCGGCGAACAACGTCGTAGGAGGAGAGCGACGTTGGGAGGAGAGGCAACGACATCGGGAGGAGAGGGGCATTGGGAGGAGAAGTGGCATTGGGACGAGCGATGGCATCGGGAGGAGGCAAAGGATGTGGCGAGGAGTGAGTGCGGGCACAAACCCAAGTGAGACACACTTATAGGAGAACTATCACAGACATCTTGTATTTGAACCGTCTGTGATATGGGACAATCATAGATGGTTATTTATTAGAACCATCTATGATAATGAGAGAATCATAGACAGTTATTTATTAGAATGATCTATGACTTGTTTATGTAGACAGTAAGATAAACATGTTATTGAGTAAACATATTCAACATAGACAGTAACGTCAACATGGCAGAGTGAAGAGGCAGAGTGAAGTTCTCTCGTCAACACAGACAGTAACATAGACCTAGATAGTAAATATGTTGTATTCATAATGACCAAGTAACATGGTTAGTTGGTCTTACAAGAGAACTTTGGTCTTTATGCCAAAGTTAAAAGGAAAAGAAACTTCCAAAGTTTGGTTTTCTATGCTTCATAAGCTTCTTCGTCGGCTTTTGGAGTAGGAGGATAGGCAGCTGTGTCCTCAAATGACTTCAATTTTTGCCTTTTCCTCTTGACTTCATCTTCCAACCTTTCGAAATCATGAATTAGGACTATCATCTGGAAGAGGAAGCCATCCCTAGCTTGCTCAGAGTCGGCCATTGTTGTTTGATTGGCTAAAGAGTCCATGTGCCTCTGCATTGCCTCAACGACTTCCAAGACTTTGCATGTTTCAACTAGGAGGATGAGGTTGAGAGCGAGTCCCTTTCCTAACCATAGAGAGTAGCTTGTCAATGGCAAATGATCAAATCTTGTTGGCGAACAGCATCACTAACCACAGGGAAGGACAGCAGGTGCAAGTGGAGGATCTTCTTCAAGCGGTAATTATTGCTCGCCTCTATGAGGTTATGGCCAACCAACTTGGTGTGGATGGATGAAAGAAAGGAGAGGATGATTGCTGAAGGAATGGGCGCCATTGTTAAAGAATTAAGGGATTGCGGTTGATGGAATGAAGGATGATTATTTATATAAAACAAGGAATAAGTTTGGTGCGTAAGATGAAGAGACGCATCAGGAAGCTAAAGTGCCATTTTTGCGTTTAAGAGAAACATATCACAGACACTTCTAACATCAAACCGTCTATGATACATAATTATCACGAGATGGTTCATTTTAGAGCCATCGTGACTCATCACGAATGGTTCATTCTTAGAGCCATCGTGACTCACCATAAATGGTTCTAGTTAAAAGCTGTCTATGATATTTGAGACATCATTGACGGTTTTTAACTATAACCATCTGTGATGACTGATGAGTCACAGACAGCTCTAAAAACAAACCGCTTATGATAATTATATATCATAGACGGTTCTAACCATCGTTAGTAATATAGATGGTCACGCTTGTAAAATCATTTGTGATAATTGCAACACCGATAGTTCCTCGAACCATATGTGTGAGCGTTCAAATATATCTTTTTTGTAGTAGTGAGAGTTCATTAGTAAAGAATTCGACAAACTAAATAGTAAACACCAAACCCTATATATACATTAACCAAATTCTGCCACAAAGCAGGAACAGCAAGAATAACTCATCAAGACAACACCATCCCCAAGCACTTGCTGAAACAAATATTATGTCGCTGTAATGCCCTAGATCTTAATTAACTAGGTTACATAGTCCGCAGCCACTGCTCACCCTATTGCATTTCTTCATCCGTGGTGTAATTAACTAGGTTGCCTCCCTGCATATATACACTGGCCGCGAAGTACAGTAACATGCCATTTCATGCGTAATGTAACCAAGTAGGCAAAACTGCACGATAATTACACACTTTGCAGTGTACGTAACCTTTCCTGACATGACAGACTAATTCGTTGGACTTTTGCCACCGACGCCAACAGCATCTAGACTAATTTGGAAGTTTCTCGCCACTGCCATTGCATAATTAACTAGACGATCACATGCAAGGCCAACAGGCCAAAACGCAGGTCAAGCCGCATTGTTTATCGATCACCACCGTCCCAGAAGCTGAGCAGAATTAAGCTAAGCTTGCAGGTCAACCCTATCTAGCTCCATGCATGCATGCCTACATAGGCAATATAAAACGGCTCTGATGCAGGGACTCAATGCAGCCTTGGACAACCGCTGGACTCTAAGCAAGGCAATTACTAATTGATTTACTTAATCTCTGATCGATCAGGGAGGGCGTGAGGCTCATGTGACGGATCTTGATTCCTGAATTGGAGAAATGACACAGCAAATTGAAGGAACAATGACGTTACAAGGGCCTGTCTTGTAGACGTGTTTGTCAGTGGCTAAGCAGTGAGAGCTTGCGAGCAAACTTCGATCAACAAAAAAAAAAACCTAGTCCCAAGAACATTTTTTATTATTCTTTAAACGCTAGCTAAGCAATATATTTTGTAAATTGCCTACTGCTTTTGTATTCTCTACTTATTACATATCTCTTCTTTCAGTTCCCACATTTCGCTTGAATATTGATTTTCAGAGACATAAATTTTCTATTTCTGCTACATAATGGAAGACAATACTAACCACTAGCTAGGAAAAGAAATAAAATGCAACTGAAATAGGACTCCGAGATAATTTCATCTACACAATTTCTTCTGGAAAAATCTCAATATACGGTAGTGTTTTTCTCAAAAGTAGAATTGTGTGCATTCCCTGCGTTGAGACTTTTGGATGCAGTTTGAATCCGTAGTGATCAATTCCGTGACAATGTCCATATCCGTAACGTGGGCCAGTTTTTCAGACGGGCTGGAAATGGGCCGAACGATCTCTGTCAAAATGGGCCTTTAGGCCAGGAAGGTGAGCAGCCTAACCCTAATTTCTTTTCCAGATGAGCCTAAGGATCTCTTCTTTCTTTGAGCCATTCTTTTTAATTTCCTAAGTTACATATGTTTTGTTATGAAGTTAATGGATGACGGATTAGTTTGCCAAGACAAACACGTAACAATTATTACGTCCGTTGCTGTCCACACTACTAACACCTATGTTTGCAAACAAATTCTTCTTGACAAAGTTATCAAGACACCTGCTGGGATGGGATGGCGCACACGAAAAAAATTCAGTAAACCCCACCCATCGACAAATGACTAGGATGTCACATTTTCTTTTCTTTACATACAGGAACAGTCATTGTCAATATTTTCGTTATAGATTACGCGTAAAATCCCGTGCGACTGCACAGTAAACTCTTTTAGACCGCTACTAAAACTTGAAAGAGTTGCAACGTTAGTATTCTGGGTCAACCAAATATGCTACTACGAACGCGTTTCTCTGATTTTCCAGCTGATTGCTGTGGGAACTTCTACTTTCTACAGATTTGGACAACAAGGGATTGTAAGCTACTAGAGAAAGCTTTTCAGCTTTGTACGCGAGGCATATGGACCATTTCCGCTTCATTGATAGAACCATTAATCAGGGGGCCCCTTGCTTTGATTTGAGACGAGATGGGCGGTGTCCTCTAGTCTTTGGCTTGCCAGCCCTTGGGACCTTTATGATGGGTCGCTTGATTCATTCCCTCCTCCCCCAGCTGTCCCAGATTGAAAGCAGGACTGGGAGGAAGATATCGACATGCCGATCGATGACGATGCCCATTGCTGGCCCTCTGATGGCTGGTAGATCCTTTCTTTTGGAATTTTGGCTTTTGCCTTTTGGCTTCTCCGAAAATTAAAACAAATGTGACAACTTCTTAAAACAGATTTTCCAAATGGCTTTCAAATCTAAAACTGTGTGTGCCGTTTGATACCATCTCGAAAAGTGCAGATAAAAACCATCAAATGCAACAAAAGATATCGATCATGACTCAAAAGAACAGCGTCATAAATGATCATGAATTGATGATACAGTAGTACCACCAAGAATGCCCTTTTTTGCTGCTTTGGTTTCAAAGGCACTATTAAAAAATGTTATGGATTTTGCCTAAAATGACACTGTAGTGACTGTTAGTTATTTCTGATGTATTTAATTAAATAAAAATAAAAATACCGTTATATCATCATAGATAATACAAAGTAAAAAGGGGAAAAGCCATATTGAAAAACCCAAAATATTTCACACGACCGAACTAAGAAGCCAACATAATCCACATGGTAAAACCAGAAGCTATCGTTGTTTGAAGCAGACCCTAAATTAGTTCTTCGTTACTATCTCAATTTCCATACACAAAATCTGCAGTGCATAAATACGTCCATTTCTTTCAGGTTCAGCCCACTCCCTTCCACAGATGCAAGTGTGTGTGTGATGCAACCAACTCCCAGGCATAAATTTGGTGGGGCCCACCGGCCTGGGGCCCACCCTGTATGAAAAATATCAGCAGCCATGGGAGACGTTAGTGTCAGGCATTAAGTTCGGTCACATTGGCTGACTGGCGATAGGGCTTGGGAAAAGAATGTAGCTGTTCAGCCAGTCCGTAAACTGTTCCGCTGGAGGTGGAATTGAATCTCATCTCACCATCTGAATTTGCTTCAAAATTTTACACTGAGATTCCGCCAGGGTGATATTTACTGTTTGAAAAAAAACGTTTGGACCTATTTCCGAGCGTTGGATTTGAAATTTAACACCCTTGTCACAATCCGGCAGATAGATTTGCCTTATTTTTTTGCGAGGAAGATAAATCAATTACCATTGTGTCCATCCTTTTTATTGTACTTGACTAATATTTTCGTCTCTCTCTCTCTCTCTCTTGAGACGGTGTTTTTGGCTCTTATTGCTATCATTTCCGTTGTGGGAACTCATTCAGTGAAACGGACAGTCCTTTGGTGAGCTTTGAAGGTGACCCACCAATGAACCTTGTGAAACGAACATAGAAACTTCCAAAAGAAGAGTAACTTTTGCAGGCTATCAAAGCTATCAATTTTACAATAAAGGGTCGCTGGCTGAAATTTTTGAATTTCCATTATTTACGAGAGAGAATACGCAGAGAGAGACTCGTGTATGATTTTAATGATATAGTTAAAGTCGATACAATGTCTACAACAATCGACTTATAGACTCTACGTTAATAATAAAAACACCCGCTTAAAAGTTAGTTATCAGAAGATAAACCATAAACCGAATAGAACGGCCCCAAAGACTTCTTCCCATGCTATGCTATTGCTAGGTACAGGTACTAGCAACTAAAAGGTCCATGTGTGAACATGAGGAGAGAGAAAACAGAAGACCAATCCTAATTATTGCCTTTATGCATGGGTTTCTTTTGAGAAACAAAATGTCAAAAAAATATTCTGTCCCCATGAAAATCCCTACTTATTGGTTAATACAAAAAAAATTTGAGAAAAAAGAATGCCATGTGGCTCAAAGAAAGTTTTCTTGGCCCTAGGTGCAAGAAATCCATGTTGATGGATCTCTATTTAGTCACCACCAAAGGATATATTTTTTGATTCTTGAAATACATGGTGCAGGACCACAAGTGAAAGATGATCTTTGCTTGAGGGCCAGCTAGTGTACACGCACTGATGCTCCCCCATGGCTTCTTGGGTTTTTCCTCACTTGCAAGCACCCCCATTGGTTTTTGCCCCCACCACTGTCCTGTTCTTTATTGTGTGTATGAACCCACTATTGTCCTTGATGATTGGAAACAAGAAAGCATGCAACAATGAGGACATGGAAAGGGCCAATCCTTTCCTTGGTCCTCGTTTATTCCCTCGGAAAGTTTGCCTAGTCTCCACTACAACAGGCAATGTAGGGCTAGCTCTCACTAATTCACATGTGATGCATGGGCATATGTGCAAAGGAGTTTGCTTGCTGGATTTTGGCGCCTCCATCCAAGCTTTACATTATTCCAACGCCTCACTTTGGTTTTGGATCATCATGCTTAGCCACCGACCTTTTGTTCTTCTTGTGGATGTGGATGACTCATGACTGTACCTTTGCTTTGTTGTACAATATGGACATTTGAGTAAACCTCTACCAAGAAAATGACAGACATGTGTGAGGTGAAAGTTTACATGGAGGTGACATCGGATTTGTTCAGTTATTTCATTTAACTCCATAAGGTTCAATTTTGTTTAGGATGTCCCTTAAACTTACCTAGCTAGCTCTAGGTCACTTAGTTATGTCCATCTTCAGTTTATATTTGTGGAACGCCGTGAAAAGGCCCGTGAACTTGCTTAATTATGTCATTTAGGTTTCTAAAACCCATCAAATTGTACTACTTAGGTCCACGTGAAATCATTTTGTTTGTTGCCCCATTGATAGAGATGGACTTAAGTGGTACAGTCAAGCAAGTTAAGGACCTACCGCAGAAAACTGAAGTTAAGGCATAACAATAGGGCAAGTTTGATGGACTTTTGATGCAAACTAGAACTAACTTAAAGCTATGCTGGATGTACAGATAAATTATTAATGTTGCAGACTTCATAGATTGTACCAAATTTAGTTTTCATGTACAATAAATTATTAGTGTTTTGGGCTTCGCAAACAATTCCAAATTTAGTTTCTAGAGGGCCGTTGGGTTTTCCTTGCTTATATGATTTATGCATCAAAATTGTTGCTTAATTATGTCCATCGTCAGTTACTTGACAGAAAAAGTTATGTATGTGGGACACCATGGAGAGGCCCATGAACTTTCTTAATTATGCCACACCATGGAGAGGCCCATGAACTTTCTTAATTATGCCATGTAGAGTTCCTAAAAAAACCATCTAATGATGCTACTTAAGGGCGTGTTTGGGACTGCTCCACAAACTCTGCTCTACGAATTCTACCGTGGAGCAGCTCCAACAAAAACCTAGAGTTTGTGGAGCACCCCTTTAGGTGCTCTCACAATTCCACCTTTTTTTTCCTCGAACAGAGTGCGTAGAGCTGAACCTGTTTGGCTAAAAAATATAAAGCGGAGCTGAAAAACGTGGAGTGGAGCAGTCCCAAACAGGCCCTAAATGGTACAGTCAGGCAAGTTTAAGGACGTACTACGTACTATATTGAAAACTGAAGTTAAGGCTTAAGTGAGACAATAGGGCAAATTGAAGGACTATTAATACAAACTCGAACGTACTCACTAACTTAAAGCTATACTTCATGTACAAATAAATAAAGAAAAATGTTTCTATGCTTTTCTCTCTAATAAAAGTAATATTAATCTCAAAACATATGAAGAGATAAATAACATCTATCTACTATTCATTGCGTTTTAAAAATTATGCAAATTACTATTTAAAAAAATATAAAAGCACCCTCCATAAATTATTAGTGCTGTGGGCTTAAAGGTTGTTCCAAATTTAGTTTCCATCAGAGGGCCGTTGGTTTTTTCTGGCCGACAGTTTTTTTCTTAATTGTTCATATGATTTACACGTCAAAATTATCGCTTCATTTATGTTCATCGATCCAAGGATTTCTTGATCCTATGTCAGTTTGGTATCGTGGGGATTCGGGAGGTATGTCACTAGTACCTAGCAGTAATCGTCCAGTTAACCCAAGGATTTAGTGCACCGCTACCCAAAATTACAAAAGGGCATCTCAATATTTCTCCAGGAGCCTTAGGCTATTCATACTAACATATCATCTTATCTTACATGAAAATACCTAAAAGACCTTTTAAAATTACCGAAGGAATGAAATGTTTGTGATCTGAGAGCGGAGGATCGGGTTAGAGTTAATTTTCTTATTTGATTTCTTTTCTGATTTGGCATCCTTTTATACCCAATATAAATCCTAGCCAAACGGAAAAGAACAATCATTGTAACTGTTAAGGGTATTAGAGATAGAATAGGAATTTTATTATTCCTTTTCTTATATGTCTCGCTTTCCTTATCCGCATATGGTATATTCCTCTGTAATATCCCCTTGTACTCCCTATATATATTGCCCATTAGGCCTCTTCAATACACACAACATTCATAACATGGTATCAGAGTTTAGGTTAAAACCCTAACCTCGATCTACTTCCACTCCTGCTGCCCCCAGGAGCATCGAACTCCTCTCCTGGGGGCAGCTATCTCGCCGGATCTACGCCGACTAATCCCAAGGGTGGCCATCCTCGCCAACCACTGCGCCCACGCGCGCCAGCGCCCATGCCGTCGCCTGTCGCCATCGACCGCTACGTCTTGGTATCATCTGCAACCCGCGACTCAAGGGGCTCATGTGGCAAAGGCTCGCTGCTACGTCTCCCTCCTCTACGCAAGCCGCGCCACGCCCACGCGCCGTCGCATCCGCCCGTGCCCGCGCACACCTTTGCATCGCACCGTCGCCCGGATCTCGCCACCTCTGACGCCGCCAAGTCAGATCCGCCACATCCAGCCGGATCCGTCGTCTTCGCCGCCGACGAGCTCGGATCTAGCTCGTCTCCGCCGACGCCGCCTTCTCTCGCTGCCACCGCATCGCTGGGCCACTGCGCTCGCAACCCGGCTCGCCGGCGCCTCCTCCCGGCAATCACCGCCACCATCGATACCGCCACTCGGATCCGACCGCCACCACTGGATCCGGTCGTGCCTCCTTCATTGCTACATTGAGGGAGCCGCCGTCGGCTTCATCCGACCGGCGCAACCGGCGCGCCTCTTCTCCGGCTGCCTCTCCTAGATCCATCTCATCGCCGCCATGTCTCTCGCCTGCCCTGGTGGAGCACGGCGGCGCGAGGAGAAAGAGGGAGTTGAGCGCGAGACGACACAGCGTGGGGATGGATCGAGAGGAGGGAGAGACAGAGGATATGCTACCGGTAGTATCGCTAGTGTCCGTGTTCTTTGAGTCGATCTTCAAGTTATTTTTCTTTTGAGTCTTTCGTTCCGCCCATCCAAGTCCATATTTTTCTAATTTTAGTTCGTCCAAGCCGTATGAGTCCACAAATTTATTATCAATCATAGAAGTATAGGAATTTTCTTTTGTATGGCGGCCGTCGCTCTACTCTCTAAGCTGCGTGTAGATCGCATGTCGTTATGATGCCGCCGCTTCTCTAACCGCCGCCCTGAGCTTCTAAGGCCGCCACGCGTCTTCTGCACCTTATGCACTGCACCAACGCCGTCTTGGGTTTTGATCTGCGCCGCCATGCTTCTATCTATTTCTCTTCAGCTTGATTTGACAGTTTATTCAAAAGCTGCACACAACAACGACATTATGAAGACTCGGACTTCAGATTTTTCTTATTTTAGTGTTAACCCTTTTTCAAATGCAATGCTATTGCATACGCCTTGCATTTGAGGAGGTGTTAAGGGTATTAGAGATAGAATATGAATTGTATTATTCCTTTTCTTATATGCCTCGCTTTCCTTATCCGTGTATGGTATATTCCCGTGTAATATCCCTTGTACTCCCTATATATATTGACCATTGGTCTCTTCAATACACACAACATTCATAACAGTAACATCCCTTTCTTGTAACACTCCTCGTATAGTGTATCTCCGCCTCTCTACACATGTGGTTTTTTCTCCAACTTGAATTTTACATGTTAAATTATGTGTCTACCATGTTTATTATCTTTGCCATGAATTTTACAATAAATGGTACATGTAGACACTACAAACCACGTGTGACGACCCGTGCCATCACTACCATATGTAACGGCACTAGTCTATTGTTATTACCTGATAAAATAGAATAATTCTCATTTTTATTGAATAATAAGCCACATCAGTGTATTGCAGTGGAACAATAGTTAGAGACGATACATTATTATTACAAAACCATCGCCATGTATGGCTACAATTTTAAATAAGGCTTAACAAGTGTTGCTTGAAATATTACAACACTGGGAAAAAGAAATGGTACCAACTAATAATTATACAAATATAGATACTAGAAGATAGCGTCCTACTACCATACTCAGGTTCATGCAATGGCTATCAACCGCCGGCTACTCATCCCAACCACCACACGGGCATCCTCTCGAAGCGCGTCGCACTGGGTCCTCTATACTCCATCTAGTGTGGTTGTTGTCCTCCACGTAGATTTCACCCAAACCGAGTAAATCTTTGGGTGACTTACTTTCAAACAAGGGAAAATAATAGTAGAGTGAGTACAAAAGTACTCAAATAACATTAATAATAACATGTAATTTCCATGCCAACAATTCATCACTCAACAATCTTGTCTCATTCATTTTCATTTTGAAAATACGTTTTTATGTGGAAAAAGTTCAAATTATAGTTTATAAATCTACAAATCACCCGTATTCGGATAAAAGGCCACCAATAGGTTCCTGTAGCCTCTAGTCTAGAAGACAGACGTGAATCATGTTTTAACCTTGTGCGAGTTGGTATCACTTTACCCATTGCTACTCGACTTTAATTGCAATTGGTTTCCTCATATTTCCTTAGACACGATGCTCAAATCGAGTATAAAGTTGTTTCCATTATTCCATATACTATACCTACACCCGCTAGTCATAGTCATTAGCTTGGGTGGTTTTCGACTAGGGCTAGTCGTTGGTTAGCCAGGCTTTCACTCAATACTCTTCAATGAGCTACTTATACGCGCATAGGTTTTGCCTCTCTGCCTTACCCCAACCATACAATCATATACTTCTTACCCATGTTGAGTATAGTATCTTGATAAGGTAATTGAGCTTTGCTTGTCTTCGATGAGACTATGGTTGATATGACAAATATGGCCCATTACACAGTGAATATTGGTTTATCCTTATATATATTCATATACAACGGGCCCCGACCGCCACTATCTTTCCATTCCAGGCACCTCACCCACCTCTTATTTATCTCAGAGAGCTTGCTCCATCAATCGCCTACGCTCATATTCATCATTATTCACATTAATCACATGATTAATTCCAAAACTCATTTTATACATATAATGATATTAATCTAGCATAAAAATAACTTTTAAGAAAATTTACTCTAGTCCAATGATCAAAGCCATGCTTGCCTGCAAGTTGGTCGTATGTCCAACTCTTAGGTGCGCTTGGGGGAGGGACTATTCCGTCGACCTGGTTCAACCTTACATTTAATCAGATGCTACAACTTAATTTATAGAAACAAAAGATAAACTATGCCGGTGCATCCATGTGCGATTCGTAAGGGTGTGTTTGGTTCGATGGATGGAACCATTCTGTCCCGAAGATGCCTCGCCCCTTGTTTGGCTCAATGAATGGAACCATTCCATCCCGAATGAGATGGTTCCATCTAGGTGGTTTGGTAGAGAATATTCTACCCAGATGATGTATGGCGTCGTTTGGCCAAATGGAGCAAACCACGCCATCCCGAACGAGATCATCCCACCACCGTGGTACCACGAACCAAACACCCCCTAAGTCAATTTAGCCGATCACGGAATTTGACAAATTGAAGCTACTTTATACCACCGCGTGAAGTTATTTCACTAATGACAATTATTTCTATTTATTATCTGTAAATGGTTATGAACTAAGTTTTTCAAGTTAAATAAACTTAAAAGATTAAGCATTAAACTAAACGTGCAACCGAGTACTCAATACAACAATATGCGGATGATCTACTCCTCTCTCTTCACTCTTGGTTGATCTGGCTGGGCCATTTACTCCCTACACCAACACACATACACTCTCTCTCTCTCATTTCTTTGATCCTCTGTCTCTCAATTCCTCTCTCCAGCCGATGCTCCCGCACATTGCCGCCTCTCTATTGATGCCACCGCTCTCTCCAACGGCCCCTGGGCCCGTGGGCTACTAGCATTGTGCCATGGCCTCTCTCCCTAGCTAACTCCTCCCTTGAGCGCACTGGCTACATCTCGGCTACCTCCTACTCTGTCTGCCTCAACATTGCTCGCGCCACAGCGCCTAGCGCCTCTCGCTTCTCCACCGCCGAACCGCTCATGGCCCCATGGATTTGGTTCCGATGCTAGGATCTGAAGCTTCTTCCTCTACTTATGTTTTTCTACTTTTGATTTACTCTTGGTTCTTGGCTTTACACTTGATTTAATCTCTAGTTTTAGTTGATTTTGACGATCTTGGTGATGGTTGTTGAACTAGCCGACTTGTCGTGGCGTGGCTCGAGGCCTTCTTGTGCATTAGGGAGCACGGGATAGCTGTTGGGCTCGAGCGGTGGTTAGCAGTGACACGCCATCACTGTGGTCTAGTTCTCCTCTGTTATATGCTACTCCCTTCCCTACCTTCTGCTAATACCTCTAGCTTACTCCGCATGGATTTCTACAACTTTAGTGAGATGTTTGGAATATGGTGATGAATGTGGTGTGGTCTCATGATGGTGATCCCAAGATCAAAAATAGGTTGTGCGGGATACCTTGTCGGATGTAGTTGACTTGATTTGGGGGATGACCTAAGGTTTGGACCTCCTAGTGGCTTGTGCTTGGCTCAGCGGTGTTCTAATTAACTATTGTAATACGGACTATTATATTTTTATTTGAGCTGTGAACGCTTTTAATTGGAGCTTGATTAATGTGTTTTCTTGCTTGATTAATTGTATTTCTTAATCCCGTGTGCTTATGTTGTATTATTTAACTAGAATGAGACTAGTGAATACATTGTTATTTATTTAATGCCCTATAGGTTTCCAATGACTTGATGCATGGGAAAAGCTCAATTTACTTAGTAATTTATTTATTAGATTATTAATTAATTTTTTTAGCTTCATGATTGTCGCTTTAAGGTCAATTGAAAACATGGGGCATTACAGCCTCCCCTCCTTAAAAACGATTTTGTCCTTGAAATCGAGACTGACTTAAAAAGGGGTTGGGATAGGTTTCCTGTCGATCCTCCACACGATGCAAAGGTCAGTCAATTTTTGAAATAAAAATTTCAAGAGCTAACTAATTGGGTTGCACCGGATTCAAATGAGTTGTACAATTAAAGGTAGTATACGTAGATTACTTGTGACAACATTCGATGTTTCCCTCAATTGTTCTGCTGCCACTTGATTCAATCTAGCTAGTTCTCCCATAGGTTCTACATGTCTCACTCCTCATTCTGTCATGTTTGCAGGCCCTCCTTGTCCTCGTTCCACGGGTGGATTTTGCACTCAAGCTTGCATCTGTAGTAGTTCAGCCAGTCGCATCGGTGGTCAAGTTAATTTAATAGGGTAGGGCAATTTTCCCAGTGGTATCCTCCCTACCCGCAATTAAAGCACGCACCGGTGCCCATCTTGCAATCTTTGGTAAAGTGTCCCCTTCCACATTTGGCACACTAAAGTGCTATGGGTTGCTGATTTAGTGGGGCGGGTCGAAGTGGTGTCATTAAATAAAGCCATTGATTTGGAACCTCATCATGTGGTAGGGGAATTTGAGGACATGCTCACCCTGGTATCAGGGGGCGCTAGTCCATCCTGGCTTTCTTTCTCTTTTCTTCATTTAGGCTGGTGTGTTCATTTTCAAGTACAATGGCTCAATTTGTTAAATCCTATAATACAGTGATTTTGTGAATGGACATATCAATTCTTAGGTATAGATTCATCCCTTCCTTGAATCGGTCCATCTTCCTCTCATCAGTGGCTACATCATCTAGGGCATATCAAGATAACTCATTGAATTGGTGCAGGTACACGCCTAGAACTTCTGCTTCTTAATCTCCATTCTTCCTTGTGGGACATGAGTATCGCAAACATTCTTGGTGAATTATTCCCAAGTAATTGGATAGTTCTGGGCTTGGTTCCACTTGAAGTTTAACCACCAAGTTACGGCTGATCCCATCAACTGGTGTGCAGCATAATGTACCTTCTCTTCTTTGAGCACCCTACCATGTTTAATTTCTTTTCCACTTCCTGCAGCCAATCATCTACTTCCAATGGGTCTACTGCTCACAAAAGGTTGGTGGACGAGTCTGTAAGCACTCCCGCAGATTGACTCTGACGTTGGGTTGATGTTGACCCTGTGGAGCTATCCTTGCTATCAGGGCCTCCAAAAAATGGTTTTGGTTTTCCTGAGACTCCTTATGAGAATTCTTCATAAACTTAAGAATATATATCTCCCATATTGCTAGTATTACTGGTGTTCCCAAAGTTCCCAGTGTCGCTGACTTCTGGTTGGCTTAGAGGTTGTCTTTGTCTTGCTAAAATGTTTTGTTTGTCTGACAATTGGTTATCTCTAGATTGAGCATTACCAGTGGATCCTAGCCTAATGGTGAGATCAAGCTCGATCAGATTGTGGTCATCCATCCTATAGAAAACAGGGGCGGATCCAAAGAGAGGGGAGTGAGGCCCAGCCGCCACTCAATTCGCAGAACCTGTGATATAGCCCAAGATTTAATGCTAGTTCCCACTCAGCCCAACTAAAAGGCCCTCACTCATGCTAAAATTATGAATGAGAACAATTCAGCATACTATGTGTATTGTTGTGCCCTCTCAGATTTTGTCTTGATCCGCTTCGATAGAAAACCAAAATCGGTTTTGTTAGTTTGTGTTATAAAGTTAGGTTTTCTGGAATATGTGTTGTTGTTATTAGTTCTTTTACAATAGGTTGGAAAGTTTGAATTTCTTGCAAGTGAAATTGTTCATTCTTTTTAGACTAACTTTTCGTTATGGTTCAGCATAGTATGAGATGAGAATTTAAACATGTTTAGTCATTAGGAGATTATGTTATGTCTTTCCTTTGTTCTCATCATCACATCATACATTGACAAATAAAATCTGAGAAACAAGGAGATTCAAGAAAATCAAATCCTACACCGCTCGGATCCACACGCCGAGCACACTTGACACTCGACTTGGGACCGCCCCAAAATCACGTGTTTGGGAAACGCCTGAGCGCATCTCGAGTGTGAATTCCTATACTATCCTCGGAACCACACGCCTAGGCATGCCCAAGAGTCCGGCTCGAGACCGCCCATACTACGTGTTTGGAAAATGCTTAGGACTCATTCCCTGAGTATACCCGGACTTCATTCATTAGTTTGCCTAAGCACCACACCCAGAGCACCACGGACTACTCGCCCAGAAAATATCATATGTAGAAGTAAGGTAAGTCATTTTTTCTGGGTCATCTGCCATCATTAGAAGTTATGCCTTTTATCTTTCCTTACTTGCCTCTAGTAAGTTTTGTGATGCCTGATGAGTTTATTTAGTTACAAGAGTGAAAAGGTGAGAGGTCTCTGAGCATGGTCCACTCCTAAGTCATGCCCATCTCTAATACCTACACTAGATTTTCCTATGTTGCCGCTAATGGGAAAATACAACAGCACACATATATCAGTGTATATGTAGCAAATACATCTAGAATAAGTTCAAATATTGTAAAAATCAATTATGTAGTAATAATGCGGTAGTACTAACACAAGTTCTAGTAATAATGTAGCATACAAAATCTTCACATCGCGTAATAACAAATTCATAATTAACTTCACGCGTAAATACGTTATGAATATAGCCATAAATTCACAATCACTAATACTTTAATCATTGGTTGGCACTAACATACTGCGTAAATCAGACATCCCAAGGCTAAAATGAAATAACATCTTATGCTGCACCCTCGTTGCTGTTGCCTCGATTCTAATTAGGCGTGGTAATCTCACTTAAATTTTTGCGAGAAAGGAAATAGAATTATGCTGAAATTAAATTTTTCTTAGGCAATAAATAACATAATGATGAGAGTTACTAGAAATAGTAAGTGTCATATAACAAGTGAAAGAGCTTACTTAAGTCCTGCAACTGTCTCTAATTATATGTGTGCCCTCAAACTATAGCCCGATACCACCTGTTGTAAGATCAAGGAGGCCAACTAGAGGGGTGAATAGACGGTCTAAAAATTTTCTTCTAATTATTATTAACAATTCAAGACCTTTTCTATTTGTGTAAACTAAGTAAACAATGTGGAAGCTTAAATCAATTTGAATTAGCACAAACAACACATATATCAATTAAGTTTACCTAAGTGCACCAACAATTTTAGGCTATGTCAAGGTGCGTATTTTAGATGACAAGTAATCAATTTAATTCTATGAAAGTAAATTGCTTAAAGGTAAATTGAGCACAAGAAAACAAACCACGATAGACATGGTCTCTTTTTATTGTAGTGTTCGAGAGTTACCGCTCTCCGCTAGTCCACGTTGAGGTTAGCCCAAACAAATTGGATCGGCTCCATGAATTAAGCCGAAATACCTCAATCCACTAGTGGTAGCTCTTTCCCGCTCCGAGTAGGTGAGCTCCAACCTTCACACTTCTGGGTTTTCTCACAACCTTCTTTGAGAAGATCACCGCAAGATGCTTCCAACGTCGCCTAGGAGTCGACAAACTCTAAGAGTAACAAGTCAAACCCCTTGCTTGACTCTCACCACGTGCAATGAATGCACAAGCACATATGGGCACTAAGTCCACCTCTAGATGCAACACATATAATCTAGATCCTTCTCCTTGCTCACAAAATGCAACACATGCACAATTGAATGGACAACCTCACACTAGCTCAAGGAAATAGAAATGGGTCAAGCAACTCCTTATCTAACGAGCCACAAGTGGGTATTTATATCCCATACAAGAAAACTAGTCGTTGAGTCAAATTCCTGAAAAACAGTGGAAATCGAAGTACCACTGGCTTAAGGCCTGTACTTCGCTCTCCCTGCCAACGGTTAGAAAACTAGCCGCAGCGCATAAACTGTAGTTCGGCGTGCAAAGTCCGCATTACCTGACATCTCGAGTACCGCTACACTCGTGCGGAACTACCGATTTCTCGGGATGAGAAGACTCCACCTAGGTGTCTCTACAAAAATGCCGCTACACAAGTGGCACTTCTACTCGCCAGTAGTACCACTCACATATAGTGGTACTTTGGCTCACCGTAGTACCACTCACATAGAGTCGGTACTTCTACTCGCCGATCGCAGACCACTCACACGAGCTAATCGGACCGCTCACACGAGCCGGCCGAAAACTCGATCGTTAACTACCCCGTCTCATGACCATGTTGTTCGGATTGACCAC